>WBMW01005184.1:304120-481069 GCA_013396635.1 Penelope pileata
AAAAAAAAAAAAAAAAAAAAAGCCAAGTGCATTCACTTTCATAATCACAGTTCTCTCAGTGACTCTGCTGCATTGATTTTGGTCAATACAAATGAATGAAAAGCTGCCCATTATTGGAACTAAAACAAAATGTATATATGCATATACACTTCTGTTTAGTGTAAATATTTACTGAGAGTTAAATACTATTTATATTAACATATATTTATAAAATAGTGTGGATGGGAGCAAAAAAAACAGATATACATCATAGTACAATTTTAATTTTGGTTTATTATTTCTGTTAAATGTAGTTCAGCCATTAGAAGCCCTTATTTGCATATATTATGTCAGTATTCACAAAGAGTCCTCTGTTTTCTGTGGTGTCCTTGCAGCAGTCTGATTTCTCTTAGTGTTCTGCCATCACTGGTCTGTGCAGAAGAGATCAGAGCCCTAATAATAGATTTTTGACAGGGAGCTCGCCTGCTACCTGCCCTACACAAATCCTCACTGTTCATGTTTGCTTCATGGCAACAAAGCAGACAGAAGGAAAATGCCAAGTGCTGAGTTTGAGGTACAGCCTTGCCATAGCTTGACATTTCAGCAGAATAGCAGTTTATGAGATGCATAATTTTTCATCGGGGACTCAGCTGCCATTTTCATAGAAGCTTGCAGCTCATTGACTGACTGGAAGTAGGGCAAAGGTTTACAGCACAGATCAAGGTCTACATCCTTCCCATAGCTATTTAAAAATAAGTATTATTTTCCAGATAAGGTCAGAGAACTAAGCGTATTTTCTCTGCATTTAATATTTTTTAGCCAATTTCTTTCCCACAAAGAAAACACTTTACACTTCTAGCACAGGTGCCATTTGTAGTTGATTAAAAATGATCATAATTGATTTCATTTTCCAAAAGATTAAATGACTCCTGAAAAAGAATGAAGCATGGGTCTTTACACAAAGGTTTTGAACAAAGCTGTGTTTTCTCCTCTTACTTTGAAAAAATCTCATTCCAAGCTTGAAATGAATGAAAAGTCTTTACTCCTGAAATGTAATTAGTTTGTGTTTTATTATTGTTATAGATTGCATTTAAATTTTCACATTCATGCACATGTACTTGGGAAACAAACGCAGTGTAGGTACACGTGAGTGAGTGTTTAATTTAGAATTACACATCTCTGTGAGCTTCAGTAACAGTTCACCATGTCACAGTCTCATATAGAACAATGGTACAGTACATTGGATTAATTAAAGAAGCCTTGCAGAGAACTGAATTCTCAGTATGTCAAGATTTCAATTTTATGTTAAATATTTTCTAAAGGCCAGACCCTTAAATCTCAGGGGCTGTACCAAGCACTGAGCTGTGAATTTAACCATAGGCTAACTGCTAATGATAAGGAAAAGAGTCCAAGTTGAGGCAGCTGTAATACAGTCATTGGATTAGGCTATCAATCACTCGGTTCCCTAAGGAACAGGCAAAGACGACAAAACAGTGAAAAGGGAAATTAGGAAGGGAGGGCATGACTAGAATGAGATTCTTCACCAAATGTATCTGTTAGTTGGCCGAATCCCCCAAGCATCAGACAGAAATGTCCAGCATTGCTCTCAGACTAAAAGCCAAGTATTTGTTCCAAACTCTAGAAAACCATCAGATCATCATTAACCATTGCTGGTCTGTATAGGGTTCTAAAGTGCAACCAGGTATGTTCTGCTGCTTTAATAGCCTGTAATTTGGTTAATCTTTAAACTACTGTTGTTGAACACTCTGGATTTGCAGTTTACATCAAAGCTCATATATAATATGTCCAGTTAAAATAATTCATTTCCTAAAAGAGTGTGGTTTTTTTGATGAACAGATAACCATTAGGCTATCAAATCTTACTGATGGCTGCCAAAGGCTCATGCCAGATGATGATTCAGATAAAATCATAAATTCTACTCAGACATAATATGGTTTAAAAAAAAAAAAAAGAGAGAGAGAGAATGACTGTGGCCTAGCTTGTCCAAGCACGGACGAAAGGACTTGTGGTTTTAATCTGCATGCAGCTAGATAAAACTGGAAATCAGATCATATAATTGTGCAGACTGACATGACTATGCAAAGAATGCTTGTGTAGTTAGCAGTTTAGAGACATAGTCTGATTAACAAGGAACGGAAGTGAATGGATGAATTAAGAGAAAAGTAAAAGCATTTTAAAGCAGGGTAATGGTACAGTGGTTAGAATTTAAACTTGTTTTCAGTAATGGGCAGAGATGAATGTAGCACATGAACACTGACCTGATGAGGGCTGTTAATATCAACAAGATTGAACGTATTGGCATTGTCTTTGTCAGCACTGGTTGGTTGTCTTTCTATGTCTGTCACGTCTAGGGGAGAATGTTATCTCTCTCTCTCATGATCACCTCTTTCAATTCTAAGCAACTCCTCACAAAAATATCTCTCAGGATATTTTCATGTCATATCTTTAGGAGATTATAGTATTGCAAATAGGATGCATTTCTATCATTAAAAAATTAGTACTATTCATTTTGGAGGTCGTTTAAGTATAATCATTTGAAGTATCTAATGAATTGTTTATTTGAAAAATACTTGACATTTAAGTACTTTTCAGTTTATTCACAAAGCATTAAACACAAGCATTAAAATACTGACAATAATTTCAAATAGATAATAATTAAAATGATAAAAATAGAGAAAAGCCCTTGTGAAGTCTACTGCTAAGTTTGTCTTCTAATAAGTCTCAGCAACTCTCTCAAAATGATCTTTTTCACCTCTCTTCATGGATAAGCGCAATGAAGTCAAAATACATTTTGACTACAAAATTGAATGAGGTCCAGAAGGCTGTGGTTGCGTGCAGTGTAACTGTCCAGTCTTTCACACAATAGAAAGGCTTATCTGCTTTCACAGAATGGACTTAAACCTGGTAAAAAGGTTTACTCACTACAAAAGTGTGCATTAACTGCATGAACTGTATGCATTATGATAGCTCATTGGCTACTCGGTGGGAAGAAGGGTCACTCTGGCATGCTGGCCAATCTCTGTCAATCATACAAGTTGGACTTGGGTCTAGCCTTCTACTCTAACTGCTGCAGACAGTATAGAAGAACATTTTATGTAGAAGTAGTATTTCTAAGTGGTTAAACACAGGACCATGGTCTAGAGCACAAGAAGGTAATTTTAGATGGCGGGTGTTCAAGTTGACTTGGAGGTCTGCAAAGCTTTGTTGCAGAATTAGATACACAATAGATTCAGACATGAAGACAGGTATGAGACTTGTGAGTTTCAGTATAGGAGGTAGAAGGAAAGACAAAGGAAGCAGGTTCCAAATTTACATGAATAGATGATGGTGTTAGAAGCTCCTTGCTTGATTGTGCAGTGCCCTTAACTGTCTTTTCTGCTACTTTTCTGTCTACATCATATTGAAATCAGCTGCAAGGTTGATTTAATTGAAAAATAAAGGTTTCGCAATACATTTAACACCAGAACATGAGCCAACAAAAAAGTAGTAAAATGACTTCTTATTTAACATCTGTTAACGTGAAGCTTCATGCAGTTCATCTTTTCCTCCTGTGGGACAGCTGTGCTTGCAAGACAAGCCAACTGACTACTGTCTCAGGAAACCAGCGCTGCTGACAGTATGCCCCAATGCATGTGCTGCACGCTGGCTCCTCCACCTGGCACAGTAGCTTTGGTAGCCTCAGTGTCTTAGGCATCTCTGTGAGGATGTTGGGGTTCCCACTATTCTCACTACCTACAAAACACTGGATTGATGAGTTTTAGAAATGGGTCAGGAATTGGCTGGAAGAGAAGGCTTCAGTTATGTAAAACTGCACTTGCTTAGGTTAATCCAGTTGCAGGATATTCTGGCAGTCAGATACAAGGGATTTAGGGGGACGGAAGTAGATCTTTGGAACAACTAAACCCAGGGCTTTGCATTACATCCAGCAGTGTCAAAAGGACATACTTGAGCAGTTCTTGCTGCTGTCCTGCTTCTACATAGGAGAGACCTTCACAGCCCTGGTTAGCTATGATTTATGATGAACTCGCCATAGTGAATACATCTTTATTCACCTAAATTCTGCTAACATTCTGTATTTTTAGTGTCTCACTTGAATGATGACTAAATCCTGACGCCAGCCTCACATATAAAATGCAGAACACAAAATATAATGAATTTGTTCAACTGAGTAGATCCTGGGTTTTTATTTTACTGGGCATTGCTTCATCTCTTATGAGTTTTTGCCAGAAAACTTTATGAAAGTATTTCACAACTATCAGACCCTTTTTTTCTTTTACCTTTCAAAAGAATGCAACTAATATATAGTAGTCAGCTACAGGATCCACAATTTAATGAGTATTTTCATGAATGTACATTGTTGTATAGAAGGAGATATACAAATATCTTGCTCACAAACAGCGTATACAAACATACCCTACAAAATGTTTTAGGAAGTCTGCTGTGTCAATTTGGTGTTCCAATTTACAAACAATTTGCACACATCTGTGTTGCCAGGTAATTGCAAATACCTTCCCTATTAACTTGTAATGTATAACTGTCTTTGTTAAGTCCTGTTTAAATCTCAAAGGATGCTCAGAACGAGGGATGTAGCCACCATTATTTGGTTTAAGTGAGAGCTGAGTGAGGACTGTTGAGTGCAGAGCCCACTGTTTCAGAATGAGACACACAAATGCATGGTACAGCTGTGACAGGTGTGTAGGAAGGGTGTTTTTAATGCCAATGAGATCTGGTAGTCTGGTATCACACCTGACGGTGCAGAGGTAAGGCTGATGCTGTGATCAACTTTTTTTCTGGCAGCTCAAAATGAGGAGAAAGCTGTGATTTGTTCTAAGAGCAGGTCTACCAATGAGAATGTGGTTAACTGTGTTATGGTTGTGTCTGGCCATTTATATAAGATTCATGGCCCTCCTGAGTGACATACTGTTTTACAAAAGTAAGTATGATACTTCAGTCCACATTTTGGCTGGGCTGAGCTTATCTTACTCCCTGTCATTTATTGTTGTGCTTACACCATTAATGCCATGTCAGCTGCTTGTGTATTGATTACACCAGCTTTGGCGGTGTTTTCACTGATTTTTGGATATATGCCCACTCTAAGCTGTTTAGATTTTAATAGGGAGTACCGAGAGAAATTTTCTCATTCTAGGCCCTGATAAACTCAGTTTGTCAGGAGCACTTGCAGAGAAGGTGTTGCCAGACAAGGTGTGTAAGAATCACTTGCTCTTTCTTGTAAGTGAAGGAGCTTCTTCAGAAGTTATTGAAGATGGTATTTGAAGAATTCAGTCTTCCAAGGAGGAGCTGGCGGTTCCTTAAGAAATATTTTGAGAATACCTGCTACTTGGTACAATGTAGGTTACTGAAAGAACAAAGAGATTGCTTACCTCTTCATTGTTCATTAAAACACGTTAGCGGATCAGTTCCTGGCAGGTATCCAGAGATGAGGAAAACCCAGCTGTGGAGGTAGGGAAGTCACTGCAAGTCTTCTCCATCTTGTTGAGAGGAATTTTAGCAAGGAGCCCTCTTGCACAGATCTGGCACAGGGATTTCATTCTGACTCAGGCTTGCTATTTTACTGCTCTGAGAACTTCCCCAGCTATAGCTGAAGTCAGATAGCATGGGCTGATAAAAGGGTCTTCAAAAACAGAAGAAAATTGTCACTCTTACAATCTCTTTTCCAAACCTGGTTATCTCCAGTGTCCATTTCTATTTTTCTCTGTTTCTTGTGAATACGATTCTCCTTCAATTAGCCAAACGTTTGTTGGGCAAAAGAAGGCATGTGGTAGTGCTCTCTTCGGCTTCTGTCACTGCATTGCCTCCCTTTAGCTGCCATTTTTGCTAGGACCCCTCTACCCAGACAGCCACAGTTCAGCCCAATAAACAGGCATGGGACTGGGGAATTGCTGTTAAATTTCTGCCTTGTCACTATGGAGGAGACAGGCATTCTCAGGTCTGGGCTCCTTTGGGTTCCTCCTTTGACTTCATCAGGTTTATATATTCCTAATTTAGGTACTCCCATCAAATGCTTCAGATAGTTCGGGCCTACATTTTGCTAGGCAAGTAAATGATTCATTATTTTTGGTGCAGATTACACTTTTTTCCTAAAAACACAGATGTTTCTGGTTTTAGCATGCTCCATTTTATAATCTGATGTCACAGGAGAAAGTGATATTTGTATGCTTGACATTAAAATATCTTCCAGTCAGTTAATGTAAAGCATCTGGTGTTTTTCTGTATTTTAATAAACCCTAATAACAGCATTACAATCCCTTAATGCCGTTTCTCATATTCTTGTTACAGTAGGTATATGGCACACATTTTCTGATTTAAAAAGCTCAAAACAAATTTCAGCAGTTTAATCTCAGCGTTAGGAAAAGGATCACAGCAGCTGCTGCAGTATTTTGTATTTAAGCTAGTTTTCGTAAAAGCTCGTGACATGCTCCCTGGGAGCTAAATATTGACAAGCATGCTCTGGCAAGCAAGATCAAGCTTGGTGAGTTAACGCAGCTCGAGTCTCTGCATTGACACTGTAACCCAAGTCTGAGAATTATTATCCTACTCCATTTATCTTGGCTTTATAGGTGATACTGTCCACTTAAATTAGGGATTTCCATTGTATTTTTAATACTGTAACTGTGGATTCATATTTAACTTAGGAAAACAATGTGTGCAAGGTTTCTTGTACATATGTGTTTGGTGATGTCTTCAGTAACGTATTGTGAACAGAATCACAAAAGACAGCATAAAACCTTCATGACTTCAAAACTCCATAACGAAGAGAAACATTGAATGTAAAATAATTTAAAAATTGCATTTATCTTTTATGCTGGGTAATAGACCATGTCCTAAAACTGTGAGTCTGTGAAAGCTGTTGATCAAAAGTGAAGCTTGGGCATGTACTCATTATGGTGTATAATTTCGGAGATTAATTTTTATTTGTATTATGTAACTGAAAAGAAAAATCCACTTTTTTTTTCCCAGTTGTGAGTGCTACATGTTTATAATGCTTCTGCTTTACTTTTTGAATTTCTGAATAAAGAACTTAAGCTTATTTGGGCTTCTAGTATATTTGGCGCATAGACTAAATTGATTACCAGATGCATTGTGCAACATATGGCATTGTACAGTCTTTGTGTGCTTCATAGTATTTTCTTAAATTACCAGCATTTGTTTTGATTCCAAAAATGCACTTGTCTCTGCTTTCTAGTGCTTTGGACTTAAATGCTGGCTTTTCAGTGCTGAGCAGATGTGTTAGAATTTCATGTGGAACATTAATGCTTTTGTAAGTCTTCCTCTTTGAGTGCTCCACACACGGCATTATGTCAGTGATAGCTCATGCAGATGGGATCTCTTAGTTATCATGGGTACGTTGATTGTTTAAAATAACCTTGAGAATTCCTGATAGTTCTGTATCACCAAGAAGTACAAGGAAGCAATCCAGTTTTACCCAAACATATTGCCCATAGAGTGCATCAGTTTTCAGGTATGTTTTATTTTAGGTGCAAAAAAAAAAAAAAGTAAGGAAGGAGGACATAATACTTTTATGAATGATACTAGTCAAAAACAGTCCTGCATGCTTCTGTGAGCAGACATACTCCCAAGCTTGAGGTTGTGTTTTGAGCAGGCATAAAAATCCACCCATGAAAATGCACAAAATAAGGTACCAAGGAGAAGGACATTAGTATGTAGTTTACTTCTAAGAGCAGCCAGTTTGAGTTGATTTAGAGAGGTTATTTGTAAAATAGTATCACTTAAATTACCAGCAATTTTAGAGAAAAGGGCAATCTGATGACCTGGGACTAGGGATTTGTAACCAGGAGGACTGCCTGCTGCCTCTTCTCATAAAATGAAATTACTCACTCCCCACACACGTTTCCTCTTCAGGCCTCCTCTTGCACTTTTCTCTTTTGATTACAAAAATACTATACTTTCATATAATATTTGGATATTCTCTCCTAAAAGGCACTGCGTAAGTGCCAAATATTGTTGATATGTTTGTAGTAGCAGCAGTGTCTGTTCTGAGCAGTATTTAAAATCAACAAACACATGTGAGCCTCTGGCTTTGTGTTAATTGCCCTTTACTTTGATCACTGAAGACCAGTGAATGCAGTTTAAGGTTGTGTTGCTATCATTTTTCTTCAGTGGAAGCCAAGGGGATGAGTAAGTACATAAATTAAGTCTCTTACTCACCCTCTGAGCTGCCCTCATTGGATAACAATTAAAATGATCTGACAGAGCAACACACTAAATTCCCTTGCATCTGCTTATGTTGCTCTGAATACATAAAACAAATGAGTGTTTAAGCCTATTAATGCTGTTATTTTTTATTAATGTAGAAAGCAGAGTTAAGATACAGGTGTGTAATTTCATCTTGAAATCAGCAGTGAGTTGTGTGGCTGATACAAAGGCAGGACTGATATAAACATGTTTTAATTACTAACCCTTGATAATATATCCAGAGCTAGTAAAGGCCTCCATATAAGACCAAATAAGGTCTGCGCTTTCTGCCATGGATGGTTTATGCAGCACGGACATGCTATTATTTTGCTTTCCATTAAGACATTAGCTCTTCAGCTCACTGTACACTCCCAGCTAGAGAAGTGACATGAAACCTCTTGTAACTGTGAAGGTTATTAAAAAGCATGAACAGAAGGAAATTTTTTCTTTAGAATTGTCAACTGTGCACAGCCAAGGTCTCAGCTAATGCAGAGATTTTGACTCTCTGTGGGGGTGGAGGGCTCTTTTCTTTTACAGAAAACTAAGTATTGTCATGCAAATTTCATTACAAAAATACAGAACTGTAAAGAACTAAATATTTAGAAGCTTATGTATCTTGTTATAAAACTGTAATTATAAGAAAGTGTTCGTTGTGTAACGAGCACTTCACATCTGTCATACAGTGTTTTAATGTCTACAGTAGTTATTAGCTGAATATTTCCGTTATTACCATTCTGTGAGCAACTGCCATTCTTGAAAATGATTGATGTTTAGAAATAAAGCACTTTTATTACATGTTGCCAACTTCTGAAGACCAATCTTATAATGTACGGTGCCTTCAAAGGAGTGATGATACCTCCTTTTTCTGGAACGAATCACATCTGAAGAAAGCGGGAATAAAAAAACATTTTTTTTTTCTAGAGGACTTTCATTGCATTGTACACTATTCTGACACAGAATGATTATAGTGTTTTACCTGCCAAATGTGGCACTGGACAAAGATAACTTTACAGGAAGAGAGATGTTTGAATATAGGCAACTAGCACTCCGGAGTGGCTTGACTTGGGCCAGTGACTTTACTTGTGGGTTGATGAAATTGTGGTCTCACTCTTTCATTGTCTGGATACAAAGCAGTCTTCTGACAGGGTGTACTGGTTGCAGAAATCTTCACTAACTTTTTGTTAGTTCAGTTTGTTCATTTGTGCTCTGTCCAGACCGGCACACAGATTTGCAATTTCAAGGAAGAGAATGTACAAGAAAAAATTGAGAACCCCCCGCCAAGTGTTTATCTTCTTAAGGCCATACTGTCTTGCTAGGGCCTAGGCAATCTCTAATCATGCTTTTTGTGTTTTTCAAAGGAGGAAAGCCGTAAGAAAACATTGCAGGCAAGATAGCTGTAAATGCTGCTCGTAGGGGACTGGTAGTTTGTGGGGTCTTTGTGCATGTTGTGTAATTATTTACATTTTGCCACCCTCATCCTAGATTTATCCCTTACTGAAACTGATCTATAAAAGCAAAGTGCTCTCCAGCTCCAGCAGGAGCTACCAGGGAATGTGAGTTTCTTGTGTTTTTCTCCCAAAATAAGGCAGAGAAAGAAAGCATTCCTAGTTCAACACAACCATAAAACGTAGTGTCCAAACTCAGCTTGTAGGAACAAGTTGACATGCTGATCTGATCTTAACACATTAACATGAAGTTCCCAATGACTATATTGGTACTTTAGAAACTAGAGAAGTTGGAAAGCCTTTGCCCCAGATCTTACAGGTTCTGTATTAAAACAATTAAGGCAACTCTTGGGACCTGAAGAATCCTTCCAAGAAACTATTTTCAGCTGTTTTCTCCTAGTTCATCATTTGATCACCAAACAGCAATTGGTCCTGCAAGAATCACATCCCCTTAGGCCTTCAATGTGATGTTCTAGTTTCTTTTTCTTGTTCACCTGACTCCTTGTCTGCCCAGATCACTTTGTGTCAGACTCAAAAGCTGCAAAGCAAAATTGTCAAAAGACCCCATACTTCCCTTCCTTTCCAAACACTACCCTGATCGCAGCTGCTTGCTTTCCACATGCCTCAGCAGACTCTGGTAAAGGCTATTTTTCTTTCCAAGTGATGATGTACCCCACCAGCTTACAGACACATGCAGATCCCCATGAACAGTGAAGGTAGGTAGCTTCCCTTTTTTACCGGCAGAAAAAAAGTGTCAGATAACTTCCTACTCATCCTATGGCAAGTAGATGAGTAAGGCTGTGTGCTTCGACTACCTTAGCTATAGCTATCAGTTCTCCTACTCTTGGTTGTGTGAGTCTTGAGAAATGGGAAGTGTTGAAATAAATGGCTATGATACACACGGTGTTGAAATAAACATTTATTTTAACACATTGTATGTGATGAGCCATTTATTTTAACACTTTTCACTTGAAGTGTTGAAATAACAGGTTTTATCAGGGGACGTGTCATCCGCTGTTTTATGTATATGTGAATATGGAAATATATCTACTGAGTGTGCGTGTATATATATACTCACAGATTATATGGATATGTAATAATAATATAGCAGATGTGTGCATAGACACATGCTATTACATGGGCAAATACAGTGTTTTCAGCTGAACTGATTTGTTTAACAAAACTTTTATGTTTATGCCATGCTATTTGATTTTTTATATGTATTTTGTGTATATATAAATAGATACAAATATATCCATACCTAAAGTTACATATTACTAGATTGTACCAACCAGATGAAATAAATAAAAGACGTTAACATCAAAATGGGATAAGTCTGATAATGTGTTATGTGAAGAGGGAAGGAAGTATTTTGTTAAGCTTTCTGCATTCCTAGTTTCTTTATTTCGCTATACTTTCATAAGTTCTGCTTCTCTTGCTGTAAGGACTTCCTAGACCAATGGGTATTGAACAGTACGAGGTATGCTTCGGGTTTTGTAGATAACCTCCAAAGTTGTTGTGCTGCCTTTTTCAGTAATGCTTTTATTTTTAAAATAAGCCTCAGTGCCCTCCTCAGCAGTCAGTCACCTCTCTGCCAGCGTGTCCTCACTCAGAAACATTAAATTGCCTTTGTACAGGCAGAGTTCTGTATGCACCCAAGTACCCGCACACAGATCCTCGGACACACACGCGTCCTGCTTCCTGGCATCGGGGTCATGTTGACCACCACAGTTATTGCTGTTGAGGAGGTTAAAGCCAGCTCAAACAAAGGCAGTGCTGCCTCTGAGGCTGACACGGGCAGTCGTGCCTTTGAACAAATCTGTAGGCTTCTGGGTAAATAGCCACAAACACTTCTCCTAGACTTTGAGGTAAACACATCTGCCTCTATACTGGGATGCACAGGCAGGCAGGCTTACTGTGTGCTGGAGTGAGGCATGTCTTTTGGGGGAGAGGCTACCCAGCAGAACTTAGCAGGAACTTCTTTGTGCCTCTGTGATGGCTGCAATGGTCTTGTCTGCTAACTGTGGACAGTATTTCTCAGATGGTCCATCCCCCTTTGATGCTGGTCTAATTCACGTGTCTTTTTCCTTGTTTTATGTTGGGAGCATACCTCAGTCATTAGCACTACTTGTATTATTGCATGGATATTCCAAACAGAATCAAATGAGAAATAAGCACTGAAATAAATTTAAAAGGAAAAAAAAAAAAAGGAAAGGGGAAATGATTATCTGAGAAAATATTAACACCCCATCCATTTACCAAGGCATAAATGTCATATAGGGTCATGATATGCTAACAAAATAGAGTAGAATGCAGTCAGCCAGTGTTCCAGAGCAGGAATTGTCAATGACATAGAAGTTGTTTCAAATCTACAGTCATTAATTTTATTCTAAACTCCTAGGGTAAAATTCTGACTTTGTGATAGTCAGCAGAACCTTTGCCATTGATTTGGGAGTGTTGGCACATCACTCTTCAGAAATTATCAATAAAATGAAACAGTAGGCAGCCATTGCTTTGAAGATGTGGCTAACTGTTGTAGAGATGTGCCATAAAAGGAATAATCCCTATAATGCTGTATTCGGTAAATGACTAAAAGTTTTGGTTGGAAATAGCCAGAGCCTGAATAAATAGTACATTATTATTACCGATTTTAGCAAATGGCTATTAATGCGTAAGTAGCAATGGACAGGCTGTGAAATAGATAAGGAGCAGGGAAAGGAGTCTTCTCCAGATCCTGAGCTGAGTAAGAACTACTGGGCTGTGCACCATCAGAGCTCTGGCAAGGTCCATCATGAACTTGCTGTGTGGGCACATCCTATATTTTTTAGTGCACTGAATGTTGTATGGCCCATATTGAGACCTCACTATGCATCATCTTTCTCTCTAAATGTCTGTCCATTTTCTTCTGCATATATGAGGGATGATCCGAAAGTAATGCCTCCTGTTTTATTACATTGGCCCACGATGTCAAAGGTGGATGTTGGTGGTATGACAGCAGAGGCTGAACCTTCCCACCAATATTCCATTCCATTTCCTTGCTTTGCAACAGGTAGCAGCAGAGGGGCAGTCTGACATGGACATACGAATGGAGCAAAGGTGTGTCACTGAATTCCATGCAGAAAAATGATATTGTCATTGACATTCCTCAGTGCTTACTTCTGGAGACCAAACAATGGATGCGAGCACAGTGAGGCAGTGGTGGTGTGTTTCAGCAGTGGGGGCAGAGACACTGGTCATCTCTGCTCGTGCAGATTGTTATGAGCATGGCATGCAGGCTCTTGTTCATCACTTGCAAAAATGCACCGCTAATGGTGGTGACTATGTTTAGTAGTTGCATTTTTTACCTGAGAATTTGCTCTATCAAATAGTCTTATTGTGCTCTTTGTATCTGTTGTAGTTTCCATGGAAATAAATAGAAGGCATTACTTTCAGAGCAACCTACATAAATGCATTCTCTGGCCATTTTGAAGGATGTGTCTGCTACACTGTTTCATTAAACTCCTGCGTTATCGGGTAATTGTTTAAACATAATGCCACAGCACTATCAAAAGGAAAGGTGAACTAATGGCATTTGCAAATGTCAGGGATTATCTTAACACTTTTATTATAGTTTATAAAAAGTAGGTTCAGGGCATTCCATGGCAATTATTTCCACAGAAATTGGTTATTTAAATAAATTGCTAATTATCTGGATATGACAGTATTGAAAACCCTGCTAATGAGTTATTTGATAAGTGTAGCTTATGGTGGCCACCTACAGGTGGGAGAGAGAAAGAACATATAGAATAATTGCAATCAGAAGAAATGCAGTGCAGATGAATTGTTTATATTCTGTACATTTCTCTGGACTGTTTACAAATGCCAGTGACATATATATATATATATATATATGTATAGTACTTTGATCACCAGTGTGAGGCAGCCTACACATTTTACAGGAAATGTCTTTAAAAGAATTATGTTTTCTGTTTTTATTTCCTAACCCTCAAACTTACTTACCTAATTACTTTCTGCAAGATTGGATTGATCATCTATAATGCCTGAACTTTCCAAGATCAATTCCCTCATGTAAACCTTTTCCACCCAAGTCTGGTATTTTAAGTCATTGGCTTCTGTTGTCGTTAGCTCTATTAATTTTATCAGTCAGGGAGATAACAATGTCAGCTGTCTTCTGAGAAGGTATTTACGGAAAGAGGGAGGGTGATGTTGCTGATTCTTTTTTCTTTTTTGGTAGCACAGAGTTTAACAATAATTAATTAACCACCAATAATGTTGCTTTTTTGTATCAGGTTACTTTTCTTTTGTAATATTTACACCGTGGTTTAAATTTGATATTAAATTTGTAAAGATGAACTGCACTACAATATAGTTTAATGCAAACTTAAAATAAATTTTACTTTGCACTTCGCAGAATGGAGAGAATTGTGACACAAATTAATTTTTATTCCATTTAGTAACCACAGATAGAAAAATTTGCTTTTACCAATGCATACCAAGGGTGTGAGAGTGTCCTTTTCTTGTTAATCTGTCCACCTTGTAGATACAAAGTTTGATAAAGATCATTCAGACCGTTTCAAAATTGAGGCTCAGTGTTATCAGTCTGAATTGATTCACCTCAATTCTGTTGGTTGTGGATCATCTTTACCTAAACCATTTAGAGCTGCTGCAGGTATCTTAAAGACTTTAAACTGCCACATTGGTGAAAAATACTGCAAGTGAGAATGTAGCACAGTATTGAAGATTACTGAGAGTGATTTTTTTTTCTCTCCCATGGATGGATCACTGGGATCAAGAAATTCTGAATTGTTTTTACTTAGAACTTCCAAAGCTACTGGGTTGATGAAGTTAACACCAATATTCTCATTGAAGAAGGCGTTAAATTTGGCTCTCAAGCCTCAATCTAGTGAACATTTTTGGTGCTTGACCCACAGGGACTCCGAGGAGATCTATAAAGTCTTAATAAAACATGTATTTTTTCATTGGTAAAGGGTTTTTTTTACTTCCCAAAGAAAGTTAACAGATCAAACAAATAAGCAGGTAGAACACCTCTCATCAGTTTGTCATCAGTCAGCTGTCTTCAGGGCAAAGATGCTCTGCCGATCTGTGCTGAACTCTGCAAGGTGTTTGACTGGTGTACCCTCTGCTTCTACTTCACAATGTCTTTTGCCTGTTGAATTTCCTCTACTGCAGTCCCTGACAGTCATGAAAAACAAACAAAAAAAAGAAAAACAAACAAAAAAACCCACTTTGTTTTACAACAAGAGAAAGGATCATGGACTTTCGTGTTATATAGTTATTTCATTGCTTAAATCTTTATGTAATAGTATTTGTTCCATGTGAGAGACTTGAAGGAAGAGTATTCAGCATACAGTAGCATATCATCTTCACCACATATTTTTCTCTCTTCCATCTTCAAATCTCATTTCCCTGCTTGAAGTTTGAATAAATTGACTTTGTTTATTAAATCTCATTATTTTATAGCAAGGCAAATGATAACCATATCTAGCATCTGGTAGTATCTGTAACACTACTATCAAGAGAGTACCATACCAGCAGTTTCCCCAGCTACGGGTGCTTAACTAGTGAAATTACAGGTCCCAACATGTCAAAGTATGTGGTGGATGCTTATCTTTTAGCATATGAGATCTGTTTCAAATGCATACTGTATTTGAATACAGCTGCTTAAATACCATTGGATTGATCAGGTAACATTCTGCGAATTCCCACTACTACTTACAGCTCCTTTAAAATTTGGCATTAAATCTCCTTTATTTCAGACTTTTAAAAACTCTTTCTCCACAAATTTCTGTAATGAAATTTTTACCTTCCTGTGGTACTCACATGAAAATGCAGGAAAATAGAGGCTCCAGGTCAAATTCAGTACCTATTTTGTTTCTTTCTGTTTCTTGATAGCTTGACTTCACTACATTTTTTTTATTCTTTCTGTGATCTCTGTGAAAAGGTTTTCTCACCTTTTCACTAGGCAGTACAGTCTGTTACTGCAGGTAAACCACACTGTATTTCAGACCAGTGCTTTTTGTTACAGAAGGGAGGCTCCTGAACAGTTGATCAGGAAATGTTTAGGAGAATGGCTGCATGTTGTCTATTCTGTAGACTCAAATGCTAAGTAAAAAAATGCTGAGATGAATGGTTACACGTTGGTCAACCATTGTCATTACAGCCATTTATTTACTCTCATCAGAAGCACTCCTGAAATGTTTTTAAATTCATTTAGTTGAATTATAAATGAGTGGAATGCTTTTGCAATTGTACCAATGTATCACTAACTTACTAATCATCAAATGTAAGTAATAACTCATGTTCTGGATATCAAGTGCAGCTAGTACTAAAATGTATGTGTTCCTTAAAAATTTCTAAGCCTCATTGCCATCCCTGCTAGGCTTCATCAAATCATATTCTTGATTTCTTTCGGCTGACTGAAGGCCTTTCTGATTACCTATTGTTCTGAAAAGTTAAACAAACTGTTATTTGTTGCTTTTTCTCTACTGGCCATTGCATAGAGATCTTCATTTAAGTGAGAAGGTGGCTAATTTAATCACACTGAAAAAAGGAACAATTATATTTTGGAAATATTTTCTTGTGGAACTCTTTTCTATAGGGTCAAGGGTCTATAAGGCTTAAAAACTGATAGAATGCAAACCCTCAGAGTTGCATCAGGGTTAAAAGAATAAAAACCTTCATGCCTCAAGGCAGATGTCAGTTTTTAACTCATGCAGATTGGGAAGAAATTTCCCTGTAGACACATAATTTCAGAATTACCAGCTTCTGCATTCTTTCACCTTTCTGAAAAATAACTACCTCATCACAGTGAGATCCTGGTATGGATATGTCACTGCCTGAAAGCAATATAGCAAGTCTGATACTTATCTGTAGCCTCAATTTCAAACGCTGAATATTTGAAAAATTTCACAAACTAGTGCTTTTTGTTTAGTCTAGTTTCAGTGCTCTTGGCTGTGTAGGATATGTTAGCATATATGGCCTCTGAAAGACTTTATAAATAAATTCATCAGAGGAGACACCCGAGTTACTACTTTTTTTTTTTTTNTTTCTTCTTTTTTTTTTTTTTTTTTTTGTCTCAGGTCTTTCTCTAAGACTGGGCCATCAATTCTGTTGTAATATTTGCTCTTTGGATACTAGCACTCATCGTTTTTCAGGGAATCATTCTGTTTCTTTCAAACTCATTACAATCGATCTAGCTCAAATGATGAGAAATAGTCATTATTGTCCAGAAGAAAGTTCCTCTTCAGCTCCAGCTCCTTTCTGTGATCTGTTTTGTTATATAGTTAGATTCCTTATAGACATTTTTTGTGAGATTTGTCATTTTTATGAACCAGGCTCTACTTTCCTTCAAAACAAACTGATAGTGCATGTTGTGTTAGGCTGCCCATTTATGAAAATGCAGTTTATGAGCGGAAAACATCATATCCCTGTGTAGCCTCTGTTAAAATAGTGAGAAGTATCTGTGTAAAACCTGTGAGCGGTCTGATCACTGGCATGGGCGTTGGAGAACATCTGATAGCAGGTTAGCTATTGAGAAGAGCGTCTATCCTAAGCCAGAAGAAGATACCATTGCTCAAGAAGACAGTTTTGTGATGAATCCAGAGCAGGTGGAGAGTAGAGACTGCTTAGCTGAGCTTTTGAATGTGAATGTGTGAAAAAAAATGATGGGCCAGGATCCCCTCTGAATTCAATGTTGTCTGTCAGAGTTGCAGTGAGGGGCATTGGTGTGTTGTAAAAAGCAATGTGAGCTGAAGACAGAGTATTTTTAATGATTAAGACTCACCAAATTTCAGTTTTCTGCAATGGAAAAGTACCTTGACAAGCCATCTCCTTTACTAAGTTGCAGTGCAGCTGTCCTATTTAAAAAAGATCATGACAGGTTTTATGACCTGAACTTCTGTGGGATCATTCTACTCGTTGACCCATCCAGCTAGTCTGGGGAACTCTTAGCTGATGCATAAGCAAGGCAGAGGCTGCTTCTAGAGAGCAGAACCCTGAGCTGACAGTTGGTTCTTTGTGGGGAGC
This sequence comes from Penelope pileata, assembly GCA_013396635.1. Taxonomy (NCBI): domain Eukaryota; kingdom Metazoa; phylum Chordata; class Aves; order Galliformes; family Cracidae; genus Penelope; species Penelope pileata. Next base: position 321,826 of record WBMW01005184.1, read on the forward strand.
AGTCTGAGAGGAAGTCTGTGGGGACCCTGTCTGAGAGGAAGACCCATCGGGCACAGAGGGAAGTAGGGCAGGTGTTGGGCTCAGTGAGACAGGACTGCTTGAAAAAAACAACTTACCTTTAGCTACACTTTCTCAGATTAAAAATCCAGCTGGCAAACTGCAGTGCTTTTGCTTCAGAAAGGGTAGAGAAAGGATGTCAGCACAGATCAGCTAGGCTGAAGAAGGAGGTTTTGTTTGAAAAAAATGAAGGTGTTGTCAGGCATCTAAGCAGAGTTGTGGTGATGCAGTGGCTTATGTTTGTTCTTCTCCTGCACTTCCTAATTGTGGCTACTTCTTCCAATTGCTTTGTTCATTGCATTGGTTTTATTTCTTTCTTGCCCTTTGGTTATTTGCCCTTATAGAAGGTTAAATCTTTAAAGGGTATAACAATACCCGTGGTGTTCAGAAGTATTTTATATCATAGCATTTCCCCAAGTTACCTAACACATTACATTTCCATTTCCTTGTGTAGGTTGACAGCCAGCCAGTTCCTCTGGGAGTAATGTATCTCTCCCTTACACTACAGTATTGTTTTCCAATGATAACATAAAATTACCCTAAAAGTTCTATACATTTTGTAGAAATTTTAAGAATACAGGAATTTTCCAGAGAAATCCCAACTAGCCTAAAAATAAATAGCTGAATGTGTCAACTGCCTACATCATCCATCAATTAAAAAAGCAGAATCTATATGAGTATTTTAAATAGTTGTTTACCATCAATAGGCTGTAGCCAAAGCAGATATTTTGAGACTTTAATCATAATTCTTCTAAATGTAGCAGGGAGTTGTCTGACTCAGCCTCTGTATAACATTTGAAAAATGTAAGCTGCAGTCTTGGAGATTCAACCATAAATGAATTTACTCTTTTGAGCTTCTGACTGTCATGTTAGTAGTTAAAGGGGTCTTACTTAAAGGATTATCTGAATCTACAAACATCCAAAGAGGAAACATATTAAATAATATATGAAGCGTCAAGTGCAGTGAAATGGTGCTTTTAAACAATTTTTAGTCAGACATAAATAAATGGGATGTTCCCTCTTACTTGTGCAACATACATGTTCCAAAAAATCAACCTGATTCTTTATGTTAAAACATAGATCTCTCTGTCTACAGCGTATGGTAAAATACTGCTTTCTGTCTCAAATATTGCTAGGCTTTGCTTTGAGTAACAGCTAAAATGCTTTGCAGTTTTGCAACGTTTTCCAGATCTTTGCAATTGTGTTTATTTCAACCAAGTTCATAATACTTTACAAGCATTAATACCACTTGAAACCCAGTTGGTGTCATTCTATAATTAATGTAAATTCTGCATCTCAGAATTAAATATTAGTTCCTGATTTTTCTACCATGAGGGATGTGTAAATTACATCAGGGGATGTCTTCATGTTGCTAACAAAATGTTCTGTTTTTTTCTGTAGGAAATGCTATTAGGCCCATCGTCCTTCGTGCAGTGTCTGCTATAGCCCGCGCTCTTCCAGGATTTCCCATCTTAGCAACTGGAGGCATCGACTCTGCTGAAAGTGGGCTTCAGTTTCTGCACAGCGGAGCTTCTGTTTTACAGGTACCATTTTTTCTTTAAAACATGGAAATTAAAATAACTGTAATTAAAGCTATAATGCATCTTCATTTCAAATATTATCATAGTGGGCTTTTTATACCATTGAAAGCAATTTTCATGGTTTTAGACATGCTTCTTGCTAAAAGACGTTCATTTTAAATGGAATAGGAGTTGCCAAAAGACTTTGGGTGTCACAATACTAATCTGAGAAAAGGCTATCCATGAGTACGTTATCTTTTTTTTCTATAATCCATAGGATTTAAATTTTAAACATCTCTCCCTTGTCATATAAGCAAAGCTTACACAGTGTGTTAGGCTTGAGCCGTCCAATTGTCCTTTTTATTCTTGTTTTTTGACTTCCTCAAAGAGCTGTTTCAAGGGGAGAGGAATGTCAAAAAGCGTTACTTGGTCCCACTTGGGAGTCAATTTAAAGTAACTTTTTTTAGTCCAGGAATCTGTGCCCTTTAAGCATGCTTATTGTGACAGAATATGCAGAGCTGTACCTCTCCTGCATTTTGTAGTGTCATTGTAGGCCATTGTACTGGAGTGAGGTTTTGGTTTGCACTGGGTGGTTGAGGCTGTTTATATTGCCTGATGGGTTGTTGTGAGGCACTGACCAGATTGGCTTGCTTAGGTAGTCCCTGTCATGAAAAGGAATCTCCGTTTCGTATGGGCATTAAAAAAACTGGCTGGAAATCAGCCCCTTACCTGCTTTAGGAGGCATGTCTGGGCATTGTTGCAGCATATGTTAGACAGATCAATAAAGAGCACGTGGTAGTTAACTTATATTGTTCCATTATATATTGTTATATTCTGATAGATACTTGTCCCCTTTATGTGGAGCTCCCATCAAAAATAGCAACAGCTGTGGATACTGGCTTTGTGTCACTCCATGGGATGACTGGAGTGGTTTCATTCCCACAATTCACTTTGACATTAAAATTTAGATTCAGTGTGACCATCCTTGTACACAGTTATGGTAACTACTGAGATGAGTCATTTGTTTGCTATTTCAATGGGAAAAAAATCTAGGTCAGTTTAACGTTTTGCTTATTTTTTTGTGTACGTAAAAGAATTTTGGGGAACTGAAGTGGAAGACTACTGCTTTTTTATAGATTCACTTTGTTTTTGGCTTCATTAATGCCATTTCCTACTTTTTTACTTTGAGAATGCTTCAGACTTCTTTTCCCATGAACAGACAAAAGATCTACCTTTTTTACACAATGTTCTGAGAGCTTCTTCAATATAAGCACTAAGTAATAGTACAAATTACAGAGCAGCATTTGTCAACAAAAAGTAGGATTGGCAAGGGAATATTTTAGTGCTATGCATTTCATTTATTGCTAATAGAGCTGCAGTTTTGATGACTTTGTCAGTTACATGATCTCAACTACACAAAATGGAATGATTTTCTGTTCTACTTTTTCATCTGTTTCTAGATGACTAAAGATGAAGTTTTAAAATGTCATTTATGCATGTTTCCTTTATATAGTTTGTATGGCTGTTTATTTTTTATTATTTGTTTTCTTTTCTGTTAGTTTGCCCCAATGGTAATGGGGTAATGGTAATGGTAATTTTCCTTTATGACAAGATTACCCACGTTGTTGACCAAGGAAAGCCCACTGATGTAATCTTTTTGGATTTCAGCAAAGCTTTTGACACTGCTCTTCACAACATCCTTCCGGAAAAAGGTTATATTTCCTTGTCTAGCATAGAGCTAGACAAAACTGTAATGAAATGAGTGAACAGTTGGCTGGTGGGTCAGGCTCAAAGGGTTATGGTAAAAAGGATTACATCTGGCTGGTGGCCAGTCGGTAGTGGGGTTCTGCAGGGCTCCCTTTTAGGGACGGTTCTTTTGATGTTTTCATAAATAACTTGGATACAGGACTTGAAGTACACTAAGCTTGCAGACAACACTAAATTAGTAGGAGCTGTTGACTCCCTCAAGGGTAGAGAGGCCTTGCAGAGAGATCTTGACAAATTGAAGGGCTGGGCAATCACCAGCTGCATGAAGTTTAAAAAGAGCAAAGGCTGGATTCTGCACCTGGGTCAAGGCAACCCTGAATATATTTACAGACTGGGGATGAGAGGCTGGAGAGNGTAGTGGGGTTCTGCAGGGCTCCCTTTTAGGGACGGTTCTTTTGATGTTTTCATAAATAACTTGGATACAGGACTTGAAGTACACTAAGCTTGCAGACAACACTAAATTAGTAGGAGCTGTTGACTCCCTCAAGGGTAGAGAGGCCTTGCAGAGAGATCTTGACAAATTGAAGGGCTGGGCAATCACCAGCTGCATGAAGTTTAAAAAGAGCAAAGGCTGGATTCTGCACCTGGGTCAAGGCAACCCTGAATATATTTACAGACTGGGGATGAGAGGCTGGAGAGCAGCCCTGCAGAAAGGGGTTCTGATTGACAGCAGGCTGAACATGAGTCAGCAGTGTGCCCTGGCAGCCGGAAGGGCCAACTGTGTGCTGGGGTGCATCAGGCCCAGCATGGCCAGGCAAGGGAGGGGATCATCCTGCTCTGCACTGTGCTGGTGTGCAGCCTTACCTCAAGCACTGTGTGCAGTTTTGGGTGTCACAGTATAAGAAGTGCATAAAATAGAGCATCCAAAGCAGGGCTACAAAGACGGTGAAGGATTTAGAGGGCAAGACATACAGGGAGTGACTGACATCACCTAGTTTGTTCAGCCCAGAGGAGGCTGAGGGGAGGCCTCATGGTGGCCTACAGCTCCCTCACAGGGAGCAGAAGGGCAGCACTGATCTCTGCTTTCTGGTGACAGCAACAGGACCGAAGGGAATGGTATGAAGCTGTGACAGGGGAGGGTCAGGATGGGTGTTAGGAAAAGGTTCTGCACCAGAGGGTGGTAGGCATGGAACAGGCTGTCCAGGGCAGTGGGCATGGCCCCATGCTGCCGGAGTTCAGGGAGCATTTGGACAACAATCTCAAACATAAAGTTTGAATTTTAGGTGGTCCTGTGTGGAGTCAGGAGTTGAACTTATCCTTGTGGATCCCTTCCAACCCAACTCAGGATTTTCTGTGAGTCTGTGAAATTCTGACATATCTAAAGCAGACATCCAATCAGCGCTCAGGAGATAGAATTATTGGATTTACGAAACATATCTAAATTATTGGGTTTTTTTTAACTAATAATTAAGTTTTGCAGAGGCCAGCTAGAGAACCTGGGACAGCCGTGCTTGTGTGATCATTGGCTTCCCTTTGTTTTGCCTGGACAAGAGTCCAGTGTTTTCCCTGCCATGAGAGGATGATGAAAAAAACTTTTTATTGTCTTCAGGCTTCAGCAGTTTAACTTTACTCAGCTCTAGAACTGATTTAAAACTCCTCTAGATCAAACTCATCCTCAGTTTGAGTGGCTTATTTTTGTTTCACTGAAGTAGAGAAATCATTTAAACTTATCTGAGATAAATGGATTCTAAAAGTGTTGTGTATATCAGGATCTGAACTAATTCAATTACATTTATTTAAAAATAAGTCTTTAGAAAACCTCATATAAGATTGTGAGTGTGGCATAAATTTCCCTCAAGGCAAATGGAAAGGAGAGGCAAACAGGTAATTTTTATAGACATTCTTACAAGGAATACACTTAACTAAGACCAGACTGAAACATCTATTTGCTGCTTAGGCAAGATACATTGTGATAAACAGAAGGAGGCAAACTCATCTTCACAAGTTATCTTTGGAACAAGTTATCTTTGACAACAAGGTCATGCAAATAGCTGACTAATATACTTTTCAACGAATCCCAATTTCTCTCTCAAATGTCCTTGGTACCGAATGTGTCAGTTGTTCTGTCTTCGACAGTGAAAACTTCTGTTGCTTTGACAGGTCACTTCTGCTTTCTCAGTACCAAAATATAGAGCAAGCACAGAATATGGAGATAAGATCAAATGATCTACCGAATGATTCGGTGTATTATAGTACACTGTATTGCACATCCCTCAGTTAAGTAGGTGGAAGCTGGAATTGTACTAGGAGAATCGCATATAATTCCTTTAGTTGTAAGTATTTGCTTTGGACACTATTGGAAATGGTTGTGAGTAGACACTTGGACTGACCCAATACTGTGTATTTTATGGTCTTCATGTTTCCAAAACTGTGAAACACCTTACAAGAAACTGATCCAGAGGCAGAAAGAAAACAGCCAGGGCTTTGGCAGTGCATCCTGCACTCAGCTGTGCCGAGTGAGAGCAATCTCCTCACCCACTTCCAGCTAAAAACCTGAGCACGCCCACTGCCTCTGCTATCATCACCTTGTTACAAAGAATGGTGTGTGGATGTGTCCTTGTTAGCAGTATTCTAATGGGGTACACAATGTCAGTTCATTCAGCATTTAAACACATTCTGTCTGATGACATTAAGCAGCACAGATTGCATTGATCCATCTGCAGAGGCCAGCTAGAGAGCCTGGGATAGCAGTGCTTGTGTGGTCATTGGCTTCCCTTTGTTTTGCCTGGACAAGAGTCCAGCGTCTTCTCTGCCATGAGAGGAAGATGTTCAAAAACAAGGAAAATACAAAGGCTTTGTGTGAGTTGATTTAATTGCCATGTGGTATATCTCTTATTGAAAAGGTTTATGAATAATAAATGTACCTCCATTAAAAACAAGATCAGGTTTACCTCTGCAGCTACTTCATCTGCAATTAGTTCTCCATTATTTCTTCCAATTGCTTTTATTTTTAAAATGTGAAGATTTATTTTCAATTTGCAAAATGGAAAATTTTGTAAATTTACATTTTTCAATTTTCCATTTACAAAATTGTCGTTCACAGGAATGCAAGTCAGAAGTCAGGTGATAAACTGTATTTTGATATGTGCTATAACCACCTCAAGCGGTATTAAGCAGGTATGTTAGGGAATGGTTCTGGGAAAGAATTTCTGCATTCACTGTGTGTTGCATCCCCAGCCTTAGAAAACGGAGGGCAACGTTTTAGTGCTGTTACTGACAAAATATTCGTATGTAAGGAAATTTTGCATCAGGTATCAAAAGCACACCGGATCATTGTAGTCAATTGTAGCTGGAATTAATTTTTTTTACAGCAATTTAGCCACGTTATTCCACGTTACAGACTTCAGAAACAGTTGGGGGAAAAAAGCAACACTTACTTACAATTTTTTCAATAAAATGCTGAAACATTTCAGTCATTCTTCAGCTGATTCCCTAGGACTGTAGTTTTTTGTAAGATGCCCAAATCTCCAACTCCTTTTCAGTGCAAGCATGAAATTTAAAAAATAACTTTATCTATCTTGCACTCTTTTGTCCAATCCTGCATTCCTCACAGAGATGTCTAGCTGCAACTTTCTGATGTACAGTTCATTACTGTAGGCTTCCAGTGAGGCTGAAGTATGTTTTTTTTTCTATAAGTGAGCTTTTTTTCAAAGCCACAATTTATCTAAATAGGATGTATATTGGATTTTTTGCATCTTTTGCATCATGTATGTGATTTAACATGTCACATTGATGGTTTGTTAGATTTTTGCAAGGCTTTGAGGCAGACATACATTTTTCAAAGTCATCTCACTGTAGGAAATTAAAAATAGAGACAATTATAGAAAATTCCAGTGGAAAGAGAAAATGCATTATGGAAAAAGCAATAAAAGTGTAAAAATATTAAAGTAAAAATCACTTCACAGTGGCCTGTATGATTCAATTGTAGATCAATATTGTGTAGTTAATGCATTAGCAGTAGAGCATTAATTTGCAATTACCGCAGGTGATCTGATCCTCTGTGTTCTGTCCATCGACATAAATGACCTTTTGTTGAAAGAGATTCTGTAGTCATTATTTCTAGCAGATGTAACAAAAAAAAAAAAAAGTAGAACAAAGGGATACTTTCTGAAGTATACATTTTTCATGGTAGAGCCTTTTAACATTATATTCCGGTACGGAACACTTTTGTTAATCGTGAATTTTAGTCATTAACTTGAAAAGAATATGTGTTTCTTTTCAAGCAAATTTCTTTCCTTACAAAATGGGGAACACACATCCCAGTTTCTCCAGCACGGATGTCTGTAAGGCTCTCTCCATAGCAAAGACTGAAAATCCACCCATATAATGCTGCTTCTGTGGTCCCACCTGGCAGAGGGCAGCCGTCAGCTTTACCCCCAGCCCTGCTCCACGTCCCCATGGCATTCAGCTGGACCAGGGCCAGGCGAACGCACCGCTGCAGTGCAACAAGGGCAGAAGCACACGCAGTGCAATGCTGCTGTTCCACTTGGGCCCAAAGGCTCAGCTTCAAGTTTGTGCCACAGCAGCTGCCTTGGGCCTCTTTGTGTCCATTTGTGCAGCGGTCATGTCCTCACTGGTCTCTGGTTTCGCTCTGGTAAGTGGGAAGTCACCTGCATCAGCCCTACCCCTGCCACTTTACAGGCTCAAGCACACTCATGCCAAGGCTCTGTCTTTTTCCATCACTCTCCTGCTTGGGCCAGATGGGATTTAGTACCATGTAGTCCTTTTCCCATGGGCACCACACTTGTCCTCACCTTGTCTCCTCCAGCTCATGCACACTCCTGCACACTCCTGCACGTGCACCTTGCACCAGGACCTCCTCTCCCAGGCAGGGAGAGCAGCGGGAATAGCCCTGCCCTGGGGCAGCTGTTGTGAGGCTGGCCCTGCCCATGCCCTCCCATCCTGCCTGCTGCCTGCTCTGCATGGCACCTGGGGGATCTGACCAAGAACAAAACTCCTTCTGGAAGTACTTTGGGAAAGCCCTAGGGACATTTTTGGCTTCTGCAGGATATAATATCCCCCCAACATGGAACACAGTTGTTTTTATGAGACTGCTTGTATTTTTTGTAACATTTTCAAGGAGATTTCTTGTGGGTACCTCTTTGGAGCCAGGGTCTCAAGGGATTCAGGACAGTTAGATTATTATTTTTTCTTCAGTAGGCATTTTACTGAAGCATTTAGCTGGGGGATTTTTATAACAGCAGGATGGCCCTTTGTGTGTGAATAAACAAGCTTTTCCATCACAAAATAGTGGGACTTGAACTATGAGAGAGCGTCATTACTGTATTTGTGCAAATGTTAAACCCTGCGAGGAACCCTTACACGTGGTATAAAATACCCTGGGTGTCAGAAAATAAAAGTAAGGCTCTGAAAATATAATCAGTAAAATGCTAGGAAAAAATAAAAAATTTCATGAACGTTGTCATATCTTAATATTTAGGTGCTGTTGTTTTCTCAACCCCAATCTCAAAAAGAGAAAATAAATAAATAAAATAAAAGCCACAAAATCCCTAAAGTAAGCGTATCCTGTAATCATTTAGCATATTTCCCCCCACATGCACACTTTTTTTTTTTTCCATTAAGGTTCCTGATGGAATTTTTCCATGTTTTTAATGCCTGTAGAACTGTGAAATAGAGAGCTGGTTCTCTTTGCACTTAATTAGTGTTAAGCCCACCTCAGTGTCTGATCAAGTCAGTGAAGACGCTGCTATTGAGGTAAGCAAGGACTGAATGAAGCTAAAAACATCTCATCCAGGAACTATCGCTTGTGCCGTTTAATGGTATGGAGAGGGAAAAACTAAGAGGTCAAAATCACAGTGTGATGGAGGAGGGCAGTGGTAGAGCAGGCTCAGTGTTTTGGAATTCCAGGCTAAGCTTCTACCAATGACATTTGGAAACAATTTATTTCATCTTGTGATGGACAACAGTGACTCTGAATTCAGAGGAAGGGCTTAGGGACGCCTTGCATCTAATCTCAGCTCTGTGTGAGGGGAAGGAAGCCAAGCTGCTGGCTGCACGCCCCAAGCACAGGGTGGAGTCAGTGTGGGCTGGGCTTCTTCTGCCCTGGCTCAGGAGCCCACCCTGCTCAGCCCCTGCCAGCTGTACACAGTGCTGGGGAGCAGAGGCTTTTCCTCATGTCAGCAGGGCAGTTTCTGGCAGAGAGTGCTCTGCTGGCCCTGGCAACCGAGGACAGGTGCGTTTTGGCACCAGCTGGCAGTGTGAACATTCTGATGCAGGCTTTGGCTGAGGGTAGAAGGACAAAACCTCTCTGTACAAAGCAGTTCACCAATGAAATTGGTGAGTGAAGAAGAGATTGCTGGGTGAAGTAGCAGGCCAGCAGAACTATGCCACTGATAGACTCAAGAAATGGCTCTTTACATCTGCCAATAATTTTAAGAAAACAAAATACCACTTAGGGCAAGCCCACTTTTCAGGTTTAAGTCCTTTGATTCAGATAAAAGTAGTCTCAGATAGAAATAGAGTTTTAAAAAACACTAAAGCCTGTATTCCCAAAGAAGCTGAATATGCGTTTGTATGTCCTTCTGAGTATCCTCAGTCACATTTGAGCTTTGCAGCCATTTTATTTGAAATTTGGCAGAAGAGAGAAATTATTTTGCTATAATAAGTTTTGAGAACATGAAAAAGTCAGGCAGAGGAGAGCACGTGCCTGCATTCCTTCGCTGTAAGAGTGATCACGCTATGGGCTCACCTCTATTAGACCTCTGAGAATCCACATGGGACAGCGCTGCTAGGGCTGTGTCAGCCACAGGAAAGGCTTTAATTGGCAGTCACACCTTATTAGACGTCAGAGAACCCAACCAGGAGACACAGACCTGCTGGAAGCCAGGTATCATTAGCTCTGCTGCTCACAGAGCCGCATGCTTAAAAAAGTCTTCAATGGACGTGGCACTGAATGGAATGGCCCTTCTCTGCAGAGATGAAATTTAGAGTACATGGAGAAACAAAAGAGGGAACAAAGTGCTGTTTGAACATGTCGAAATAAAATCAAAAGAAAAATGAATGTGAAAGAGAGAGGAGTGGGGACAGAGATGCATACAGTGATCCTTCTAATAAACATTTCATTATTTTCTGCTTTTTTTCTTAGCTCAGTGCTAATTAGAGAAACTCAACCTGTTCTCAACTGTCTGTCTTCCTTTGTTAATAAAAAAAAAAAAAAGTCATTAGAGGACTGCCACAGTTGCTCTGTTACATACACTTGGAATGGAAATTGCTAATTGCTGGTGAGAATTCCTTTCAGTGGAAATCTGAATTTGCTGGACAAAAAATTCTAGAAAGTTTTTTGGTCATGGATAAAAATATCAGGTTATAACAAGTTTTAGTTATTGATTTTTTACTTTTATTATCTTGCCACTTTTAATGAAAAGTTGCAGTACTTAGATCATCACATCATAAAATTAGAGATTGAACTCTAAGCTAATAATGCCTTTTATTTTGTGCAGTTTTGCGGTGGTTTTACATTTTGTTTGGAGTTGCTTATGGGATTTATCTATTAGCTTTCCTTTCTTTCTGCTCATTTCACCAGCTAGTAAATGAGGTCTGCATAGATAGAATTGTTATTTCATAAATTTGTAAGAGTGAATTCAAGCTCATTCCATAACAATTGCTATTTGTCATTCTTATAATGGATTCTCATGCAAAGTAGGTTTAACTATCACTGAATGGCAATAATTATTTAATAACAATTAGGTCTCAATTGAGCATCAGCTCAAATGCTGCCCTATGGCAGTTGCTCCCAGCCCCTGCAGAGGATTTGTTCTGTGCTCTTGCACCTGGGAACACTCTGCTCTCCCCCTCTGCCCATGGGTCTGCTCTGCTCCCCCGGGTCTGGCGGCTCGGTGACTTTAGGGTTGAGGATATGTGAAAAGAGATTGCTTTGGCAGCACTGCCTCTCCTTCCTCATCCCAAGAATCCACAGTACTGCTTCTCTCTCCTGTGCTGTTCCTATTTCTAATGTGGATAACACACTACTAATGCGGATTCACGCTACCACTATTTGAACAAGCACAAAGCTGTCCTTACAGATAAAACTACATGGTGTGAATTGATGTCAAGTGAGTTTTGTTTAGAAGTTTACAAAGTAAAAGTAACATGGAGATGATTCTTCAAAAGAGACTCAGTTTCGAGTGTAAGAAATTGTGGGCAAATTGTTTTACTCAGCTCAGGTTGCTTTCAGACATGAAGCTGGCTTAGCAGCTTTGTTGTAGACAGAACTACCCTAGGGTACCAATGTGGAAGTGAATGGAAATCAAAACTGCAAATGTACCCAACTCTTGTTGGATATTGAAAATGTAAATAGAAGGAAAGATAAGCACAGTGGAAATGCTGAGTTTCTTTTCTTGCTACTGCCATTTCTAATAATTAGAGAATTTCCTACATTTTCTTTTAAATTATACTTATTATAGCTGCAGAGAACTTGGTTTTCCTACAAGGGAAAACACAAAACATTCAGAATTGCAAAGCTCTGCCGTCAGAGGCGTTTTTCTCGGAAACGTTATCAGCCATACAAAGAAAGTACGCGTGCAAGAAATTTTCCATTTTGTATTGTAGGAGCACTGTTGATCTTGCAGTCCAAGGCTGTGCCACCAGCTTGGGCTCGGTGCAGGGCTAATCGCAGTTTGATTGCAAGACCAGATGACCATTCCACTGTTTTCTCCAGTGGTAGAAAAGTCTTTTTTCTTCCCAGGAAGGAGAAAGCAATCTGGGAATGGGAGCCCTGATGCCTTTTGAAGTATTTTTCCTGGTACAATGTAAGCCCCGTGACACAGTTTGATCTGTCTGCTGAGAGGTCCTTTTATCCATGCAATTTGAATGAAAGAAACAAACAGAGAAACCATTTTTCTGAAGCTGGCAGTACATTTAAGAAAGGGTTTAATTTCCTTCAGTATCTGAGTTATGTTGCTGCTTTTCTTGCTGATATTTATTTTTTAGACAGAGATAGGTAAAACAATCCCCAAGGAAATGTGGAAGTGGGTTTTTATCTCAGACACAGAGGACTCAGAGGGTCAGAACTATTTTATTCACATGAATCTCACTCTTCAATGGACACAGCAGCTGCTGCACAAATTCGTACAGGCAAGCTGATAAAGGATGAAAGTAATTTTAACTGAAATAAAATGTGACAGTACTAGAGAGAAAGACTCACAAGGATGAGGGGTTAATCATTGCAGGAGTGAACTGAGGTTCCAAAATGGAAAAATTGCTTTTCTGTGTGATTTTGAGAGGTCTGAGGCTTTCAAAATTCTGGTCACAGGATGACGTCCCTCAGTAGATGGTTCTCATTAGAGTTTGTTGAAAACTTTTTTGAGGAAACTGTTTCTCATTGACAAATTTTATTTAATCAAAATAGATCTGGGTTCAAGACCCTGCTGTGCCTGATTCAGTGTTACGGATTGAAAAACTCTGATGCTTTAACCTGGATCTGTTATGCATTAATGAGCTTCTGCCTTACCGATGTGTTTACCCTCCTGCCGGATAAGAGGCCACAGGAAAGCTGCACAGGGAGAAGTCAATGACCAAGAAATAGTTATTCTGCCACAGGAAAGTTTGAGGGTGAAAAAGGCTTTTAGTTTGAACTGATAATAAGATTTCTAAAAATGTGTGGAATTAGCACATTTAAAGAAAAGATATTATTTAGGTGAATCAAAATTTTGTTTCAGTCACTTTGCACCATATTTTAGTTGTGACCTTTTCATTCCAATTAACTTGGATTGCAAAACAGACATTTTCAAGTTAAACGGAACTGTTGCATTCCCTGTTGTCAAACAGCACATATTGGCAATTCTGAAAATTTTTCCACACATTTTTTCAGAACACGGTTCTTTTCTGAAAAGCACGTTTTCCTAGAGCCACTTTCACTTCTGACAAGTATGCATTTCCAGAAATGGAAAAGCTGGCCAACTCCAATGAAGGGAAGATGGAGCTCCTGTTGTTTAGCTCTCAAAAGATATATATCTTAAAATCGCTTCTAACTTCTGACTGTGTTATGTTGCTGTCTGGCTTTTAACATCAAACCACTAGGTCTGAGCAACTTAACTAGTATCTCTTTTAGAAATATCTATGGAAGAACTGGAGGATATAGGATGTTGAAAGGGGTTGAGTAAATGTCTGTGTACCTGGCACAGCTGCTGATTCTGTACCAGCAGCTGCAGAACCGTTGTGAGAACTGAAAGATTTCATTTTCCACAACAGAACTTGTAAGAGAGAGGCGAGACCTTTAGGTGTTAATAAATGAAATGTGAAGTGATATTCAAAGTATATTTAAAGATGGAGAGGCTGTGTATGTGATTGCACTGTTTACACAGGGGAGTTAGTTCATCTGCTTTCAAAGATATCTTTCATTTTATAGATCTAGAGTACAAGGATACAATTTGCCATAGATGGCTGATTATGAGGCTGTTTCCACACTCCTCAATGCTCCAGGCATGTGGAATCATATTTGTTTTCTTAGGAAAGATGATCACGATCAGCACTTCTATCAGTGTATGTGCCCACCTACTGCATAAAGGTCCACTTTGCAGTTCCAAGAACTGACAGAATGCTCTAGTGAGATAAGGAAATGTAACCATTCCTCTAGGGGTGGTTGACAGGAGAAAAAAAAAAAATACTATTACCGCAGGGAGCCTTCTGAAAATTCCTGATTTCTTTTGCGTTTCCCTTCTCAAAACTTGGGTACAAAACTACATCATTCAGGGTCCCTTGATAAGTACCAGTTTCCCAGTCCCAAACATCCAGTTTAGCTATTTAGATCAAAGGTAACTTAATTGGTATAGAAGAACTTAAGGGGAGGAAAAACATGTTTGAGTGGGATTTGAATTAATGCATCGGACAACATTCCTAAAATCTTATCCCCTGCTGTGCCAATGGATTTTAGCCTTTTCCTCTGACATTGCTGCCCACTTACAGATGCCCAGGGTTGCTAGACAAGGTCATGTCATGTTCATGCACTGCAAGACTCAGGTACTTCAAGGTCTCTGTCCCAGCAGGGATAACTGTCACCTTGGTGCTAAGGCAGCTTTTCCTGACAGCCTGTCTTAGCAGGCTTCTGTGGCCTCATAACAAACCGTGTGCCCCTTCTTGCTGCCCAGCTACAACCTCCTGCTTTTCTTACCTGTGCTTCCTGCCTTGATTCTTGCTAAATTTCAGCTCAGCTCTGCTCAACACCACTGCAGCACTGTGTTGTTCTGTTATGGAGAGGATCCAAACCACACAGGAGACAGAGCACTTGCTCTGCAAGTTTTCTTGCAGACCTTCATCTCCTTTTAGCTCATTTTGAGCTTCATTCATTACTGACATTAGCCTATACTTTTGACTAGAGTAATGCTTTACTGATGAACTCTCTTGACATATAACAAAATAAGTACAATATTTCATTACTGACTCCCACGTGACATTTGACCATCCAGTCTTTCTTTTATATAGGTTTCTTAAGCCCACATGTGAATGGTTGCCTACTCTGCAAATCATGAAGCAGTTAGCATATTTGAATCTTCCTGCTGTTTGTTGCCCCTGAAGTGTCACCAGTAAGCCCTCAGCTCATTAGGACATTAAGCCTAGGACTCAGTAAAAAAGATTGTGTTTTTTTCCCGCAACTCAGAACATTCATAGACGCAGTATAAAAGTCTATCAAATTGCTTTCTGAAAGCTGTCCTGGACTTTGGAACAAACAGTAGTTCAGTAGTTCATGTATATTAGCTTGAATCTAATGTTTTAAAAAGGCTATCAGCCGTCATCCAAATCAGTTTTGCATCTTGATCCAGTATCTGAAGCCTTGTTAAGTAACATCCCATCTGCTAACCTATATCTCTAGAGTCATTTAAGCAGCTAATGTGAATGAATCAAATCATTCCATCTGTACTGTATCAATATTTGGAAAGCTTTCTCTTAGTTACAAATTTATTCTTTCTAACAAAGAATCTCCCTTTTTTCCCAGAGAGTGCACCACATTGTCTGATAATCCACTTCTGCTGATATTCTTAATCCTACAAAAAATCCTCCAGCAAAAGTAGTAACTGCTGATGGAAAGGATAATTTAGGGTATGCATTTAATGTACTGGTAAGTCAGTGCTCAGTGAGACAAGAGGAGGAGGAACCATCACTATATAGGCAGCTCTTCCATGGACGTTGTTATCCTGAAGATTCTAAGTGCAGAAACCCCTCTCAGAGAAGATTTTACGTCTCCTTACTCTCAGGTAGCAGCTCTTTCTGCTTTATTCTGAGTACTGTGTTGGGCAACCAGTGCTGTGTGTACCACTTTTTGCTTTGTATATCTGGGCACATCTAAATCATTGTAGAGGGGATGGAAAACATACATTTGAATTTCCATAGGCGAGGGCATGGTCCAGAAAAATCTCACTTTTAGTTGAGTCAGTTTTTGCTAGTTGCTATTGAGAATAATTTTTAAATTGCATATATGCCTTTCCCTAGATTAAAATTATGCTTTTGCCCACAACAATAAAATTAATTTTCTTATGGCTGTTGATTTATATGTATATGTAGATAGGCACAAATAGGATCCTTCCTGAAGCACCTTGCATTCATTTATGATTTCAGTCTTTTTCCACCAGAATCTTAGTCAATAGATACTAACCCAAAAAAGCAGTAGCCTAAACTATATGTTGAAAAACAGCTTGGAGTCATTCATAAATGTTTCTCCAGCAGAAAGGTATATTTATGTCTTCAGTAGTTATCAGGAAGAATTTTAGTAGAAAAAGAAAGCTTCTATTACATGATAAATAATGTTAAAATAGAATATATATTATAATATAAAATCAAAGTAGTACATAATTCTTTTGCTTACCATTTGAGCATATCATATTTCAAAGAAAGTCAGCTGAATTAAAAGAAAAAAAAAAGTTAATTCATTGTAAAACCTCTCATGGGTATCCAAGAAGAATAATATTTGTTTATCCCTCTGCTATGATAAGAATATTAGAAGCTGTGGAGTCAAAGGCCGATTTCCTAATAGGATGGCATTTTGAGAGCTGTTTTATTTAGAGATCCTATGCAGTTTAGAACCAAAGCTGAAATAAGTCTCTGTCTTCTGGGGAAGCAAGATGGCATTCTGCTAAATGCTAGAATTTTATCATTTGAAGGAGAAAAAAAGCAAAAAAGAAAGCAGCCAGCAAGACCTAAGAATATAAAAGCATTTGAGATCTCAGAAGGAGTTTAAATCAATGCACTGCCACAGTTACAGCACAGATGAAAGAGCCTGCTGTCTCAATTGCCAGGAAAATACTCAGAAACTCTCACTTTGATTCTTATTTATTTATTTATTTATTTATTGGTAGCCCATTACATTACCACTAAATGCAGTATATGGGGACATAACTGCTTTGATGTTGTACAGCTACAACAAATAGAAACTAATATGGTAGAACAGTCAAGCTATGTGATTTGCGTTTGTATATACAAATATATACCCATCAATCTTCGTACTTCTAGACTGTGTATCACTGCCACCCATATGCCTCCTTACTGTTACTTTAAAATGTCCTTCCTGGTTTCTTTAAAATGCCAATTAATTTACAACCATATTCTGAAGAGATCTACATATATTTTGGAGGGTGTAAAAATTAAATTTTTCTCCAAGCTATTATCTCTTAAACCACCTAGAACAGATTCAAAGGGGTTTTCATGGTAATCTGAGACAATTTCAAATAAGAGCATGACTGCTGCCAGACATTGCAGCATGCTTGTTCTCGCAGATCTAATCACACCAAGAATACTTGCACTTCTTGAAAAGCAACACATTGTTAAGCAGACTACATTCTCTCTCTGACCTGCTCCAGACTTTTGCAGTGAACCTGCATTATAGGAGATTATGGACACCTTACCTCGTGTTAGTTGAAAGTAGCATTGGACAGAACATATCTAGATATGCATCTCCTCTGCCACCTCTGCTGAAACTCATGCTATTGATGGAATAGAAAAAATGTAGGTGGGAGCTAGTGTGCATTTTGATATCATCTTCCTGCCATCCCCCATCCAGCTGGGATTTCACAATGTAATCATGAGTTTTTGTAAACTGAAGGCTGTGAGGTAAGAGAGAGTGGACAAGAGTAATGCCTGAAGGTTTCTTCTTTCTAGGGTTATAGAAATTATTCTCTCATCTGCAGCATCCTCCATTGGAAAAGTCAAGAAAAGCATTGAATACGAATTGCTTTAGTGAGTGATCTGGCTGGAAATGCTTCAGCCACTTTGTCCAGGGCTCTGCACAAATGGCACAGGTCTTGCATACAGTCCCCCAGCTTATGCTAGACTTTGGACTGGACAGTAATGCAGTGTGGGGATAGTCTACCTGTTACTACTAGAAACATAGGTTATGGGCAAAACTGAAGTTTTTACACATCTCTCAGGGGATTTGTCTCAGCAAAGATTTCAGAAATTGCCTTCTCTTTGTTGTTTAATGATTCTGCTAAAAGAAAAGGTATTTACAGTGTTGTATGTGGCAGTCAATGGCTCAGTGTCTGAATGGAGACCAGTGACGAGTGGTGTTCCTCAGGGATCGGTACTGGGACCAGTGCTGTTTAACATCTTTGTCGGTGACATGGACAGTGGGATCGAATGCACCCTCAGCAAGTTTGCAGATGAGGCCAAGCTGTGTGGTGCAGTCGACACGCCAGAGGGAAGGGATGCCATCCAGAGGGACCTGGACAGGCTTGAGAGGTGGGCCCATGNAGAATAGGCTGAGAGAGTTAGGACTCTTCAGCCTGGAGAAGAGAAGGCTGCGGGGGGACCTGATAGCAGCCTTCCAGTACCTGAAGGGGGCCTACAGGAAAGCTGGGGAGGGGCTTTTTACAAGGATAGATAATGACAGGACAAGGGGTAATGGTTATAAACTGGAAGAGGGTAGATTTAGACTAGATATAAGGAGGAAATTCTTCACTGTGAGGGTGGTGAGACACTGGAACAGGTTGCCCAGAGAAGTCGTTGATACCCCTTCCCTGGAAGTGTTCAAAGCCAGGCTGGATGGGGCATTGAGCAACCTGGTCTAGTGGGAGGTGTCCTTGCCCATGGCAGGGGGGTTGGAACAAGATGATCTCTAAGGTCCGTTCCAACCTGAACCGTTCTATGATTCTGTATAACTGATGTAGTAGCACCTGTCACTGATAACGAACTTTTTATTCATAGTATGTAAATTAAAAGTTTCAGATTGATGTGAATGATTAAAAACAATCATGTATCCTGTAAAATTCTTTTTACACAATAGTAATCTCCTGACAATTTACTCCAATTCCTCAAGTAAGATTTGTAATGGCTCTAGATTCTTTGACAAAGCTAGATTCAGTATTTATGTTTATTCAGTAATAGAGCAGACAGGTCATTTCTTATTCAAGGCATCAGCAGGGACCTTTCAATGCTTCCCCCATGTCCGCATTTTGCAGAGCAGTTCTACTTAGAGCCTTAGTGTGTGATTCATTTCACACCCACATTCTTAAGTGAGATCATTTGGTGTATGTTTGATTTACCAGCAGCAAAGAAGGCATTGTGTATTTTAGTATCTCAGATGTGTCTGTATGGATTAGAATTGTAACCAACAGTTGCAACTTATACTGAACAATTTTATGTCTCTGAATATTAAGAGTAAAATATTACTGATCATTTATGGTATGTTGGCCTGATCATTTCTTTTTGGGAGCAAGTGGTAATCACTGGAATAGGAAGAGGAATCTGAATTTGGTGGAAAGAAGAGGTTTTCCTGCCACAGCATTAGCATAGTCAGGCAATGCAGTAAAACCAAGCTTGTACAAAACTATTCCCTGCATCTAAGTGCAATAATAATAATATACATTACCTTTGTAAACAGGAAAAAATTAGTGCCTTTCTTTTCTGGCCCAAATTCTAGTCCAAATCTAGAGACAAACCTAAGCAAGATGGACAGCAGACAACTTCTCTGTGATCTTCACCTCATGGTTTGTCCCATAGATTGCTCACAGGGCCTGCCTCTTATCTTCCAAAGAAGAAAAGGCTACTTTCTACCTAACCACTTCAGATGAAAGCCTGGGTCAGTGTGCTGTTGGATGTTAATTTACTCATAACACTGAGTCACTTACATTATGTATGACCAAGGGACATCAAAGAGATGCTGTCTCTGCCATGCCAAGTCCCAGCACCCCTGCTTGCCAAAACCTGGGGTGATAAACCAAATAAGCAACCAATCTGCACTTACTGTTTCTTATACTTGTCCATAAGCAATTTCTGTTGGCCACAGGTGATGGGCTGCTGGTCTGCAGCAATACGGCCATTAGTATGCGCTCAGCTATGAAGTTATGTTTTTGTTTAGGCTTTTGCTTCGGGGTCTACAGGGAAGCAAATTTCATTGTGTTTGGTCTTGAAAAGCATGATATTAAGGAGAGGAGGGGAGCAGACAGAGCTGCTCTCCATCACGTTCATGCACAAGGCACTGACAGCAGCTGTCCTGGTAGCGCCCTGCTTGCATTTATCTCCCGTTGAGGTGGTTTAATAAGACATTAAATGAGAGATGGTGTAATCAAAAGCTAGTTTCATTTTAAATACGGTTACAGCTGGACTGCTTTTCCTGCTCTTCATGCCTGTAAAATAAGATATCAGCAGAAGAGGGTGTTCAGTTTTGTGAGGGAGGGAAAGCATGCCTGCTCCCACTGCAGTCAGCAGGACCCAAGCAGGGGGCATTAGCAAAGTGTGAGACAGGTCAGCTCAGCTCTGAAATTTTTCTGGAAATGTGAGCTTAAGTCTCTCCTGGTCCACTACCCTTCCACCTCTCTTATGCTGAGGAGAGGGCACGGTGTCATCAAAACAAAGGCAGCCAGGTATGATGCTAAAAACCTCTCTGTGGTGTAGAAATTGTCATAGCTAACGGAGCGCAGTGCCCCTTTATCTTGGCTTTCTTCAGCTCCTTTTAAAAGGCAACAAAGCCTTCTGCATTGATTTGTGGAAGATACTGTAGGCCTAAAACACAAATATCCCCATCTGATACATATAGCTCAAGAAATAGAAGTTCAAAATGTTTTGGAATTATCCAAAAACATGACAAGACTGTTTGTTTTGTGTTTGTTAATGTTTGAATATTCCTTTTTCCAGGGAAAGCCCATAAAAATAATCACCGGCTTTTATCACAGTGAAATCAGTGAAAAGCATGTCTGTGGGTAATTGTCGGCCCTATTGGGCACTAAAGTCATAAGACTCCTACAGAAGAGAAGGGTCATCTGAAAACACTGCTAGTTCAGTTTCTAAGACCTTGCATTTCAGATTTTTACCTTTAGTGCAGTGATTTGATTTGCATTTTTTTTTTTTTAAACTGCCTTCAGTTCTGGAACCTACTTGGCTTCCCACTGTAGACAAGTAGTGCAATGCACATAGAGCTAAGATTGATCTCTTTGAGTCTTAGTGTGATATCATCTTCTGCACATTCTTATATTGTTGCAGTTTATAACACTGCACCCTAAGATGGAAAACAGTAAAAGCCTCTTTATTTATAAGGTTATTACAGGTATCCTCCAGTGTATCTCATGTGTATACATCCTGTCAAAATATTTCAGGATTTTGACAACAGTGCCTGAACTTGTTTCAAGTGACATGACGTGGCTTTTAACTGATTTTTTTTTTTTTTACAGTTTTAGTATTTTTAAGAATAGCAAATAAAAGTGTTACCTGTGCATAAAAATAATAGAGAATTCCTTGATGAACAAAGAGGTTTAAATAAGCACCAGTTGAGTTTTGCAGTTAAATAGTCTACACCAGAAATTATTGTGATGTTCTCCATAATTTCTCTGGAATAAAAAAAGAGTCTTGAAGTCTGTGGAAGGCATAACAGACCTAAATAATGCCCACACTGTCTCCGCAGAAAAACAGTTTTTCTGTAATGTAAATGCACTGCATAGAAAATGTTCTTGTGCTTAGACTGTAGTTTGTCCTTATTTTTTTCTCGCATAAGTATACTATATGGTATTTTACAGTGTGAAGTGCGTATTTCTCCAAAATTGCAAGTTCTATTACCTTTTCTTAAATGTGAAAAATAATTGTATATTTCATGTGTTTTATTTTCTTTGCATTTTTAAGTGTTGATACCAATTACGATCTGAGGTATATTTTTGTATCCAAAGAGTGTGTACCTGTTTGTGCACATCTACACGTTCATGTTCTAAAGTAGGTAGCTACTTCATTTTTGTGCTCATTATGTGTGTATGTAAATGTAGGTATTATCAGGAGCATTGTTTTTGTTTTTTAGAATAAAAGCTGAATCAGAATCCAAAACCACTGACACATCTGGAATTTATGAGCATTTCCAGGGAATGACAATTAATGGTAGTCAACCAACCCTGCATCTCTTCACTGGTGGATTAGAATTTAGCTAATGAGAATGTGTTCAGAGAACAGTCAGGAATGTTTTATTCACTTGTTGTCAGTATAGTTGGGCGTCTCTGTGGGTTTAAATCTGAGCTGATGTCCACAAGATAGTTTAAAAAAATCTTTGTAAGTGATCAGGCAGTTCTCTGCTTTCACTAGTTCTGTGCCTAAATTTTAAGCCCTGCAGATTCTGATCATTGCTTTGTATGCTTGTAAAGCTATATTGCTGTCTGTGTTTCTAAAGCACGTAAAGTATCCTTTCAGTGATATCCAGGGAAAGGACAAGCAGCAATGGGCACAAATTGGAATACAGGAAATTCCATTTAAATATAAGAAAAAACTGAGGGTGATTGAATACTAGATCAGATTCCCTCAAGAAGTTGTGGAGCGTCTATCTTTGGAGATGCCCAATTCAAGAGGTCAACTAGAGGAGGCTACCCAGGACTGTATCTAACTTCTTGTACTCCTCTTGTGCCAGGATGTTGCTGATAACTGGATTTACATTTCATAGGTGTGCAGTGCAATCCAGAATCAAGATTTCACTGTTATTGATGATTACTGCACTGGACTGCGAGCTCTTCTTTACCTGAAAAGCATTGAGGAACTTGAAGACTGGGACGGACAGAGTCCTGCAACCATGCGCCATCAGAAAGGAAAACCAGTACCTGGAATTGCTGATCTGATAGGAAAGGTATGTTGTTTCACTGCCATTCCTATGTAACACTATGTCTATGCAATTCCATCTTCATTGTACGAAGTCTCTGCTAATCGCCTTGGTTAAACATTGCTGCTGTCACAACTAGTTACCAAGTCTTTTCTCCTTGGGAGTTTTAGCAAATATCTAAGGGCAGCTTAAGCAGACAGACTTGAAATGACTTGATATGGAATAACCTTTTTTACTATGAACATGATGTCTCCACTCTGTTTAGTCTCTTTTAAATTATAGGAAGTAAAATTACAAATACACTAGAACAATTTCTGGACTGCTTGTTTTAGTGAAACTCAACTTGATTTAGATTAATACTAATACCATGCCAGAAGTGCCAGGGTGTTCCACTGTAGTGCAATATTCAGGAGATATGAAAGCCCCCTAGCACCAGACTTGACCATCTGAGACAGCTTCTGCCACAACCAAGCTGATAGTTGGAATGCTCCATCAAGTGGGAGTTGATCCTACAGTCATTGTGCCCGAGCATCTCATGGTCTGTCATTTATACTGACTCCCATACCTTCTGCGAGTCAGGGAAGTTCCAGGTGAGGAACAGCAACACTGAATCATTTAATAAATTTCACAAGATCATTTAAACCTAGGAAGTCTGTGGTGGAATAGGAATATAAACTATGGACTGTGTGAAATCCTAACCTCTGGACTGTCTCTCCTCTCTGCTCTAGTAGTTCCCTACTACAAAAGCATCTTTGGAGATTTTTGCCAGCTACAATAGATTGCAGCTGCCCTAGTACTGCTCACCCCTACACCAGGACACCTGCTGATCCATGCTAAGAAGCAGGGAGGTGTAACTGGCTTCCTACTGATGCCCTGCTGCCTACTGCTTTAAGCAAAATACCTGCACAGCAGGGAGGCAGAGCTTTTGTTTCTGGTTACTAGAGGGGATCCCTTTGAAGACTGATTTCAGTTATACATCATGCCTATTGATTATCCTTCTAAAAATCTGATATAACACTCTTGAAAATGTTGTAAAAAGTAAAGAATTACAAAAGAATAGGATTTGGAGTGTCAAATGCCTCCAAATCTCTGCTTATCATTGCTGATGACTGGAGTTGGATTTAGCAGGAGATTAGAGACTCCTGTATTGTTGTTCTCTGTGGAGCTCTGAAAATTATAACGTTACCTTTCAGGAGAAAGAACAATCCCATTCCTAAAGCTCTGAATAATACGCTGCTTAAAAATAAAACAAGATATAAGCAGTTTCATTTTCATCTACTTAAGCTAAGCAGTTAAACCAGTCTCAAAGGGTTATATCCAAACTTCCTCCCCATAATACCTGTAGAAACACAGCATTTTCAATTCATGTGACAGACATTTTTTGCAATTCTTCTTTAAAGCATCATTCAGTGTTCTTTGTGTCATCTTTGTATTTTACTAAACAGACAGCCATTGTCAAAGATGTTACTAGTGTCCTTATGAATGAGAAAAAAAATTACAATTCTTAGTTTTTTCTGCTTGTCACTACATCAATAATTAACTTTAAAAAAGGTAGTGTGAAAAGATGCTTTAAGGGAGCATTTAATAATTAAAAGGAACCTTAACTTGAAACAGGTCACATGAAAAAGAGTGAAAAACAAAGCCCTATGTAATCATGACTGGCTGGCTCTTTTAGACGTTTAAAAGGAGCAAGACATTCAGAATATAACTGCTTGTGTATTTGATTTCCCTTAGCACAGAATTATATCATTGGATCATTGCTACTAAACAGTAAAATATAAAGTCAACCAGGCTGCACTATTGGTAAGGTAGAGAGGTACAGTAAGGTATGTTTTAAACTGAAGCTCAGGATGACTGTTTTTCCAATGAACATTCAAGGGAAAAGGAAGAAAAATAATGCAACATGGGTAAAAGGAAACACCATGATAAATGATCCTACTAGGGGCAATCAAATGCAAAGGCTTGATATCATTAATATTTATAATATCATAATTAGCAAGACTGTGCCTAAGCAGTGTTATTAGTGTAACTAATTATGTTATCATAAACTAAGTTAGCAATACTATAGGAATCAGTATTCTCACCTTCATAAATTATTATCAATATTGGATTTCATGTACCTGTGCCTAGAAAATTCAGTTAAGTAGTGTGGTTTCATCTAGATTCAAACACAAGTATCTAGCTCGCTTGGCAGCAAGTAATAACACACTCTCCTGATTCTCTCTCTAAAATAAATCCACTGAAAAGCATACTCTCTGTTGAAAAAGATGAGATAGCCTACTGATGTGATGTATACATTCTCACTGATAAAAGTAATGTGTGTCCATATTTTATACGTGGACTAAAATGCAACAGCCAAAATCCTTCATTTCAATTTTTAAAACCTTCCAAGGAGGTGTCAAAGTTTTTCTTGGTCTTACTGCGAGATGAAATGCAGTTTGTTTGGTAAGACCCCATAAGAAGCTAAACAGCAAATACCAATGAAGTTCTGCATTTTAAAAAGTGAAGATGCTAGTTTTAAAATGTTGTAATTTATTTGCAGTAAATGTAAAAATATAAAGGAACGATTCTCCATTTTGTAAGTGATGAATTCCTATTGATTTTCATATGGAAACATGGGGATAATTCAGGCAGTTGATAATTTAATGATAAGGAACTGTGGAACAAGTATAATTTTCAAAAGTTTCAAGAACCAGTTCCTTTCTGATTATATAAAAGTTCATTCAGCCTTTCTCAGTCTTCAATATATTACAGAATTAAGACCGGTCCTATTCTCAATTAAATATGTTCATAATGGTATCTATTTTGATTCTCAGTTCAATATTGAATGTTGATGTCCATATTTTTATATAGCAGTGCACTAGCTTTTTGATAATTCATTTCCTTTCCTCGTATCAGCATCAAATAGATGTTGGATGCAGCATGTTGCCGCAAGAGAGTGACACAGTAGGATTTTGTCAGGAAATGTTTTAGTATTTGATGACCAGAGTCAACTAAATGATAAATACTTTCTTCTAAACAGTACACCTGACATCAGACTGAACCTGTCTTGCCTTGCAGACATCAGACAAATTCTCACCTGAACAGTTACCACTGTCAGTTGTTACATTTATCACAATAATTTCCTTCCTAAACAGGAAGGATACTAAAAATATTGTGCTAAAGAGTGTTTTATAATAAGTAGTTAAAGAGCAGACATATCCGCTTTTGTCGAAAAAGGAAAATCATTCTGACCAGTACCTGTTCATGCTTTTACATTAATGCAACTCTTTCATCTGTTAATTTCTAGCCGTTAACAAATGAGAAGTATCATAGCACTGAAAAATATTTTGGAAAGTCAAGTGCAGTTTTTGTTTGCTTTTCACCATTGCATAATATATTTCTTGATCTGTAGACCCTAAATATATCATCTTTGAACAAGCTAGTACATATTTTCTCATAGCTTTTCTATAATGCTAGCTTTTTTCCTGTTTGCTAACACAGTGATTGCTGACACAGTCAATACTTGCCATTGTCCCAAGATGTGAGCTGTGATAGTACACTACATGTAATAACTATGAGATTCCCATTTAGAAATGATAAACTCAGTCATGGCTTCTAGTCACTGGGGGATGATACTTTCCATAGCTCCACCAACTTTATTCATACTTTACTAGGATTGCAGCCTTATCCGTAACTGCTCCAAAGACAGAGAGTCCTATCAGAGATGCTGCGCATCAGACTCACCGAGGTGGACAAAGCCACTCTTTGGGGCTTTCTTCCTCATTGTTTTTCTGATGGCTTTTTTAAGTGTTGTTTGTTTTTTTCTGTGAGAGGACCTGATATTTGAAACTTTGACACCGATGGCTGTCATTAATATCACCTCTGAACCATCTTTCTATTAAATGCGTGAAATAAATCTTGTCAGCTTGTCTCAGCTATAATCTCAGTTTGCAAATGTATACACTGAGATGAGAGAGTGGCAAGGTAATGATGACACCTCACTGCTTTCTCACTGACTCCCTCAAGGAAGAACTTTTGTAAAAGCAGACTTACCTCATCATGAATGAGATGAGACAGAGATCAAGAGCGTGATGTGATGAAGCAGACAGTTAAGATGTACATGCTCTTCCAGCCCAAAATTATTAGGGTGGCTGCATAAGAGAGAGGGAGAGCACAGTTAGTATCCTTATAATCTCAAATTAACTGAATTGTGTTTTAGAATAATATCCCCGAGTTTCTTAGGAAGATATATCAACAGGAGTGATAAAGATAACTGTGTTCTCACCAGGCATCTAGACAAGGTACAGTATTCCCCAGAGGTGCAATTTGATCTCCTCTGCGTAGTCACTGTCTCACCTTGTCTGTTTATTACAGGAATCTTTTATTAGTTGCTCTCTGATCTTACTCCAGGGAGCTGAAGTGATTATGTCCAAGAAATAGACTGGTGTCAGCTGATGGCAACAGAAGTGGTATAGTGTGTTTCTCTATAAACTTCCACCTAATGTCAGCTATAAAAATCATACTTAATACTGTGGTCTCTACACATGCCAGGTAGCTAAACATGTGGCAGTTTATGGGTTTATAGGAAGAGATGAGTATACACAGATATTTCATACCTTGCTTTCACCAGAAGTTTGCAAAACAATGACATTTGTTTGATCATGTTTAAAGGTTAAAAAATTAAAAAGAAAAAAAAATAAGCAAAGTCTCTTTGTTTCAGAATTACCCAAAACTGCAAACAAACTTTTACCTAGTGGATCCTCCTCCGCTGTTAGGATTATGTAATGAATCCTGTAATGAAAATGTGAAGGCCATATCTGATAAAAATACATCAATAGACAGTTTCTTCAGCAAAGAGATAATGATCCTGAAAATGCACCATCCAATGTATGAACTTCATAGAAAATTCTTGTAACTTAAATTTAGCAGATTGCCGATTTTGTTCTGTGAGTACATAGACTTCCTGCTATGGCCAAAACATATGTTCTTTTTGAATATCAATGGGTACTATAAGCTGATTCTTCAGAGTAGTAGAAACCTACTGAATTCTAACTTGATTGTAATCAAATCTGAATAGCCTTTTGTATGGCAGAGAGAAAAATCCTGCAAAACCTTGAAGATTTAATATAAAATATTAAATTAGCTCTTCTATTAAATAAAATGTGAACTGCCAGCTATGTAAGAACACTGTTGCCATGCATGCACTATGTTTTGGCTGCTTTCATATTCTTCAAGACCTCTGATTACCTTCACTGAGCAGATGTGTTCACCCCTCATGTTTGGAAGTGCCACTTGTGGACTGTTGTTTGGGAAGGCAAAGTTTTCCAGCGTGGTGAAGAACTGTCCTCTTGTTTCCAGCACTGCTCACTGGCCAGAAATGCAGACCACCTCATCAAATGGTGGTTTAGAGGTCACGTTACAGAATGAGACTTTCTTCCCTTACTCCCATCATTAGTTCTGAAGAAGAGTCAGAGGGGAAAAAGATGAACTTTAGGCAGATTCCATTGATCCCATTTCCTGTTAGTTAGGGCTTGCACCTGAAATCTTAGCCAGTCACAGCCTCCTAAGTGTAAGCCCGTGTTGATAAAGAAGGGCTCTTTGGTTAGGTTATTATATGGACTGTGCATCAGCACGCCTGGGGACTGGTATAGCACGTGCTTGTTGGGTTGACCGAAAATAAAGTTCTGCAAAAAGTATATCTGAAGCAGCATCTGCAGACAGATGAAAGAGTAAGTCCTTTCCTCATACTTCCCCTTCTCCATTCTTCACCTTCCCCAGGATGATGAAAGGCCTCCTCAGACATGGCTCCCTGTGGGAGTCTGATAGTCCATCTGCGGAGCATCCCCAGCAGCGATCCAGGGAGCACCAGCGGAGCAGCCCTCTGCATCCTGCTGCACAAGTCACACAGGTTTGCTGCCGCTGACAAATCTCCCAGTGTTTGCAAGGCAAAAGCAGTCCCTAGCCTAAACAGTATGTAAAGAAAGAACCTCTCCAGCACTGTATTTTTCTTAATGGATCTATTATGGAAGTTTATGTTGTGATTATCTACAGTACTGTTTTTTACGAAGGCTGCAGTTTGTTATGTATTGTATCTTCCCTAACAGTGAAGCCATTTGCAGTAGAAATTGATAAAAAAAAAAGGAACTAGGATTATTAAGGTGGATGTAAGTAGTTTAATCTTTGTAGGTTTTATACGTACTGTATGCTAAATTTGCTTTAAGCACTGAGTTTAAAGTTTGATATTCACAGCCAGTGAATGTGCCCATTAAGGAGCAGTGTATTCACGTTAACTCCTTGGCTGTGTTGGTTTTAGTGCGCTCACTGCTGGCAAAAGACATCAAGCCAGGAAAATCCAACTCTTGATGCAAAAGGATTTTTAAAAAATCCAGGCAGTGCCAAAAATACATAATTCTTTTTTTGTACTCTGCAGTTTGTTTTACTTAGGAAAATGGCCTGGTCATACCCTGCAGCATGCATTCATTACAGTGATCTTTGACTGGCAGATGCAGAGTAATAAGATGCATATTTTAGTGCTTATTATAATACCCTGTCCAAAAACAACTTGACAAATTTGTGATTTCGACAGTATCTCATTTTGCTGGCTGCAGTGCTCTGTGATTGCCTGGTCCACGTGGCTTCCAGATTATGCATACCACCAATACTGCTCATTAAAATGGCCACAGTTCACCAGTTTCGGTAGCTTGGAACGAACTTGGAATGAATTATTATACAACAAAGAGGCTGCTGTCATGCAGAACAAAAGACAAGCAAAAGAGAGCTTTGGCTTAATGAGGCTAAGTGAGTGTCTCCCCTGCATCACCAGCTACTTGACGGCCTTTGAGCATGGATTTTTTTCTCCACAGGCCAAAACCTTTGGTCTATTATTTTGTGTTTATGCACCTTGAGGCTAATATACATTTTAATATGCTGCACATGGAGAAAAAAATCAGCCATTAGATTAGAACATGTGCACTCCCTGTTAAGTTAATGACAGCCGAACATAGAGATAAATTTAGGTTTTCATATTTAATTATAGCACAGCGCAGTACATTTAGCAAGGATAAATTGCACTATTATTATGCTTCATTTTTTTTGACATCTTTTCATATTAACCATGCGCACTTACCCCCACTTCCTCCCCAGTGTCACACTTAATGTCTGTGTGCATCATCCTCCTCTAACACCATTAATTTTTTATTCTGTACAGTTGTATATGTATTGTTGTATTTGTTACTTATCTTGCTAGTTGGATAAAACCATTCAAAACAGTCCTTGTGTTAGGTGATCTACATAAGCAGTAAGGACAGAAAAGGCATAAAAAGAATTGGCTGGCATGGCCAGATATGGCTTCTCCTGTCTGCTGCCGGAGCGGGGCTGCCCAGCCCTTCCTCCTGGGATGCTTTCAGTGCAGTGCACCCTGTCTGTGACTGCAGAATACTGGCTCCTTTCTCAAAGAGCTAAATTAGAAAAGCCAGAGAAATGCATGAAAGTTTTATTTAGTTCTGCAGAATTATATAGTTGGATAATGTAAATATGGACAATGGCAAAGAATTTAGTGTTGCTTTAGTGTATAGGAACTAAACCAGAGCTAAGATTTGCTAGGTGATACATGAGCAGCATTGGAATTTAGGCCAGACCTCAGCCTTGTGGAGCATGATGTGAGATTAAAAGTAGAGGCAAGATGGTGCACAATTCAGCTTTTCCTTGTCCTTATCAAGTTTTAATGGGAATGTTTGACAATTTCTGTGTGGATCTGATGGTAATGTTGGACTATTTGTCACTACCTGAGAGAACACTGTGATTTGATTTCAACTCAGGGCTGAGCTGTTCAGCTTGCTGTGGCTTGTGAAAAATATGTTCGCATGCTTCACAAAATTAAGGAAATACTGCTATTTTCCAAAGTGGATTAGAGCAGGTAATAACTCATAGGAAGAAGATTTTCCTACTCCTGCTGTGCGTATAAGCAAGTAGAAGATATTATGCTACAGGCTTATTCCTAGATTATTCCTTATTGGATAGTTGTTTTGTGACAAAAGACACTGTGGCTTGATGACCAGAGGGTCATGACAGGAATAATAATCACCATATGAAAGGGTGTCTGGATCTTGGTGATAAAGCATTCCTCATTGCAATCAGTCAGCACTTGCTGGTGCAAGAATTTTCCTCAATGGCAGAGATCAGCTTTTTCATATTCATTGAAAGCAAATCAGTCTCTCTCTCCCCTTCCCCCACCCTCTTCCTCCAGCCTTTGGTTCTGTATCAGCCCTTAGTGCCAAAGGGATTTTTCTTTGTCAGGTGAAACTCAAAGTCTGGGGCTGTTTAAAACACTGCGATGTTTGTGGGCTTGGTATTAGTTGCAGAGCCTTACTCTTTGTGTACTCCCTGGGTAAAGCCCTGGTCAGTAGTGACTGATAGCTAATTGTCTACAGTTCAAGCACCAGAAAATGCCAGCAATTAATTTATGTGTGCAAAACTGTTCTCCCTGATTTTGTAAGTGCAGATTTTGATGCAAATTGCATCCATGAAAGCAAGGTTGTGCCTTTCAAAATGTAAGCTATAATTACTAGTCTGAGAACCTGATGATATGAAATTCTTCCTCTAAAATCTACCCCTAGTGAGACAAGTCATTTATTAACAATATTGTGTATTTCTAAGCAGTACTTCTAACCATCTTTATTGTTCATTAAGCGCTGGTAAAATGCTTGATATTATCTGAGGTGTAGTCTTACGGAGATGCAGGCTATATCCTACAAATATCCAGATGGCTTAGAAACATCCATGCAACCTGAAGTGTCTCTTCTGTATCTACAGGTAGCTATTATTAGTAAATGCTGCTTTTATTTACGTGTTCTCATTTTGTTTGTGGTGCTAGTCACAGATGTACTTACTGACATGCATGTAAAGACCACGTCTTTACATGAAGAGGCTCTAAGCCTCTGAAACAAGCATTGCCCCTCAAACATCTGAGGAAACGGTCTACTTAGACAGCAAGCTGCTTTGTGAGCCACAATGTTCATGTAAGGAAAGCACAAAACAAAATCTGTGGAATTGATCATTGCAGACTAAATATTATTTTTCAGGCTATTTTCCAAGAACTGTATTATTCTTGTGTAAGTTTTGAGAGGGATTTTGTAACTTCTCAGTTAATTTTCTTGACTAAAACATCTCTTGTTTTAGGAGCAGATTTGGCGCTTAAGCACAGCTCTAAGTGTAGTGACATGAACAGATGTATCAGAAATCTAGCAGTGATCTCTGGGGACAGGCTAAAGAAGCTGAACTTGAAAGTGTCCGTATGTCCTTTCTAAAGGATGCATGTAAACATAACAGGTGAAGAACTCAGTGGTCTACAAATATTTGAAGCTTACAATCAATTGAGAGAGAGGAATTCTATGATGTAGAGATAAAATTTAACCAAGACTGAATTGGAAGAAAAGGATGTGTTCAGGAAAAGCAGCAGAAAAAATGCCCTGATTGGAAGGCAAGTCTTTTTGAAGTGATGGAGACTTCATGCTGTGTTGCTGAGATTAAAGGGAGGGAGAACTTTTAGGACTCGAATGCATGAAGTCTAGCAAAATACTGCCAGGGGAAATTTCAGACTGCCAGGAGAAATTTCAGGTTGCCAGGAGTATGTGCTGGGCTGTAGGTTTTTCCTGTCTGATCTGCACGTGCTGGCATATGGCCCTTTCCAGCATTTCAGCTGAGCCCTAACAGTTATCCTTGGAAGCCACTGCGTCCTAACAAACCCTCTAAACAATGGCTCAGTATAAGTCACTGGAGCCAACAATACTTTCTGCTTAAAGATCATATTGAAGGATCATGATTATGTCCTTTCCTACCCATTTTATTTTCACAGAATCACAGAATTGTAGGGGTTGGAAGGGACCTCTAGAGATCATCGAGTCCAACCCCAATTTTTGTTGTTATAAAAGAAAAACAGTGAAGATTTTTCTGTAACTGTCCGCGTTTCCAACCACATGGAGGCCTCAGCTCTGGGAGCAGTAGTTTCTGAGTTTTTATGGACAGATGGATTAAAAATGTCTTTCTGTTTCATTGCCCATTAGTCATACATTGGCAGAGGGCAAATGCCCCCAGTAACTGAAAGGAAATTATGGGCACACCATTTCTACATGTAGGAGTTGAGAAAAGAGGTTTCTGTACTTTGCTGACCTATCCATGCTGCGCAGAATTCATTAAGGCCCTGGAACCGTGTTTGGGTTGTTCCAGGGAGCAATTACAGCCAGCCTGTAATCTGCAGCTCTGTAGCACGTTGGGGCTCTATAATAGTTTGAAGGGGCCTGGCAAGAATTTTATTGATTTCCTGGGATCTCATTCAGGCTGATTGCACTTGGGTACTCTGATGGTTGATGTTTAAGAACACCTTCCCTAGCTATTATTAAGAAGGTGGGTCTAATCCTGACATAGGTGAGACCTTGTTTGCCCTTCATCCAACTCAGCAGACAACTTTTAATGAAATAGCTCCCTTTTATTCTTTATGCCACATCTCTGGTTTTGATTGCTACATTTGGAACTGTCCAGTGTAAGTCACTGTATAAGCCCATATATTGCTTGGGATATGTCATGTCGTATATCTGTTCTTTCATTAAATATTTTCTCTCTTTCCTGTTTGACTTCTTGGAATAATTAATGCATTTTTTGCTATTACGATGTAATATTTCTTCCACATTGCAGATTTATTTATACATAAAACTATAAAACACCTAGTTGTTTTATACAGTACCTCTGGATTCATGAGAAACCCAGAAGCATTGCACTGAAATAGTACATGGGTTTTTTACATCTTTTTTATATCCAGGACCTTGCAGTTGAGTTTAAAGTAGTTCAATTCTAGAACCCATTATAATTTTATTTATTTATATTACCTATCCCAGCATAGAGCATTGCATCCTAGATGCTAATCATTACTTACTATTTGCTGAATAGTCATGTTCTCATTTAAAATATTAAAGGTATGCCAAAAGGCATCCTTTCCAATTCCAGGCTAAAAGTCTAATCCAGACTCACCAGCATTTTTTCACTGCCTTTTCTAAGCCTTCTTTCAAATGCTGAACACTTCTGACATTTTGAAGTGTCCATTTCAAAAATTTCCATTTGTAAATTGAAAACCAGAAAGCTCATCGTAAACCACAAAGCTCTATAAGCACAAATATATCTACATGTTCTCTTTTACTCAGAATGTATCACTAAGCTATAAACAACTCACATGCCATTTGCATTAGCATAAATGACATTCTGAAGCCTCTAAACATACCTGTTAAAGCAGGAGCACCAAGAATCCTTTGGCAACTGTAGCATGACTGTGGTTTTCATAATCAACATTGATAAAAGAGCATCCAGGAAGAGTGAGCATGGTCTTTTGGGGTGGCTGCTCTGGGTGGTACAGAGCAGGCTTAATTAATGTCTCACACTCCAGAATTCCCCTCTTTCTCGTCTCAACAAAATCATAATGGTTTATTTGATAGACTGCAGGCATTTTATTAGCCAGTTTGTCATAGCTTCGGTTTGACCTTCAGTGCCTGTTCTGTGGGTGGACTTCTGTGCCTGATGCTGTATTTTGGCCTTAATTGCAAAGATAAAGCAGATGGAGGAGAAAGTGTTTACAGTTTTCTACAGGACTTTATTTTTCTGTTGTTTATTGCGGAGGTATTTTAGTCTACATAGTGTGAATTGTTTGCAAAGTTATTTATAACAACACTGATGATGAACTTGCAGTTTGAAAAGCTTGTAAGTCTGCCTCCATTTCCAAAAAAAAATAAAAAATAAAATAAAACAAAAAAATCATCTCCTTATCCATTCTGAAAGTTTGTTTTAGAAACCCAGCATTGAGAACTGTGACCAGACACCTTTCTAACATATCTAACTCAAAGACAAGTAAGCCTCCGCTGTCAGAGCCTATCCCAACTAACTGATGTTCACTTAGAAAGTGGAACTGGGTCAGGATGTGACAAATTGTTCTGCAATAGTACCTAGGTATGTTGAATATTTACTTCCCTATCTCTAGTGGAATTAATGTTAGTTCAGTCAAAATTCATTCAAGGCTAGCTGTGCCCAGTTAGGCAGGTGCTGCTGTGAGAGGGACTGTGTCGCAGCACAACTTGCTTCAGGCATTGAGAGACTGTACAGTGTTACCAGTCCAATACAAGATAATTCCATAGTCCAGTGTCCAAGACAATTCTCTTGCAATGAAAACTTGGCAAATCAAGAATTTGGTAGTGGAGTTGAAGTGGTGAAAACCTCACCTCATAACCATAGTCAGCTCTCCCTGTCTCAGTCCCACAAGGGCAATGTAATTTTCTGCCTTTCTCACAGTTCATAAGAATGCTTCTCTTCATACGCCATATGCCACTGGAAAAGGGCTGTAAAGTTTTAAAGATATATTTGAGGATATTATGAAAGAATAATAAAGGAAAAATAATGCAAAGAAATAGAAATTATTGAACAAATGAATTAAAATATTAGCCTGGGATAGCATCATTGCATTTGGTTTCTAATTGTCTGCTACAGTTATGAAAAGGTAGAATTATTTTTTAGTGTTAAGAAAACTAAGAAGAAATTTGATTTTAACAGTAATTGTAAATGACTGTTTAAACAGAAGTAGTTTCAATACTGTATTTAGTTTTAGCTAATTTGCTATAAAACTGATTTCTGATTTTTTTTTTTAGTTATTTTGTTAAAAATTTTTTTTTTTTTTTTTTTTTTTTTTTTTTTTTTTGGAAATGTATTAAATGATTTTAGGAAAACTTTTTAGTTCAGAGATGGATTTTTTCACTCCTATACTGAAATGTTAAGTCATTATGAAGCAATACAATGAAAGTAATAGCACAATGATGGTGATGACCCAATTACAGATATTTTGTTTAATCTGAAATCAGTTTCAAACCAAAATCTGTCTTCTTTCTCTGGAAACCCAGTAGAGAAAACACCATGATTGGCCTCAGTCATACTACCTTTGTTTTCCTGTTTAGAGGTGAATATTATACAAAATGATCATTTTAAAGGTGAAAATGGGCTGTAGGAAAATCTGCTGACTTGAGTAGTGTAGTTTACCTACATTTTCCCAGAAAGAACTTCTGCACCTAAAAATTTCAGTTCCAAATTGTGGATTTTCTTCACTCCAAAGTGAGATGGAGTACTAGCCATTTGAACTCTTCTCTTGGAAACAGTCTCTCAGAAATAGTTGCAAAGAAATTCACAATATTTCAGGGTTTTCTCTCCCACAATGGCTCCATAGTAGCTATTCCTGGCTCAGCCTGCATGGCCCTCCTGCCACCTTCCGCCCACCTTGCCAGGGAACCTGCTGTCACAAAGCCTGGTAACCCTCATGTCCTGGTCCTGACTGCTGCATGTGAAGTGTGCTGTAAAACAGAGACTGGCTGGTGAGCAAAATCTTATGTTGTAGTGCTTGTCTTGTCTTAAGTTCTAGAGGAATTTTTGAAAGATAACTTTTAGCTTAGTGATTTTCTCTGGAACTAAGCTTCTAGGTGTGAAGTGAGCTTGGCCGGAGTTTGATTTTATTTGTTCTCCTGATAGCTTGTATGTATATAAGAACAGTAAGACTTGAGGAAGGCTACAGTAAGTTTTATTGTGATCTATTATAGCTGATGGTCTCTTAAATTATTTTTCATCCCTTACCACAGTGATTAGAACCTTCAGATAAACGTTGAAATCTACTTTACTTTGTCTCACTATAGGGGTACGTTCTTTTCCACAAGTTACAAGAAAATGGGAAGATATGTCCTTTAAGATATATAAAGAATACAGCATGAAACTCAGAGTACCTGTATGTGATTTTCATGGGGGGATGCTTGAAATGAATTAGACTGTTTTCCAGGGAAAACATATGGCACACTGCTTGCGTATAAATTAACAACAATGAAAGTTGTAAATTAAAATTGTGACATCGATTTCATTTTTAGCTCTGCTTTGCATTTACATAGAAGGATTTATTACTGTGATTTACCTTCCGCTGAGAGGTAAAAGAAAGGAAAGTATAAAGTAGCAGCAGTTGTAATTATCTCCTAGAGAACTTTAGCTTGCAGAAAATGATGCAGCAGGTCTGCTCAGAAGCAGAAGTAAGCCACCAGGCCCATCCTCCCTCCATTTTCTAGGCTAGATTCCCAGCATTTTCTGACCTGTCACTTCAGCTGCAAGGTTCAGCACCTATCAAAGACAAGACTCATCTCCCATCTCAGATGAAGTGCTAACCTCGTATATCTACTCCATTTTTTCTGTCTGTTTGTTCTCCCACCCTCCTGGCATGTGCTAGAAACATGGATGGTGATGGTGTGGAAGCCCTAGATGGACTGTCTCAGGACAGAAGAGCAAAGCAGATCTTGACTTCGGGACAGTCAGTACCAAAGATTCTTTGCTTCTTAACATGCTAGTTTAAACCTCAGGTTGAAGACTGTACTCCATGACTCCATTCATTCCTTGTGCTTGATGGATTTTCAGCATTGCTCTTTTTATAATACAGCTGTCCAAGGTGACTGAGGTGGCTTAGGGGCATGTCCTAAACTGTGGAACAAGCTTCCACAGAATTTAAGAATCAATTAGTGCCTTTGCCTTTCACGCTGAGAGTAAAAGACACATTTTCAACTTTGCCTTATCTTTGTAGAACTGCATTTGCACTGCTGCTTGCTTTTCTTTTTACAGGAAGGAAATTAGTAAAATCTTACCAAAACAAAACAGCCTGCACCATTCCCAAAGAATGAGAATGAGAGAGCAGGTGAGCCATGCAAGATAGGTGGAGTTCATTAGTTAGCAGACACTGCTGGGATATTGTAATGATGAAAGTGGCATAAAACCTTTGCAAGAGAAGACAACAATATGAAACAAGTGTCCATTTTATCTCATTTCTTTTGTCTTCTGAAACAGAGTCATGAGAGGCAGGCTCGAAAAACCTAATTAAATACTGAAAGGAAATGAAAATTAGTTTCCAGTTCCATTGCCCAGACTGATTTTATGCATGCTGAATTTGTATTATTTTCAGAAAAAAGTAAGACATTAGACCAGAATTCTCAAGGTATTTCTCATTCTTGAAGGGATGGAGCAGGTGTCAGGGCTACTCCTCAGATACGATCCATATTCCCAGTATTGACATTAGGACCTGCCAAGTACTTGGCATAGCTCAGATCAGCTTCATTGTTATAAAAAGGAGTCAGTGAGCCCCCACATTGACTCATTTCCATGAGGGAAGATGTTTAAAGACTTTGAAGCAATTTTTTTCTAAGGAAAAAAACAATAGCAAATTATATTAAAAAACCTGACTTCCCATGGAAGAAGTCACCAACATTAAGTTTTTATAGCTGCAATTTCATTAGAAAGGAGTGTAAATCAAAATATTATGACCTTTTGATCTATCTATGCCAGTGTCAGTATCAGTGTCACTGACACCAGTGAATGTGCTTGAAAGAAAACTTAATAGCATCCTGATGATGCTTTGCTTCTTAATTAAGACTACATTGGAATTATGCAGATTATGAAGGGAATCCCTTGCATTATTTGGCTGTAGAATGGAGAAATCAAGTACCTTAAGAACACAAGTGATGCAGGAGCTTACTTTAACACTAGATAGAAAATGCGTTCAGACTTTGGCTTATGCTGAAATGTTTGTTTGTTTGTATTTTTAAGTTTTATTTGTACTTTTCCTATTTTTGAAGATAAAATATGTGTCCTTAAATGTTAAAAACTGCAGTGATATCTGTGTTAATTAATTCCATGCTAGGACTTACTTTTTATGGTTATGCATTAAGTCTTGTAACTGTTTCCAGCAAGTCCCTAATGGCAGAGAATAGCATTTGTTGAAACTAGTTGAATGTTACACTGTTTTACTTCAATCCACCTGGGCACTGACATCAGAAGTGACTAGATTCCTACAGGCACCTAACTTCAGAAAGTAGAGATATGTCTGTACTTTCAAATTAAATGTGCCCGGGAATATTCCTGGGTACTGAGGCCAGCTGGCACCAAGCAGTCTGTGCCAATGATCAGAAGCTGTTAGTCTCCAAAGCAGGTTGGCTGCAGGCAGGCTGCCTGCTGGGAACAGCTCCTGGAGCATGCCAACTTCCAAAGCCTCTCTAGGAATTGCCTGGGATGCTGATAGTGAGCACAAGCCATAAGCAGGCAAGAAAATGTTGTAACATTTCTTTAGGATAGATGACAACATCCTTGTGCCTGGGAACATCCCAGACTTGTTTACTACTGTGGATATAGACTGAGACTCTTTCAAAGGATTAAAAAGAGAGAGAGAGAGAGAGAGCAATGATTATGGCAGTATTTGAGTGGGCATGAACAATGGACAGATGGACATAAAAATGAGCTGTATAGGACGTTTGTGAAAATTGCACTGGGAAAAAGAGCTCTCACAGCCCGAGGCTCCAAAATCAAGAAAACCAGTGAGAATTTTTAGAAGCATTCCAGAAATATCTTCTATCTAAAATAAAATAGAATTTAACGTAATGTAATATGTGTGTGACTAATACACATATCTATGTATGATGTGACTAATCCAAGTACGGACAGTCTAGAAAAACTATAGCTCACTATCTTTCCAAATGTAATAAGACAGCTAACCCCGAATTCATTGCATCCTAATGGATGAATTCAGTTTGTAAGTAAGAGTAGGACAAAGTTGCAGTAATTCAAACAAGAGCCCTCAGAAGCTATTTTTACATTAAGAAGTTGTGCAGACAACTAGGAATGGAGTTGCAGAATGAAATGGTTGCTGCTGTAGACTGATGTCTACAATACACTTTTCAGAGGGGTTTTTACTGTGTTCTAGCTCCAGGCTGGTCTCATGGGCTAAATGCCCATTAGCAGCTGGAGCTCATTTTAGGTGTACTGCTGGAGCACACGTTCAGGTTTCATTTAATCCAAAATAAAATCCAAGTTTGTGCTTTCTGAGACTGCTCTGCAGTGAGAACCAAAGCGCAGTATGTGGGGATAATCACGACATTCCCTGCAGAAGCGTACTCCTGAGCTAAACTGAAACACTAATGTAGCGGCACCTGGAGAGCTCATGCGGCAGCACTACAGCGATGCAGAACTAATGTGCACAATTAGTGAGCAAGCCGAGGCCAGCCATCGGTGGAGCAGAGACAGAAGCTGTTAACCACACTGCAAAGAAAATGTTTGCATAGACTAGGAAAAATGTTGTGCAAGCATAAATACATTACTACAAAGCAGAGAAGGAAACCTTACTGGTAGTTGTCTCACATATGGAATGGCAAGAAAAATATTTTGCCAAAGCTTGCTTACAATAGCAAAATTTTTTTTTTTAAAAAAAAAAAGAAAACGTACTATAGAAGGAAAACAAACTGACTCAGAAAACGTATTTTTGAACATATCTAGCTTTGATGCACTGCAAAAGAGCAAAAAATAAACTTTTGGTGCCATTTGCACAAGCATGAACTTTAAACTAAGAGCAGCAGCACAAAAACAGAGAACAGAAAAGAGGCTGAGTGCCAGCTGGCCAGTCGAACATCTGTAAATGTTAGATAACAGAGAGTTTGTTGGTGTTTTGTGAGAATCAAAAACTGCAGACAAACAAATACAGATTAGCATTATAGAACAGAACAATCAAAATACCAGCAGGACAATGTAAATTATAAGAACAATACCAAGGAAAAGTGGACACATTAAAATACCAGAAAATAATAACACACAAATACACTGCTTTTAACTAAACCAAGTGAATGAATGAAGCATGGGGCTAAACTGGGGCAAATAATTCATAATAGTCATACACAAAAGGCCAGAAAACTCAAACAGGTACTAAGCTGGAAGATCCCTGAAACAGTGTCTACATGGTGTTTTAAAGGCCTAGCATAACTTCCAGGCAGAGAAGAGCTGGAAATGGATGCAGCCAGTAGAGCTTTTGCTTAATAGAATGTCTTCTGCACTTGGAGAAGTGGAAGTAAAGAGGATATAAGTCTCATTGCTGAGGTTTTCTAGAGCCACAGGTCAGATGGGCAGCAAGCCAGCTGTAAAGAGAGGAAGCCATACATACACATATTCTTAAGCAATTTAAGCAAGATCTTATACAGACCTACAGGCACAAAAGTACTCACAAAAGTAAATGTAGTGTCAGTTTCTGATACAATGCTGAAATATTTGCAGATGGATTAGATATGAGAATTAAAGAAAGCAACTAACTCAGTGCCTTTTGAGCATCCTCTGGGTGCAATGCAGGTGGAAGAAAATGCAATTTGAGATAAACCTGTTGGAGAAGAATACCAGCAATATAAGCAAGAAGAGCAAATGGGGCTTGCTGAGATTGCTGCCATAGCTGTATAGGTGCAGAAACAGAACAGCAAAAGCTGTAGCTGATCATGATTACAATCTCATCTATCTGCTTGAAATGACCAAGGCAATAAATCTAAAATGAAATAAAATGAGATGAAATTGCATTTGACTCCTGGAGCACTGGGATAATTGCTGACCTCCCAAAGGCTATTACCTAGCTCCTAAAAAGTAAAAACCATGTGGGATAGACCCACACCTGAAAATGGATAAGTCAGTTTGAAGATTAGTAGGATTCATAAACCGTCTCACAGAACTATTCCAAGCTTTTCAGATCCGTACAATCTCCTGAGGTGATTACTAAACAAAACCATGCTATGAATATTAGCACTGTAATATGCTGAAGTCTTCTCACATATAAAGGAGTTGTATGAAATATCCCACAGTGCGGCTTTGCAGCATGCAGATGCAGAGGCCATTTTATCTCAGGATGAAGGGTGCTGGAGGCACTGCTGCTTGAGGGAGGTATACACAAAAACTTTACTCCTGAACAAGAATGTAGATCTTCAAAATCATAGAAATAGAGAAAACAAGTAAATTCAGCGTAAGTATTATTTAAGCCAGGTATTTGTCAGTTTGAGACAGGGTCTACAAAAGAACCTTGCTTGAACAAGTCAAAGATTTAGTGTCAGCTCATGCCCATTGATCTTTCATATTGGCCATGTTAGCAGGGGGAAGTCCCATCAGTCTCCTGGAATACCTCAACCCCACAGGTGAGAGGAAGTCTGCAACACTGCATTCAACCTAGGGCACCTAGATCACTGATCAAAAATGCCATTGTGCATTTGTCAAAGCTGTGCTGGGACAGAATCCTCCACCCATCGAGCTTCATCGAGCTATTTCTGGTTCATTCATGCAAATAACCCAGGGATATAAATGTAGTTCACTTCTTATCTCTGCTATCACTATCATCACCTTGCAGCAAATCAAATAGCAAAACTGAGTCAAAATCTGAAATTGCCAAGTCTTTTTAAGAAATGAGCAAAGAGCAAGACATCCTCCACTGGAAAAATGGCACTCATAGAAAGCACTCACAGTAGTCTGACACTGTACTGATGTAAAGATGTGTATACCTCAGTGTCTGTTGCCTCAAGAAGCGTTACAGCTGGCAGTGATGAAAGGAATAACAAAAAAAAAGAAGGGAAATCCAGAGGGCAATGCTGTGATCAAGAGGTTAACAGCCACCGAGAAACATGGCCGAGGACTCTGCCAATACCAAACCTGTCCCTGAAGATAAAT
This sequence comes from Penelope pileata, assembly GCA_013396635.1. Taxonomy (NCBI): domain Eukaryota; kingdom Metazoa; phylum Chordata; class Aves; order Galliformes; family Cracidae; genus Penelope; species Penelope pileata. The sequence goes on from WBMW01005184.1 coordinate 363,718, forward strand.
TATGGACTTGAATACAAGCCACCCACACTAAAGAAACCTTGTAATTTGTCTAAAGACAGAGTGGGTGAGCATATTTTCTAGTGTCACCCTAAATGTCCGTGTACAATGAGCAGGAGACAAAGATATGCATAAGGGGGTGTTTTCTTTACTAGGGCTTGGCAGCAGGACAGAAGAACGAACTAATTGAATCCATTGAAAAACTTTGTAGCTGACTTCTGAAACTCCACACTGCTCCAACAGCTATTTATGCTTTAGAGGCATAAAAATGCCCACCCACACTTTATGCTGATAGCAAGTCACATTTTGTGCAGTATTGATGGTGACAGACTAATCCTCCTAACCCAAGTTGCCAAGTAAGTTGAGTTCTGTTTTTTTTCCCAGTAATAACTAGTAAGTTTTGTTTGTGCTGTTCCCAGGTTAAGGATGGAGAACAGTTGTATTCATCTTGAAAAATGCCACCTCAGCTGAGTGTAACTGAGGGATGTCACAACAATGAGCTCTCTTATTCCTGCATAAACACGTTTGTGTGCAGAAAATTTACAGAATTCTGTTTCAAAATAAGTGTTTGAAAGAAAATAGTCCATCTGGAAAAGGATTAAATGTTGGAGTGAGGTGCCCTCTCTCGCTCTCCCTCTTCCTACATTTGAGCTCAAATTAACTTTTGTCTGAGTCTGCAGATAGCCTGAAATGGTGGCTGAGGAGCAGAAGCCACTCCATTGGGTCATATCGGAGCAGGCAGTGCCTGAGGTGGCTGTGGCTGGGATGGCACAGGAGGTGTATGGGGCACAAGGGTGCTGCCCAGCAGAGCCCCACCAGCCATTGCATTGTAGCCTACTGTAGGGAACCTGCTTTAGCAGGGGAGTTGAACTAGATGATGTCCAGAAGTCCCTTCCAACCCTTACAATTCTGTGATTCTGTGATTTGTGCTCTCCCTCACAGCCCTGCTCCTTCTCCCTCTCCCTTGCCCTATCAGCATGTGCTCCAGGCATTTCCCACAGCCACAGGAAATGAGAGGGCAATCCTGACAATCTACAGCAAAACCTGGTTCTGCTTACCTGCTTCACAGCTGTGAGCTGGCTGCACCACTGTTGCCTGTGAGGCCCATGTGGTTTGCTACCCTGCCACATCTCCCTGCCCACCCCACCCTGGGGCACCCCTAGTGACAGGAAGCAGCTTGTCCTGCTGTACTGTCATGGCTCATCAAAGCAGTCTTCACAAAAAAAGATGTTTGAGAGGGGACTTATTGCTCATGCAAGGTCACTCGCTGCATCTCCTCTGGAGGCAGGAAATGTTCCCATCCTTCTGGAGGAGAAGCAACAAATCTCTCCTGTCTGGTGACTGTTCCTGTCTTGTAAGCCACTGAGACTGAAGCTCTCCTAGGAGCTTTATCCATCAGAATGCACAACACCTCTATAAAACACAAAGAGGAAAAAAAGCAGGCACACAGAAGACATGGATTATCAATAATAATATAAATTATGTCATCTGTGACCTTTATAGCAGCAGTCCTGTTGCAGGCAGCATTAACATACAGAAGCTGCGCTAAGTAGAAAATTTGTTTCCCTTTCTGTCTTATGGTAGAAGTAGCTATAGATATTTTCGAGCTGTAGATTGGATCACTATAAATATCTGGCATAACTTTAACTAGATGGATTATGTCAAGAATATAAAGAATATTGTTTTTACAATTTAAATGAGGATGTGATTTTAAAATACTGCAATTTCTAAGTACAGAAGCTCTGTAGGATTTGCATGATCTCATACACAGAGAGGTATGTTACTGGGAACTGTTTGGGTGCAGAATAGCTGAAGGCATGACTTTTTTTCAAATGAGATGAAAGAGGGGGGATGCTCTTTTACCTTTCATTGGTACCCATAACTCGTGTGGTGATCAGACGGAGCCCTGTCCAAGAGGAGTGGGCTGTGGTCAGCCAGTGGGATGTGGCCCTTTTTCCCCCGGTCCTGCACAAACTACCTGCATGTTTGAAGTTCAGCCACGTGCAAATGCTTATAGGATCCGGGTAGGAGTTTCTTTGTAAGTATAAATTATATAGTTTGTTGTGCCTTACTGATCCTTTTAAGCTGCAAGAGCCTAGTGAATGCACAGTGCAAGGTTATATGTAAAGACAAGGTGTCTATATATCAGTTGTTTATTTGTAAGGAACGCATGGCCGTCGAAAAAGTGAATGTCACATTGAAGCAATATGTGACTGTGGTTGTAGTTAACAGCAGACTGAAAACTGAATGCAAGCCTTACTGCGCATACAAATGAGCGAAGTCTTGTAGTAACAAGATGCTCAGAACTCATTTTAAGGCTATTATAGCAATTTAAAACAAGTTAGTTTTTAAAAATACAATGATATATGCCTGTGATATGTTTGTCTAATGATTTGCACATTACATTTTTAAAACTCAAATTCTTCCTCCAATTGACTTGAGTGAAAATCTAATCAAATTAGCATTTTAGAATATATGACTATTGTAATGTCGTTTTCTGAATATAATAATACTTTTGATATCACACTTTATCTGTTATAAAAAGAGATTAAATATGCAAGAAAAAAAGCAAAAAAAGCACTGTGGTGGACTTGGAAGCTTGAATCTATAAGTACTTCAGTTTTTTCTATAGTGTCCATTACTTTGGTACCTACACATTGACATCTCACTGCTTGCTGGTGATACGTAAAACGTGTGTTTGTCTTTAGTGAAGATATCACTTTTGTGGCACATTATTGGTATTTTATTCAGACTGTAAGTTAGATGTAATATTAGTTTTAAATAGTTTTCTAATTATTTATTTACAGATATTTTTAAAAGTTTTAATAACTTTACATGATCAAAATTCTTCATCCTCAGTTTCTTTCAGTGGACCATTCCAATTTTACAATCTGGGTATATTCTGTTGGGTTTTTTTGAACGTTGTATGTTATGTATTTTCAAAGCTGTTGGCAGGCCTAAATCAAACCAGAGTACTCGGACTCCTCATAGGAAGGCATTCAACATTTTCTCTAGTTGAATCAAGTGGAGATTTGGACTAACTTGGTGTGGAAGCAATTAATACCAAAACTATTTGCATTATGACCCTTAGTATGAAATTTAGCAAGCTTAGATTATCAAGGTGATGATAAAAAAAAAAACATTGTATTGTTGAGTGAAGGCTTTAAAGGGCACTAGTGGGCTTCTTGGTCTTAACTGCAAGAGTTGACTAGTGCTCATTTGTCTGGACTGAATACTTTACATTTAAAGTAGGATTTTGTGAGGTAGAGATGGAAGGATTACCGTGTGAGAGATGAATGAGGGAAAGCATTGTAGTCTGTGCAGAAGGAGGATAAGTGCTGTAGTTCCTCTGACAAGAGATGGATTACAATGAAGCTGAAGTGGTAGAAGGAATTATTAGCAATGGTTTGCATTTAATTGATCTATTAATGCAATAATATATGTGTAGTTATGTGATGCGTAACCTACCAGAGAAATGTGGAGTTTATTTCTAGGTATATTGAAATGATGTGTTGTTTACAGTATAGGCAAGTTGGCAATAAATCTGGAGCCTCCATGCAAAAGAAAAAAAAAAAAAAAAGAAAGAAACCTACATCAAAACAAAAAGGCAGGATAAACAAAAATCTGCAGTGGTTTCAGCAATGGAAAAAGTCTGCTCTTAGCACTTGTGCAAGGTTTAACTGTGTTAGCAGAAAGTATTTGATAGGTAAACTTGCAACTAAAATACACTCAACAATGGTGAAAATGCTCTTTATGTCCAGTGAAAACTGGTTATTTTACTGACTATGCTCATAGCTTCACAGAGTGGCTTTCAAAATCTTGGGTTCTTCCAGAGGCTGGAAGACGGGAAGAGGTAGCTGCTGGTTACTCTCTGCCTGGTTCCCCATTCCCCTGAGAGTAAATTTCATAGGCATGACTCCTTAAACTGTGTGGTTTTTTTTACAAAAGTCCCTGGTGCGTACATAGACTTTGACTGTGCAGGTCCTGTAGGGTGTTTGGGCCTGTATTTCTAAGGAGAGATGCTGAGAGGATGTGGTAGAGCGAAGGAGGATGCAGGCAGTGTGCAGCTGGTGTATTCACACTCAGGCTGCATTGCAGTGTCAGGTTACTCGAGGAACTTCTAAACAGGTTCGCATAGGTCATATAGGCACTTTGAATGCAGCTCATGGGGCTTCACAGTTCTAGAAACAGGGTTAGGCTGCTTCGGGTACCTGATGCAACCAGAACTGGCAAATTCTGCTTAACACAGCTCCACTCGCCTTGCTGGGTCAGCAGCATCTATGATTGACAGGGCAGTTGGTAGCCACTAACGTAGCCATAGCAGCAAGGATGTTCATGCTTTCTCATAGCTGTAAGAAAAGACTTATCTTTTCCCTTTAACAGTCTGGCTAGATTTCTAAGGCTTCTTTGAAAGGACCTAGAAAACAGACAGCCATTAGGTACTGCTGGAGTTCAATCTCCTCAGTAAATGTACTCCCAGAAGAGGATGGTTAAAGCCAAAGACACAGGTGATTTTGTGGCTGTTCTGAAAAGCTCAATTACCAGCCAGCTTGGAGGAGAAAGCAGCTAGAAGTGCCTAGCAGGGGCATCTTTTCCAGTGATCAGGTGATTTACAACATTGATATGATAAGCATATAAGCTGAATGTAGGGATATAAACACTACATAAACATACATACACATGAAAATGTGAATACTGGACTGACACATTTTTATTTCTACACCAGTAAAAGTACAAAATCTTATTTGCACCAAGCTTTTCCAACACTAAAGCAACTGATACTGATCCACGTTTCCTAAATGCATTTGAATAGTTGTATTTGTTCACCTGTCAGATATTTGCTAATAACCATTCTGCTGACATCTTTGTTACGCTGCTGCTCAGCTGGCAGAATTTCATCTGCATAAATGGATGGAAAGTCCTTTCCTCACATGTCCAACAAACTGGAGACAAAGTGCCTGCCAATGTTCTAATTTCTCTTGCATGTTCTGGTTAGAGAGTGAGAAGAATGCTTTCACTCCACAGTGTCATGAATATGGTAATATATGGAAATCACAGAAAGCAGGTACTTAAGTTAAGCACATACTGTACTACAGGAATCCCTGATGAATTCAAGGCTCTTCTGTTTAGAGAAGATGTTGTTGTCTGTTAAGTGACAGACTGCCAGATGTTCATGAAGTAGCACAGTAATGTGTATCAGTGTCTTCTTTTCTTCAGCCCAGAAGGTAGCATTTTCCTTATCATCTATGTCATCCTGGCTTTTGATTGTAAATGTCTAAGCTTGCTTCAAATATTAACTCCTTTTTGTTTTATTGATGAATATTTCATGACAGAAATACTTCAATACATTTGTAGAATATAAGTTTTTGCTGCACTATAGTAAGCCTGTAATCCTAAAATCTCTTCCTTCACTCAACTTCTAAAAACCAAGCATTTGAGGTAGAACATGAAGAATAATTTGTTGGTGATTTTGAGCTAGTAGGGAAAACTTTAGCAGTGGTAACGATATGATGAGAGAAGAAATAATTGTTATTTTAAATAATGGTTTTATCTGCACACTCAAGCATGGTCCCATATATCTCCCGGTGAGGTCACAGCAATATGTCTTCCTAGAACACGCATTAATGTTGTGGTTAGTCTCAGAATTACTGCAGGGCTGGGGGTAAGCTCACCCACTTTAAATAATCGTGGTTTAAAGAACAGGCAGAATAGTTGAGTAACCAAATACGGTGGTACATAGACAGTGCAGGGAGCAGAGGTTGCAGGAACAAATTTATGTGCAGTGAATATGGATTATTGAGACAGCACAAGTCCTAAAGAAAAAAAATCAAAATAGCTGAAAGGCAGAGTTCATTTTTTTTCTGAAGAAATATTGTGTTCTGACCTTTATTTTGAAGGCTTTTCCACATCATTAAAGGCAGCAATGCCAGTAATGACTCAGCTCTGAACACGGAGCAGTAAGAATCCTTTTGGTACAAGGGCCAAATTTTCTGCAGCTTCTTGCTGGATTCACGACAGCAGAACTGGGGACTATAATAAGTGGTAGTGACCCAAGAAACTCTCCGTCAGCTGGAGACTGATAGAGGGAAGTGTCCTGTCCTCCCCACAACACATCGCCTGCCTATGTGCCATGGGGAGGACCCTCGAAGTGTTCCCACTGGGAGCTTGCAGGCATGTGTATGGGCTTGGCATGGAGTCTGCAGGCATCTGGGTGACTCCTGCATGACATAGGCTCTTCCCCTGCAGTGTAGGGGAAGGCCCCATCCATTAGAACTGTCAGGCCAACACAGAGCAGCTATTTAAGAGAATTTAGCTTTTAATGTCTAAAAGAATAAGAACATGTAAAGCAATAAGAATTAGAAGCTTCATTTCCTCATTTACTGTACATAGTTTTCATTAGTTGAGCAGTTTATGTAATTAGTGAGAAAAGCTTGTGCAAAATGTTCCCCCAATATATCTGTGAATAGGAATATGCCTGTTATTTACCACTTTTGCAGGAACAGAAGTCAGCTTTTGGCTTTATTGTTTATCTTTCCAGAAGAAGCTCAAGCTACCTTGACATTGTGACAAGGTTTTGTTGTTGTTGCTAATGCTGTTGTTCGGTACTGGGACTTCGTGTTTCCTAACTCTCTGGAAATGTTGGAGTCGTGTTTTGCTGTATTCTCAGAGAACAACAAAGCAGATAATACATCAGGAAACTTCAGTAAATGTTTCTGTAAAGTTGCAAGAGGCTGGAGGCAGACCACTGGAAGGGGAATTGTTATGCAGGGTAAGGTGTAGTCAGGGCCATGTGTATGTGCAGCATGTAGTAATGATTCTACATATATGCAGCCATTTTGAGCACATTTGACTTTGGAAAAAAAAAATTTGAAGGATTCAGAAGCAACTGGAATAATCATTAGAAGTGAAACTGCTTTCTCTGGAAAACTATATACATCAAATATAGAAAGTTTTCCACATGAACAAATGGAGGTCACATCTTACTAAAACCTTTGTGCTGAGGGCATATAAAATGACCCATACAAACCTGATTTAAATTCTTGTAGCTTCTGGGTGAGGGCAGCTGTCTACCTTGCTTAAATGTTAATGTTTCCCTTATCTGATTGCCTTTCTGTACCATACTCCCTATTCCAGGGGTCCTGCTTCACCTATTACCCCCTTCAAAGCTATTCGTTCTTGTCTGCAGTCTTCATAGCTCTGTCTGAAGCAGTCACTTGGCTGAGAAGCCTTCCAAGATTTTTCATTCTTAGCTTTTGCCCACTCAGGTGCTTATCTCCCCAGTTTCCCAAGGCCAAGGAGAAGCCTTCCCAATTATATATCTGTCAACCCTAGCTTCACTATCCACCCATATGCATAACTATATGGGGTGTGTGGGCCATTGTTCGGTGCATCACTACTGCAACCAGTAAAGAATATTTTAGTACATCAGTTTGAACTCTCTATTAGCAATTCAGTTTGTCAGACATTTTTCAGTCTTCATTCTTGTTCTCATCTAGTTTTCCTACATGCAAGCAGAAACATCTACACATGAAAAATGTAAAGTGTGTTAAATAAGACAATTTGCCCTCAGTTCTACTTGCAGATTCATAGTGTCACTTAAAATTGTTTACAAGTTAAAAGTGCACAAGAGGAATTTAGAGAATGAATGCATACACCTTTTCATACCTCAGACTGGAGGCAACATAAGTTTAAAAGAAACTAGATAATGACATTAGATTCAACATGGGAAATTCTTCAGACACGAGGGAAGCAGTATTTTTAAAACCTGTTGCCTCCTGGCTAAATGATACTGCTATCTCAAATTCCCATGTGCCAGTGATCATTACATTTGCTTGTATAATTTCTTCATTCACCTTTCCATTTCTCCCTAAAAATCCTTTCCATGAAAATTACTAATTTCCAGGGATCTTTTCTGTGCCCCACCTCATTATCACATACCAGCAAGAACCACCAGAGTACTGTAGGAAACTGTTGCTTAATATTGCTTTATGATAGTACGTATCTGTGCCAGCTGAAATCTGTGTCTTCTAACAGTAGGTAGCACCCAGCCACTTAGCAGGAGATATCTCCTAACTAAAGAACACTGCAACGTAGATGGACTTTCCCAGAATAAGGAGAATATCGATTTTAATGTTAGAAATAAAGCCTTGGTCATCTGATGTATATTGTACCGCTCTGTTCACTTGCCTATTCCACTTCCAATTCAATTATGCTACTTGCTGGTGCACCCATAAAAATTACAGCAATCTGAAGTGAAAGATATTCTCTAGTTTTTACCATTAGGAAACAAGCACCTTTTTTAGTTCATAATATGCTCAATTACCTTTAGATTGATCCATGAATAAATTATAATCAAAACAGACTTATTCACCTCAAAGCTCTCCTGGCTTAAGGTTTCATTGTTGATTCATTATGTTGTCAGTTCTTTATTGGCAGGGTAATGCTTTTTTATATCTGGATAGAGACAGTTTTACTGGAAGATACTGTTATCTTTAAATGAGTAGGATTTAGCTTTTCTGGTGAGAACAAATTCATCAATGATAAATCCCTGGAGAAACTACTGAAACAAAAATCACAATGTTGCTGAAGATTTATATTGTTCATTAGTTAAAAGGCTGCTTTTGGAAGTCTTTAGCAGGGAGGGTTGGATTTTTTCTTTCTTTCTGTAAAATATTTCAGCATAATATTTCAAGCTTCCAGATTTGTGATAATGCAGTTATAAACAATGAAACAAAACCACTTAATATATTTATTTTGGCTCCATTATTGATGTTATCCTCTCCAATAGAAACACATTAAATTATGGCTATATAAAGACGGATACGAATAATGCAGCTATAGACATCATTGATACAGATATATAAGCAGACAAGAATTATCTAATTACTCTGCTTGTTGCATTCTCCTAAACATTTGCTGTGATACACATATTCATATTAATTGTTTTTTTCTAGGCAGATGTTGATATGACAAAGATACCAGTATAAAGAATTTAATGACACTGAGATATGTGGAAAATATATTAAAAAAAAAAATTTCAAGACATAATGCAGAGAGATTTCAAAAGCAAACAGGGATTTAAATTCACCAAGTTACTGTGCTTGTGCTTTCACTGGGAATTGTGCCATAAAATCCCTCAAGTGCTTTGGAATATATCCCTTACAACAATTAGAGGTGATTTAATTTTAGAATCTCTTAAATATCCAGCCCTTCAGCAGTTATTTCAACATTTCCACTTTTGCTATACCTAGTAACTCACTTTGCTAAAATACTGTTTGCTATTTCATATGGCCTTTGTCTCCAAAATGTTTGAAACTACAGGTCAGAACAACAAGAAGTCTCATCAGCTTTCTGTATATCTGTGCATTACACAGAAGGCAAAACTTCAATAAGTCCTTCCCAAGCTCTTGAGGCTACATTTTCATGTATTATTTATTGTTATAGAAAAGATTACTGCTTTTCAGTGTTGTTTGATGAAATTTGGCTTGGCTGCTTGTGAACCACTAGACTCCAAGCACAAAGTAACCTGATCGTTTGTATGGGTGCACAGTCATCTTCTGTTAAGTCAGTGGAAACTCAGTCTGTATGCCCAAGACTGGACTAGGACCTAGGTGTTTCATTAATTAATTATTTTACATTCCATTTAATCAATTTCTTGATGGAAATAGAGCAATGCAAAGCAAAAGCTCGGGTTGGATTTTAGTTTCCTAAATAAATCATCATTTAGTTTGAAAAGACGCAGTTTTTATAGTTTACGTTACAGAACATCTGAAATAATATGGCTATGGTATTGATGGCACTGGATACTTTTCAAAATGTCTGTTAGACGTAGGATGCTCTGGAAGTAATGCCTCCTGCTTATTTCCATGGAAACTACAACAGATTCAAAGAGCACAATAATGCTATTTGATAGAGGAAATTCTCAGCTACAAAACGCTCTTTTTCAACATAGTCAACACCATTAGCTGTGCATTTTTGCCAGTGATGATGAAGAACCTGCATGCCATGATCATAACAATCTGCACCAGTGGAGGTGAACACTGTTTCACAGCTGCTAGGATGGCGTCATTGCTAAGAAAATGCGGTCCATCTCTTATTGGCCCGAACAGATGGAAGTCAGAAGGTGCCAAATCTGGACTATATGGTGGGTGTGGTAGGACAGTCCAGTCAAGACTGACAATGTGTTCCATGGTCTTCAAACTGGTATGGGACCTGGCATTATCATGTTGCAAGATAAAAGTTGTCTTCTTCTCTGACCTGACTCTGGAAGTTCAAGAGCTCAGCTTAGTCAGCGTCACAATGCAGCACTCAGAGTTGATGGTTTGTCCAGATCCCAGGAAATCCAGAAGGATCACCTCTTTCCTATCCCCAAAGTCAGTGCACATCACTTTACCCACTGAAGGCTGTGTTGTGAAATTTTTCTTCAATGGGGAACTCACGTGTCACCATTCCATGGACTGCCGTTTTGACTTTAACACCACACCTCGTCACCAGTAATGATGTGATCCAGGCAACTGTCATCTTCAGCCTCATATTGGTCCAATAGGTCCTGACAAACCTGCATATGGTGTTCTTTCTTTTCCTATGTAAGCATTAATGGGTCCCACATGGGATGCTAACTTTGCGATATTTCAATGTTGCCACCATTATTTCCAACACACTGAAGCTGATATTCAGCTCTGTACACAGTTCGCTGGTCATAACCTGTCAATTTGCATGGATGAGCTGATCAAGACGCTCTTCATTTCATGGTGTGACAGCTGTCCATGGCTGTCCAGAACGTGGCTTTCACATTGCTGTTGCCGCTGCTGAAACACACCACCCACTGCCTTACTGTGCTCACAGCCACTGTTTTGGCTCCAGAAATGTTCAGCAAGCGTCGAAGAATGCCAATGGGTGCCATTTTTTACACAGGGAAGACGTCCATGACACATCTTTTCTTCATACACACACCCATGTCAGGCACCATTTGGACAGACTGTCCCTCTGCTGCCATTTGTCACACAACGACAAAATGTAACAGAACATTGGTGGGAAAGTTCAACCTCTACTGCCATACCACCAACACCTGCCTCTGACGTTGTGGGGGCAACATAATAAAATTGGAAGCATTACTTTCAGAGCAACCCTCGTACATTCCCGCTAGTGGCTGTGTCAGATGCAAAAATCTGCTTAACTCTTAGAAAATTAATGAATTGCTTTTGTCAATCACTCTTTGCCTATATTCCAAAATGGATTATTTTTCCATACTTCTCCTCAGATCACCTATTTTATGTCAATATGCTCAACATTTGTATCTGTACACATTAGGAGATTGGGGAAATGTTGAGAGGACAGATAAATAAAGGCTTTATTCTACAGAGAGATGGCTATTCTTCCCAAAGATGATCTTCAATCAGTCATGCCGTAAGCAATTGTCTCTTCTCTCTACTACTTGTTAAAACCTCAGCAAAATTAGCTTTGCTACCTATTCTGAAAGTCAGCAGTTCAATTCCTGGCTAGACAGGGAAGAGTCCAAAAACGCTTTGTCATCAGGTTTGCTTCCTTCTCAAGCCTGAAGTTGTTCGCATCAGCACATACACTATGGAGAGAAAATAGTTTCTAAGTAGCACAGTTACTGCTTATTTGTAGCCAACATCATATATTTCTAACTGCTGCAGCCTATCAGACAGATAAGAATGTTTTCTATCAAAGTTTGTATTTTTCTAGATTTTTTGTTAAAAGTCTTAGGATTTTTTAAATTTGCATAAAGAATTGGTTTTCCTTGTGTGTGCTTTAAAACTAGTTGTTTAGACTGAAATTTGACAAATTTTTACTTCTACTCATTTTCCTTTTAAAAATAACTCTGTTTTTACTGTCTCATTTTACTTTGGTATATAAGGCCACTACCTTACTTTTTGTAGTAATATTTATAGACTTAATTAAACTATCCTAGAACCTTTTCTTTCTGAAAACATGAATTGCAAATTTACAGCAACTTCACAGAAAGGAAGGATTTTTTGATATCTTTAAGGAAGCCTTTCAACATGACTCTTAAGAACAAAGTTCCCATTAAACAGACAAAACAAGAGCCTTGTACCAGTGGGCACATTCAGATTATAGCTAGATTTGGGGCGGGTGGGGTCTGGGGTCTGCAGCATCCCCTCGGTTCTGGTCTTGCATTTACCTAGGTTTACAGTTTGTCCCAGAGTATGGCTCATTCCCAGCCTGCAGCAGGTCTCCTCCTTTGCAGTGCACCATGAGACTGAAGGATCTGACCTGTAGTTAGAAATGCATTGAAGCCACAGACCAAGTCTCGGATGCTGGGAAACATTTCAAGGACATCACCCTTGGTCTATGTGCCAAAAACTTAGCAGCTAGGAAAGCAATTATTTGTCATAACAAGAGGCTGACTGACAGAGCTCACTGAGGATTTTTCTCCTATGGAGCAGGGTAACCTCTTCTGGATTTACTTCATTTTAAAAAATAATAATTTCTAAATTTTTAAATAATTCTGTTTTTAAAACTCACATTGAAATTCCCTCTTTAAAAATTGATAACCACAGCAGTACTGTAACTTGTTTGATATGCTCTTTGAGGTTGTATTATTAGTGTGAATTAATGCTAGCAACTACTGAGGCTATGTATCCCCTGTTACTACCTGCTAGTTTCTGCAGTACTGCAGTAGCTGCTGAACAGGGTTTAGTTAGATGGGTGAAATACTTTTTGCAGAATGAGGAACCAGTTTCTGTTGCATCAAGCAAAAATCCATGTTTTCTACCATTTTTATTCACTAAATCTGTGATTGTGGTATGCTAGAGTTCTCCATATCTCTGCTGTGTCAACAAAGGGGTTTTCCTTTCAGGAAGCTGAGAGTCTGGCAGGTTTATGAAATCTGAACCAGCACTTCCATCTTCTTGGGAGAGACATGAGTTTTGCAAGTCAGTGAAATTTTCCTCTAGGATTTTGTTAAGTGAGTTCAAGGATTAAAAGTCGCAGAAAAGACTACAAGTGTTTCAGAGAGGTAAATTATGAGATTAGGATGTGTTTCTGTTCATTTGTTTAGCCAGACTTTGATTAGCCTGTTTGTTAGCCTCACTTTGACAGGTCAAAACAACCTTGTTATCAGAACACAAAATATGTGTTTGCATGCTGTTAAAATATGTAGATATACCTAGATAGCTGTACAAGTAGTCTCAAACAACTAGAGCCCTTCTAAGTTAACCAATCGTTTTGCGATACCTTTCTACATACTACAGAAATGAACTTACACATTTGAATTATTTAACATGATACATTTTTATATATAAGCAAGTATGCAGTAGGGAAATAGAAGACTGTTGGATGCTGACATGCAATTCAGCTATTTTTCTGTGGTGGCATATTAATATTTTACTATTCAATATAGATTTTCAAGTCAGATCCTGAGGTTCATGGTTCATTTTTTTTCACTTCTCACTCTGTTACAGTCCCACTGATTTCAATTTCAGCCTCCTGAGTAAGAAGCAAGTCACACTCAACAAGGACTTAGGATCTTGCTCTTACTCCCTTTGCTATGCCTGCTTATTAAGTATATTAACCATGTTTCCTGATTTTTATTTCAGAAACTACCCAGTTTTGGGCCTTACCTGGAACAACGTAAAAAAATAATAGCTGAGAACAAGATTAAACTGAAGGAACAAAGCACAGTTGCTGTGCCTCCTGAAAAAAAGCGTTTCATTCCAAAGAAGCCCATTCCAGCAATCAAGGTAAAAAAAACTATATATGCTTATGTGTAAGATGTGATCAGCCATCAGGCAGTTGACATGCATAGTCATTTCTAGCCGTTTGAGTTGGTTATTACTGCTTTTAAGCTTGTTAGAAGGCATCAAAGACAACTATTTATGCAGACTTTCTAGCTTTTAACCAAAATCGATGGGAAATGATTTGTGATAAACTTGTATAGGTATTTCCCTAATGTCATTTTTCAAAATCAGGATATTCAGGCAGTGGAAAAGTAATTGTAGAACATGCTGAATGCCTTGAAGAATGAAGCTGAACCGTTAACAATTTCTTTTAATTTGAATGCAACAGTATGAGTTCCATTTTGCATGATATCTCTTGATTATTTGTGATGTGCTAAATCATTCCATCTCTCACGCAGGATTAGTAGAAAAGCTTGGTGTTCGGTACATGTGAAAGTTGAGTCCTAGGTTTTCAAACTAAACTTTTAATGCTGGAAGGTTTGTCTCAGCAAAGAGTAAATGTCAAGGTGAAAATAAAACCTGTTCCCCCAGTCAACTGCATAGTCCATACATTGGATCTTTTCCCTTCCATAAAGTAGCCAATAAAATTAAATGTTGTCAGCTAATCATTCTAGGAAATCAGGAATTCAGGAGTTTCCTGAAGAAACTCCTGTAGGCCCTTTTATGAAGCCATGTGAAAATATCTGCTGAACTTATTGTCTTCATCAGATATGCAAGAATATTTCTTTTCTTGCAAAAAATAAAGTCAAATATAAAATACAACATGAACAGTGGCTCTTTGCAATATTTATCAACACGTAGCCTTCCAAGCTAGCTGGTAGGACTGCAAAACAAGCCAAGGAGAATTTTTGTGTGATCTTGTTTAATTTAAATAGTTTGCCACTACTGTAGACCTCCCTCACTTTTGGACTGATCATTTTGGTATGAGCCCTGCTATTGAAAATCCCTCCCCTCCTCTTGCGCTGAGGTTCCCTTCTTTATGTGTGTGAAAAGTCCCAAAGAACAGCAGTGTACTCTTTTTTTTTTTTCCCCTCACTATGTTAAACATTTTCAAAGCCTACTTGACCTCAGAGGTTTTATGGTTCTATTCTCTTTGCAGGGAAAGTATTGATGTAGGGAAGAAGAGAAAGAAGAAACAACAGCCAATAACTGCATTTTCAATGAGATAGCTTGCCTCTGAAAACTGCAGAAAATAAAAAAAAATAAAAATAAAAAAACCTGATACTGTCTAAAAGCAAACTGAATGATGGAAAAATTTTAGCAACAGGGAAAAACAGATATAAAGACTTGAAAAAAACATGAATAATAAGTTGAGGTCAATAATTTATCAAGCCCAACTCCAAGTATAAAAGCAAAAAAGAGCCAAGTAGTCAGAGACAGGTTAAAAAGAAGAAAAGAGGCCCTACTGCAGGGAAGAGGAAAATGAATTCCCCAAAAGAAAAACTTTTGTTTATAAAGACATTGAATACTTTCGTGTGGTGCCTATAAGGAGCTTCTCAGCCAAAGAAATCAGGTTAGCTTCTTTCTCACACCTTCGTTTAAATTAAACAAGACTGAAAAAGACAGAAACAATTAGAAGAAGGTAGCTGATTTGTGACAGTCTTTCAGCTTTAGCATCTCCTTAGAAGACTATGCTTTGATCATAATGAGAAAAACAGCAATGAGAGATGTCCACTAAGAAATAACAGAATACCTGGATTTGCTTGATGTTAGGAAACTTGTCACTCTACAAAGGGATTTGTTGATAACGTTTATTATTAAATGACCCATCCATAACATGTTGTGGAAAAAATCTGCCAGGAAGATTGAGAATATTCATTACAGAAGCTGAGTGAAGCTTACTGAAAAAAGGAAACTTATCTGATACCCTTCCCTGATCAGGGATGCTCCACAGAGAGAGGCGGATGAGCTCAGAGTTGAGTGATTTATCTGTAGCTGTCCAAGAAGTATTCACATTTAGAATTACAAATCCCAAACCGTCTCCAAGCAGTTCTGTCTTGGCTGACCCCCTGGACAGAGAGGAGCATACATTCTGTTCAGACTGGGATATCAGGGGGGTGGGAATGGTCAGATCTAGCAGCTAGTCCCAGCCCAACTCCAGTCCAGTGGAGTGGTATGACTGAAAGCTGAGACCTAAGAGTTAGCTGTCCTTGGAACAGCTATGACCCTTGGTTTGGCTGGCTGTATTTTTGGAGGGTTGCTGCAAATTTCCTGATGCCTGCCCAAAGCTCCCTCATCTCTGATCTGCTGTTGAGCTGGTGATATGTAAATTCCAGCATTTGCTTAAATTCTGCATGCTGCCAAAATGCTTTTTTTATATATATATTTAAAAACCCTCTATGATTATCCAAAATCTAATTTAATTTTTGGATGGCTTTTCCCATGGTTTTTCTCTTATTTTCTCTATTTTTCAATATTAATTGGAACTGCATACTTTGATACTCAGCAGAGTTGTTTCTTTTCTCACTTTTCTGTGCTATCAGAATTCCTGCCGTATGCAGATATATGCCCTGGATCTTTTATATTCCTGTTGAACTTCTGCATAGCTCCCACACGTGTATTTGCATTCCTCAGGTTACCTCTTTGTTACTTTAATTTTCGTTCCTTATATCATTTCTGTGGTTTATTACTTAAAAATTTAGTTCATTGTCCTTGAGAGCCAACGCCATATTGTTTGGTCACCATTTATCCAATTATTTTATTTATACCTTTTATACTTCACAGGTCTTCGTGTGGTTGTCCTGTTCAGTAGTTTAAATACTCTGCTGTAACTTTGTCAGATTGAGTAGAGCATGGCATATTGTCCCACCTGTTGGAAAAATAACCAAATGGTTCCTCAACCTTAAATTTCCCAGGTTTTAAATTTTTCATCCATATGTGTATGGATATGTGTACATGGTCTTTTGCACATACATATATGCAATGTTTCTTTAAAATGCAGATGCTGTAAGATGTAAGATGCTGTAATTCCAGCTGGAAGCCATCTAGCCACCTTTAGCCCAGTGCTGTGCTTAGCCTGTAAAATACCCATGAAAGGCAAGGTATATTGGTCTAGGTACAGAACTATTGTGCCATAACAATGTACCATGTGTAGTGAACCAGTGGACTCCAGGTCAGGGTTGATTAATATCACAACAGAGTTGCATTAATTGTGGTGCTATTTTCTATCTTAACATCTTGCTTATTTGCTTGTCTTTTATCATGACAGCACATTAAACACAGGTTTCTGTGAGCTGTCCATGGTTTCTCCTACTTGATTGTCTCTGGTACTTTTATGAAGAATATATCTATTGGCAAGAATAATAAAAGATACTTATTTTGATACACTGAATAGTTCTTTGTCAAACTACCATATTTTTTTCCACCAGTATAGTACCTACTTTTCTCATCATATAAAATACCTATGAAGTTCCTGGAGTTTTCATTAATTTAGTTTAAACTCATATCAGTATCAAATCTGTAGCCTTCTGGTTCAAATCTTTTCCTGAAACACACGCTAGCACGTTAAACAGAAACATATCTAAACTGGAACATGGAAATACTTCCCTTTGCTTTTTCTGAATGTTGTCCGTTATATTTCAGCTCAATTTTTTCTTCGTTTAGCGCATTTCAAACCCACTTCATGGCTACCTAATTTCAGAACTCTATTGTAAAGCCTATGTCAGAGACCGACTGAAACATAAAATTTACCAGTTGATTATTTTGTACTTATTGCCTCATCATCTCTATTAAGTATTCTGATAGATTCATGAAGCACAATTTTCTTTACAGAAGCCTTATTAAAAATTATGTAGTAAAAGTTCATCTGAATTATTTTGTAAGTCCCTCTATGGCTAGTACTGCAATT
The DNA here is from genome assembly GCA_013396635.1 of Penelope pileata. Taxonomy (NCBI): domain Eukaryota; kingdom Metazoa; phylum Chordata; class Aves; order Galliformes; family Cracidae; genus Penelope; species Penelope pileata. The sequence goes on from WBMW01005184.1 coordinate 381,286, forward strand.
GTTTTGCTTTCTTTACTGAAAGAAAGTTTAGAGGTCCCTAAATCTCAGCACATTTGATAACCTTCTTAAATATTGCCAAAGCATTTGTTATTAGTGTATTCACTGTAAAGTTAGCTTTAACAAGACTACGTATTTTTGTTAGCCACTTTACTTTAAATTGACTCAGGCCACGTATTCTCTGATCCTGGTAACTTTTTTTCTTTTTTAATCTCTTTTTTTTTTCCCCTCACTTACATTTCTTCTTTTCACACCTCTGTCTTTGACAGTATCTCACTTTTATTACCAAAAAAGAACAGGTGGAAGGCAAGTATCTCCCTAGTGAAGATAAACACTGAATGCAGTCATTCACATTCTTTGCAATATTTCATTCTCTTTCTGTGCTCTCTTGGTATCATAGTAAGGACTTTTCCAAGGAACCCCCTTTTTTCACAGTTAGTGAATCCCAAGCACTGCCCAAACATCTCATAAATAATAGCAAACTGATATAGTATTCAGGATTAGCAACGGAAAAAGTTCCAAAACTCTTACGACTACACTATTTGTTTCATCTGGAGCTAAGGTCTCAGCACTTTCCTTACACTGCTGCTTCCCCAACCACTTTCTGATCTCCTCTCTCTGGCTGCTTTGCCTGGCTGGCCTTTATGTAAGCCTGGGGCAACCCCACCCCAGGCCCACACCTTCCGGTCGCAGGTGCTCTACCTGTATTCCCCAGGCCAGCCATGCCCTCCACCACATGCTCAATCATCAGTTCATGCAGTTCATGTGTTTCCCTACGGGGATCAAATGCAGAACATTGCTATATAAATGCCAGATGCTTTGTTTGGAGGGTTAATTTTATTACTTGGTGGTGAATCAACTTGTGTATCACTGTCAATGCACTTGTATCACTCAGACAGGAGGACTGAGGTCAAGGCCTGTCCGTGGGACAGACCGCTATTCACAACAAGCAGGCCTCTGCTTCTGGTAATCTGAAGATTTCCCTGCTTTCCTTGCCCTGCTTTTGCTGTCAGCATTGAGTGAACCTCTCTCCTGAACACGGCGTGACATGCTAAGAGTTTTGTGGTGAATGAAAACGTGCAATAAGAGAACAAGCATACATGTACCCTTTGAACTTGCTGTATGAGACACACAGACTGGAATAGGATTGCGATGATGGCATCTCTAGAGCACGTAATCTTGTACAGCGTGGTCTGCATGAATCTGGAGGAGTCATGCCTAAACTGCGATTTGTACGTACAAATACAGGTTTACTAATACGATGGCTAATGAAACACCAATCACAGTTAAGTGCTTGATACAAGAATATTAAAAATACAGCTATAGTAATAAAAGTAGCGTTGTAAAAATAATATCCTACAGAACAGTGCTGTTCCTTGTGTATACTCAAAAACACATCTGCTTAGCTTAGTGACAAAATGAATTTTTTTCTGTACTCATTAGTAACATAAAACTAATGGATTCTGCTCTGATTCTCTCCATAGCAACTGAATTCCCTGCCAGTTCCGTTTGCAGGGCTAAATTCCTCTCCCATTTCATTTGGTACAGTTTTGTTGAGAAGAGTGGGACAGCACAGCAGCAATCAAAATGAGTGCTCTAGGTCCCAGTGATTGCAAAGGTGTAACTTAGGGCAAAATTTAACTTCCAGATTTTTTTTATTTTTTTTGTTAATTGCTTCTGGTAATGCATAAGCCAGAAAGCACACAGCTTGACTTTCAGAACCTGGCTTCTGTTTGCAGGTCTGGCATTTGGCAAAAAAAAACATTATACTGTAAACAGTGCACATTCGATCTGGAGGCCATTGAGATATACCAAGTGTTGAATCCCATAGTGCCATTTTAGACAGTCGCTTTTGGGAGTAAAATTGCACTTTAAACTGCGAAAGCTGCACTGTTTTGTTCCAAGCATTTATGATTCGATGGGAGCAAGAAACTCAGAGATAGCTTCAGATGCTGTAAAAGAGTGCACCTGCAGAACATCCTTTAAGTACCAGTATTTTTTTAGTCAATAAAGCCTTAAAATTTTGCAAATGGATAAAGATGTGGATTTTGCTTGAGAGAAAGAAATGAATAAAAGTCACAACATCCAGGAGTGTAAATGATCAGTAAATCATTGACACAGTCATTTGAAATCACTTTCAGATCTCCAGAATGCCATCACCATTCCTGTTTGGGTTTCTAGGTCCCCAAAAGAGTATTTTGTGAGCTGCAAGAAGTGAGACTTGCTTACAAACTGAGAAATCACCATGTCATATGCATTGTTTTTGCTATTCCCTTTGTAAGTTTATAGCTGGAAAAATCTGTTTTGATCATGTTCTTCTAAGTAACCATTTCCTGAGCTTATCTAATGGTATCCTAAATCTTGAACTGTTTCCATCCTTTCCCCTAGCTGCTTCTCTGGAAAGCCATGAACCACCTCACTCCTTTCCTACTTAAAAAACCTTTTCTAATTTCCAGCTTTAAATTTATTCATGTCTGGCTTATAATCATGTGTTCTTGCGCCAACATTGTCGTTTATCTTAAATAGCTCTTTTCCTTCCCTGATGTACATATAAAGAGACATCATACTCCTGCTCTGCCTTCATCTTTCTAGGCTAAACATCTTGTTAGGCTCTTTTTGTCTTCTCTTGTAAGCAAGGCCCTACATCCCCTGATTATATGAGCAGTCCTCCTCTGCAACCTGCCAGAGCTTTGGCTTTTTGTAACATCCGAACTGTATTTAAAGAATACAAATGTGAATCCAGCACCTCCCTGAGAAAATTGTTAATTACCTATGCTGTTTAAATGTCTGCCTTTGTTAGATTAAAAACCCTTCCCTATCAGGAATCTTCCCATGTAGATACTTTTAAAACATGAGCCAGCAGTGGAAAGCTACTTCACTGTATGTTGCACAGGTTTTATATCATTTCTTCAAATTCTAAAAGACAGAAGCACAGTTCTGCACTTGCAGACAACAAATGCGTTTGTGGCATACAGTGCAATGTTTGGGAGCTGTATACACAAGAGAGAGGCTTACAGGATACTTAGTATTGCTGGGGGCAGGAGATCACAAGGAAACCTCTAACAGGGATGGTACAGCAAAGCCTACATGACACTTGAAACAAGCACGAGCTGAATTCAACAACTACAGTTTTTCAACAGGTACAAAAGACTGCAGAAACCTGAGAACTGTAGCACCCTGAAAACTGCTGAACAATTCCCAGTAAATCCATTAGCTTTTCTGAGAAAGAAAAAGAAAATGGAAGCGCAGGGGTGTGAGCAGTTCCTAAGGAATTATGTTTGATTTACTGTAGTACATCAGTGGAGGTATGCAAGCTTAGCCCTTTGCAATAGCAAAGCAAAAAGTATTAGCTTTAGACACTTTCAAAGTAGTTAATTGACCTTTTACAGTGGTTTAAGCAAACAGATTTTGCTTCAAATTTGCAGCGAATTTGGACCATGAGCTTGCACAGCTCTGTTGATGAGTGCTAACTCATTAAGCTGTGATAACTTGCTCACTTGCAGTTGTCTGTCCACACTCCTCATGCTGCCTTTAGCAATGTGCCATAGATGTTTTATGCTGGAAGAGCATTAATGTTCTGTACATGTTGCAGAGAACTGGAAAGCTTTTAGCATTGCATAAATGCACCCAAGATATTTCACTTGTAAGCAAGTTAGGGTTTGGCACAGAGAAAACATTTGAATATTTTTGGAACAAAAATTTCCCCGTTCTTCTCCCTGGATTTAGTATATGGCTGAATTTCCTACCTCAGCAGTCATTAACAGCAACTTCTCAGATCCTACTGCTGCATCCAGTGAGCTATGAACTTCACCTTATTCTTTAAAGACACTATTGTAATTTTAATGATGAAGGCCAGGCAAATAGAGCTGATGTTCAAAGCTCTCAGCAGTCTCAGGAAGAAAAGGACTTTTATTTTTGTATTTAATTCATGTAGCAAAGTTTTTCTTTAGAGTTAACATTAGTAAAGCTGTGTTACCGTATTCCTCTGATGTGGCATAGGAAGAATTAGGAATGCTTAGTTCATTTGAAAGCAAGGCTGCCCAAAACAACATATGCAATGAAAATTTGAAGTACTGGAATCCAATTCTTCAATATTTTCTGTTTGAGAATAGAATACAGTTTAAATATAGTATGCTGCTAGACACTTAAAATGGTGGGTAATCATTTCAGAACTTTTTTTATTTTTTTGACTGATAGGAATAAGGTAAATATTGCTTCCTCAAAAAATACTGAGAAACAGAATATGAAAATAAATTCTTATCATGTTTCTTGGTAATGAAAGACCAAAGGTAAACACTTTGAAGCTTACAATTCCAGGCAGACTTGTCTGTGCCTCATATTTGGCTTGATCTTGAGCATTTTTCAATTGACTTGGATCAAATTCCATAATGAAAATCATAATGACTTCTTGGTTTATTACAGTAGCATGACTTTGAAGCCAGTTCTGTGCTCCTAAAATTCAATAAGACTTTTGAAATACCTAACAGTTATACGCCTTTTTAAAGCAGAAGTAGAATGTACTGTTGCATCACATAATGTGCATTTATTGAGCTCAACTTTATTCTAACTATGTAGAATACTTCACCTAAAATCTAGCTTGTTTTGCAGCGTGAGAACTGTTTTTGAAGCCTGCTTAGCAAACTCAGAAAATATCCAGGCAAGCAATCCTGTACCACAGAGGGAATCTTTTAAAATGCAATGATGTTCACCATCTGTGCTACACTTCTGCAAGTTAAACTGATTTAACTGAGGGATAGCTGTAGTCTATAGGACCTGGGACTTGTTCCATCTCTACCATTGACTCAGTGCAGATTCTCTTTATGTAAAGAGCAAATTCTTTGCATCGGGTAGGTCCCCAACAATTTCTTTTAGAGGGCATGTCTTCCTCTTCTTGTATGTACCCATACTCTGTCTACCATGCACATATATTTTTGCAGCCTAGATGTGCAAGGTTGATGCCACAAAATCTTTTGTGTGAACTTAAAAGAACTGTACCAAAACTGGCAGGGTTAGACCCACATCTTATTTCTGTACAATATTCACAATAATCTGATGATCTTCATTTGTGCATCTTTCTTACTAAAGAGAGAAAAGCAATTATTATTCTCCATTTATTTGATCATGCCCCTTTCTTTTTTCTTGCTATGAATTCTTAATTCTGTGCTAATGAAGAATGACCAAGGACCATCAGATTGTTTGTAGCACGTCACTCCTGTTTTGTGCTCCATTTTGTTTCCTGAAGTTTCACGCAATAACAGTAAAGCATGGACAAATTAAAATAGTATGTTCAAAAGTACAACGTGTAACCTATTTGTGTAATGTATTTGTATACAGATATACACTTTTAGAGCTGCCTATATTCAAAATGTACCTATATGGAGCATTCTTTGTGTTTTATGGGATATGTGAAGGTTGACAATTCGGAAATTTATAGGAAAAATCCTAATCATCACCACAATACATGGCCAATTTTTCCATATTAAAGTACTAGGGAGTGTTCCTGTGCAGCTATAGAAACAGCTTAGGTATCGTCTAAATGAGTTTTTTTTTTTTTTTTCCCTAGGATGTAATTGGAAAAGCGCTGCAGTATATTGGAACATATGGTGAGCTCTGCAACACAGAGCAAGTTGTGGCTCTGATTGACGAGGAAATGTGTATCAACTGTGGCAAATGTTACATGACCTGTAATGATTCTGGCTACCAGGTAAGAGCACAGCTGTAATTAGCAGGAAGGCACAATGAGTTATCTTTCTGCTGCTGGGAAGAAAGAATCCACCTTCTGTTAACAAGCAGGTGGCAAAAGCAGATGTCTAAAACACCGGATTCACGCCCAGCATGCTCCCAGGGTATGCCATTCGAGCCCTGTCAGAGCCATTTGCTCAGCAGCACCCAGCACTTCTCCTGGGAGGCTGCACAAAGTAGGGGGCATGTCTCACCGCTCACTCTGGGTCTCTCTACTGATCTCTTCCTAACCACAAGTGGGAATGGTGGTCTTCCTATGAGGAAGAAAATGACAGAGACCCACGTCAGATGGCTATGAATGTAGGTCTTTTTGATGGTTTGGATGTGAGGGAGAAAGAAAAGAATGCATCCCTTCCCATCAAGAAGATTCAGGGAAAAAAGAGATTTCTGAACTGGAACTAATTTGGGTTTCAGGCAGGCAGGGTTTTGTTTTGATCTTGACTGAGGTACAAATCTTTTCTCCAGGACCACTGCCAAGCTTTAGAGTAATAGGTTGAAGTTTGCAGAAATCGTTGTGACCAGAAAATAGCACAGTTTTGAGTTGTCTGCATCAAAGTATTTCTCTGATTTATGCAGAGTGTGGTACCATCAACTGTATGAAATGTGTATGTGTGCATTAAACAACAATTTCTACACAAATTTTTCCTTTCATCCCATTACAAGAATGGTTTGTCAGAGACAAATATTTAACTGAGCAACAAGTTTCCTCAGAACACCAAGACCTTTTGTTTTTACCTTAATTCAGTCTAATCAATATCGTCTGAAGACTGACTTAACTACATACAGCCAAAGAAGGAAATCTTCCCATTTAAAATCAACTCCTGCAATTAAAACAACTGTCAGAACAAAGGTAGACATGTTTTTTCCATTGATATGACAAATCTAGTCCTGCATTTCTACAAGATTAGATGATTACAGTAATCTTTATCTGAATTTCTTCTTGACACTGTGATCACCGCTGCTTCTCCTTCCATCAGATTTCCCAGACAAAAGAGAGGGTATGGTCCATAAAGAGCAAAGGACCATGCCTGTATTTAGTGCAACTTACTATTGTATATCTGGGGAAGAAAAAAAAACAGCACCAAAGGAACCAAAGTGTAAAAAAGTGTAAAACCCCAGGAGGTTCTTCAACACAAAATGTCTTTTTCCTTAATTAATTAAGGAAGTCACAAAGAAATTAATTGCAAAGAATTGCAAAGAAATTCTTAATTGCAAAGAAATCAAAAGCCCCACATACTTCAAAAATATCATCTGCTTTGAGCTTATCTTTATTTCAAAAATATCCACACTGCTCAGCAGAGCTACCACCTTGTAGGACTCCAACAGAAAAGCTTTCCCTAACTCGAAGGTAGCACTGCAGTCCTGAACTCCATCTCTTTGAACTTTCTTTCAGGATGTGCGTTGCTGGGGAGGAAGGAAGGGGTCCTAAATACAGGACAAAGTTTTCTTTGTATTCAAGCTAAATAGAAATGCAGATTCAGGGTGGCTTGTAACCACTTTGTGCCCTTTCTGGATGCTGCAGCCACTTCATTGCCTTCCTCCTCATGAAACCCTAAATGCCACAAACCTGTCCTGGTGCCGCCCCCCAGAGCCACTGGCATGCTCCCAGCTGCTGGCATTGCCTGGGGACATCTGCCAGGCACCTCTTGGTTGCAGATACATCAGAGCTGGACTCTCAGGCCTGACCTTGCCTTTCTAAAACTCTTAAAAGTAGATTTTCAGCTTTTTTATTTCACTTCTCTAGGCTTGTTCCTTAGACACTGAAGCTTTTGCGGTTGTGTGATGCTTTTGTTTATGCTTTTAATTGCCATTTCCATTATACCAGGAGCTTATTTCATTGAGACTTCAATTGTTATTTCACATTCAAATTCACTTATCACACTAATTGGTAATGAGGATTCACTGCATGGAAATGTGAGAAAGAAAGCAAGCGCTGCCTGTCCAAAATTCAGATAGCCCTTTCGAAGACTTGCAAAGGAAAATAATCACAGGAGGCACAGCATGGTGTGTTTTTCTCTACTTTTTATTAAATTAGATTGTTTGTGCTGTGCTGAAAAAATCAGAAGAGAGCCTGGAGGTGCATGCTGCCAGCGCTGCAGCCACAGGCACGTCCCGGTGTGCCCTGGCAGCCGGCTGTGCTGTGAAACGCTGTCCCTCTGAGCAGGCCAGAGCCGTCCTTTGTAGCCCGGCCTTGTGGACGAGGTGGCACTCCTAATTGCAGAGTTCCGGGGGCCCGCTCCCTGCCAGCCCAACAGTTGCTATAGCTGCAGCGCTGGAGCACACCAAGATGTCTCCAAGTGCCGCACTACAGGAAATGCAGGCACTGAAATGGGAGCGGTTCTGACCTTTTCCACAAGGAACATCAATAACGTGTACTCCCGTCTGCAGGCTATCCAGTTCGATGCCGAAACCCACCTGCCTGCGGTCACTGACAGCTGCACAGGCTGCACCCTGTGCCTCAGCGTCTGCCCCGTGATCGACTGCATCCGCATGGTTTCCAGGACGACCCCGTACGCGCCCAGGCGTGGGCTGCCCCTGGCCCTGAGCCCCCCGTGCTGAGCCGGCCCCGCACTGCCTGGGTGCCATTGATTTGCTTACTAATTAACCTTCAGAATCTACTCATATCAAAAATAATGTAATACTGGGAGCCAACACGATGAACTCTCTTTTTTCCAATTATTATTTTTATGACAATTATGTTCTGAAATTACAGAAAGGCAGCAATTAGTGAGTTGTAGCTGTCAGCTGTCCACTATTTGAAATGTAACTTTTTCCTTACAATTCATGCCGTAATTTCAAAAGTCCTCCGTAGACTGTTTAATCTCTCTGTAATTTCTGGCTGTAAATATAATTAAGAAACCATTTTTAATGAACTACAAATCAATGTACAAGCTAACTGTTTTCAAGGAGGCATTTTGTAATTAAACATTACATTTAGTTTTAAAAGAGTTTCTTAGAAGATGTAATTAACTACACAGCATTCAAACAAAGCAATGTTGCTTCTATTTTTCTATGGGAAGAAATGAAAGGGAATTTAAAATAGGATTTAAGAACTGGATTAATCACTTTCAACTACTACAGCATATGGTAGTGTATTTTTATAATCCTTTCTAATTCTTTCTCACACTAGTCACTTAATAAGAATAAATTTGCTGTGCACTGACACATGCTGAACTCTTCAGATTTGGTGTTGCCTGGGCAGCATCATCGTTACTTTCTTCCCCCAGTGAACACACAGCACCTATCTACAAACAGTTAAACCGGCTTATTGCAAAGCCTAGGTTTCATTTCAGGATTTGGAGAAGGGACGTTTTCTCCAAGCTCATCCTCTAAATAACTTTTTAATTGTGCCAATTAATGTTCCAGAATGTACATGTTACAGGTCAGAGATCTGATCACATTCAGATGGAATACACACCCTGCAGACCGCGTTTGCCAAACACACACGTGTAGGGCAAACCGGCAAGATGATTTCCCCCAGTGCCAATTCTTCATACTTAGTGGTTATGTATGGTTATAGTAATTTCACAACCAAAAAGAAATACACATTTGTCTGTCTTACTGAACAATATCTCAGTATTAATCCATTCTTCATTCACAGTAGGAATTTTCTAATATGAATGTATTGCTATCGGCTTTACTCCACTTAAGAATATAAAGCCTTTAGTTTCATAATAATAATAAATGATCAACTCATTCAATTTCTTATACCCTATATTGCAATCAGGAGGAGCTTTGATTAAAAATATACCTTAACGTTCATTTCCCAGTTTATGAATTGTGCACCAAATTATAAATAAATATTGAAACCAACCTGGTGGTGTTTGTTTGTTTGTTTTCATTTAGGAAACAAAATTTTCTTGTAGAGACTTGTCAGGTGGTGTTTCATGATCTCCACAATGCACTCCAGGAATCATTTACGAGTTTTAATAATTCACATGTACATTATTCCATTAATTGCCTGCAGCACAGAACTTAGCGTGCTCTTTGCCGTGGGTTGGCATCTCTTGTCTCCCTTTGACGTGTCTTCTTTTTATTTCTTCTTGCTGACACTTAGGGCTCACCTGATGAGACCCTCGGCAGGGTCAAGCCCAAAGTCTCCACTAAGAGCTTTCTCTTGATACTTCAGTTTTTCTCCTCGCAACTGTAGATTTTTCACACTTGGATAGTAACAGATAGTTGTACTGCTAAGAAAATATTTTCCTGAAACTTATTTAAAGCACTTGATCTTCTGATAGTTCCTTATCTTACACGAGTTACAGGAGACTCAGAGTAAGAACAAATTATTTTGTGAATGTTTGGGGTGAAGCACAGGGGTCTCTGAGCCTCTTCTTTCTTGGAAGCTCATTGACAAGCACTATGCCCTTGAGCAGGGCAGAAAAAAATCAAATTCAGATCTTGTGCAAGTAGCACTTTTATGATCTCAGTTAGCAGATGCAAGGAAAAGTAGCTATCCTCTTCCAGGCTGTTACCATCTACTTCTTGTTTTGTATCCTAACTATCACAAACCCCAGAGGTGACAGACAGCGTGTCAGCTGCAGCTGAACCGGCCAGCTTCTCGAAGACTTTTGTCGCTGTATTGCCTGACCCAATTCCCTTACTGTGCCGAAGACATCGCACCTGGTAGCGTGGCTCCTTTTAAACACAGGACAATGCCAAGAGACCTGATGTAAGCGGCTAAGCCTATGTACATCTACATCAAAAATGCAGCAGAAAAATGAGAGCTTTTCCTGCGATAATCAGTATTCCTAGGATATCCAGTACTCCCAAGTTGCTATAAAGCTATCTCTGGAAGATTAGGGACATTCTGCAGGTCAAGATTAGAAACAAGGCTATATTTTTTTTACTTATTTATTTTTTAACCAAAGAAGGAATAACAAGTTACATATTGTTCAGATTTCTTTCTTGCCACCCACCCTCTCCCCCACTCCTCCTCTATCAAGTCCATTAACAGTTTCAGGAAATGCATTCCCAAAGGAACCTGAATAATTTCTAACTCTGACAGTCAGCGATAAATCTGTGTATTGCTGGAACTCAGAGAAATGGCCACATTTAGGTCTCCTGCAGGTCTTAAGTCATCAGAGTAAGGCAAGGTGTAAACAGGCAGGGAAGAGAGACACAAAACACCTGGGTTTTGTAGGTTTATGCCTCCATCTTGGGGAATCCATCCCACTGAGCACCTTCAAGAACCAAGGAAACCAGTATATCTGGTCTATTTTGCAAATGCTGTAGCCAGTTATTATAAAAAGGGGATATGAATTCTCAAAGTGTAAATTATTCCAAATTAAGCTCATATATTTCAATGATTTATCTGCACATTTAAGGAATTATGTATTATTAAAGACACAGTGAGCCAGAACCTGCAGCCCTAACCCTCACAGCATTTAGACGTTGTCCTATTGATTACTGTTATAAAATATTGTAAACTGTACTTGACAAATTAAATAATGATAGAAATGCCATAGCTCATCCTTCTCTGCTGTACTAGCACATTCATATTCACATCATATTCCTGAGCAGAAAAAGCTCCCCATGTTCAATGCATGCTCTGCAGTCCAAGAAATACTTGAAAAGTCTGCCAAATCTGCTTGCGTGAATCCCAGTGCACTCATACACGTTCATTGGAAAAAGAGATGTTTTGCCTTGCTAACAGGCTATGCAGGCAGTTTGGTTTTTGGCCTCTAGGATGCACATATGTAGTATTTCCAAGGCACTGCATTGGCAACAATAGCAGCTGCACTTGAAAAATTACACAGGATTTTTAAAATATGTATTTTTTCATGATTTTAAATGAAACATTAATTTGGTCTCTTACCAAAATTAAAACCAGTCTTTGTAGATGAACCTGATGGGCAGCCTGTATTTCCAGTGTTGCAGCCACTGTACATGTACATGTGCATACTGCACATTACTCTGATGCCTTACTGATTGTTGGAGGATGATTTGTTTGTAGGCACCTATTTGCTTAGTCCCTAAAATTTGGCAGAGGGAAATTAAAGGCTACCTGTCTGGAGTCACTGCCCTTCTACATCGTCTCTTCGAGGGCATGGTACGTATTGCTGTCACCTTTGGCTCCTCCAGCTTTGTTGTCTCAAGGTGGCAAAAGCGATTGCTAGATTCAAGGCAAACTATCCAAACCCCAGCTGAGTGCCGGCAGCCCCATGCCTCATAAAACCACTTTGTTTAACACAATCCAAGGCTGTAGCCTTAGAAATGTAGCGGTAAACATAGATATTTCCTATCAATAAGAAGATCCTGCCAACATGTTCTGTACGTATGTTTCATTATTCATCTACTGTAACATGGGGTTGGGCGTGTTGTTAAAATTTTATATTTCTCAACATATTTCCTCATAGAAAATATTTTTTTGGATAAAATATTTATTTTATTGGCAACAGTTTCCCTTCACTGGGCTGCTGCACTTCTCTGATGGACTGTGGAAGATTTTCATTGGCAACATCTGGCAACCTGGCAGACTCTCTAGGCAGCTGGATTGGTAACTCCAGAGTCACTGCTGGGCCTTTCAGATAATTACGCTGCTTATGGGCCATCTGGGTCACTCATCTTTGCTGCTGCCATTTTTCTTTTCCTAGGAACTATGCACTTTGTGGTCATTTCTTCAAGAGAACAGTTTTTAACAACTCTTCTCCAGATTGGCCTGCTGGGCCTTGTTCAGGGGCTGACAGCCCACTTTTATCCCTTCATCTCTGTCGGGCTGAATCTGCCCATCATGACACAGGAAGAGCTGCGTCTGCAGCCTTCGTGGCTGGGCCTCCCCCATCACAGCCACTCCAGCATAGCCTCTCAGCATGGCAGCAATGAGGGTCAGCTCTCTGCTGGCCAAGCACAGGCCTTTCTGCGTGCTTGCCATCCAAGTTTCTTAAGACACAGGCGGCAAACAATTTAAAGCTGTTACTCACCCATTCTTCACGTTCTGTGCAATGTAGGAGCAGGAGAGTCTTCAATGATTTTGTTGAATAAAACAGTTTCAACCACTGGTCTGCTTGGTCTTTTTTTTTTACTCCAAGCACATGAAATCACGGCATACTTAAGGTTGCTGCTTGGTATGACTGAATTTTGGTTGTGTTTAGCATCATCCCAAGGCCATGCTTCTCACCTGTCTCGTCCTGAGACTGCCTGGAGTCACAGCCTTACTTCTGCTCACTGGAGATGGGTTTAGGCCTTGTCTCTGAAGTCTCCATCTGTAATTGTTAACAAATAGTGTTTGTGGGAGCTGAACTCCCATTATCATGCAAATGAGATGGCCTGCAGATAAGAGGCATCCACTTTATGCAGGTACATGACAGAAATCTGTAAAAGTCTGCATTCAGTGACGGGAGTCGGAGCTTTCTGCTGCTTGTGTGGGTGTACTGTATTCTCTCTTATTTATTTTAGGAAAGGTGAGTGATACGGGGTTTGACAAAGCTGATGACTACAAAAGAGCCAAAGTGAAGGCCAGTGCTGCCCTTCCCACCCCAATGGAAGTAGCGTGGCTACACAATGCCAGCTGCCCCAGGCAGGGGCTGCAGGCGCTGCCCTGGGCTCTCTTGCTCCTGCTTTGGTACAGGCTTCCTAAGTATCAGTCTGTCCTCTGCACTGCTGCAGGGCCCTGGTCACCCCTTGCGTGGCTTTGATGTTAAAACAAAGACAAGCGCTGCAGGATTCCTTTTTTGAAGTCTTTAAGAATTACTTATTTTTGGCAAAACAATGCAAAATACAAGTGAAAAGAAAATAAATTATATTTTGCCTAAGGAGAAATATGTATCAGGGTGGTAAGCTTAACTATGCCTTGGTGTGTCAGCAACCTCTGCACAGTCACGTGCTTGGCAATTGCAGGAACTTCCTATTGTACACATTTGCTGTTTCACCATCGCATGAAGAATGGTGTTTTAAAAAGCCTCACTCTGCACTCTGTCGATCTTTTCTTTTGATTGTGCATAGGTAAACCTCTTTTGTAAGTTTTATGAGGTGCAAACATACATGCTATTTTATGCTACCAGTCTATTTATTGGATTAGCTTGAGGATTTGATGCAAAAGCTTAAGATGATATTGAAAACACATATCACTTCTATTGTAGCTAAGAAAATCAGCTTTAGAATTAGAGAGACCTTGTATCAGGCATTATGTATAGCCCTTTAGCTTTTTAGCATGGCTGTTCTTCATTGCTATAGCAACCGAATTAACCATTTCATTAATATAATGGAATAAAACACATTTATTCATTTTTGCACTCACGGGTAATCCACATTCAGCTTTCAGCGTACTTGTCAAGCTGTGTCCCTTTCACCTCAGCCCCTGATATTTCCTCAGCATTTCCAAAGGGCTTTTATTTTAATTTTTCCTCACTGGGGAGAGAGAGCGAGCTGTTGGTTTTGAAGAATGTTATATTTTTTTGTAATTAAATTTACCTCCATTTCATTGGCCAGCTTCCATTTAGCATCCCTTCAGTGGAAAAGCAGACTTCACAGGCAGCATTCAGCGCAAGGAAGCGGTGTTCTCTGCATCAGAAAAGAACAAATCATTTAAAATAATGAAAGCCTCATGCCCACGCGCAGCTCGCAGGCTAAGCTTGGCATGATGCGTCCCACTGTAAATACTGACAGCACTCAGCTGTGTGTGCTGCCCAAACATTCCCGTTGCTGAACTGTAGTGCTAGAAGCAGATGGAGTGCTACACTCTTTGTTTACCCTGGTTTTAATGTTTCCCAAGCCGTGCCCACACTTCGTAATGGTTATTGAAATAATAGCTTAATTAAAATAGCAAGTCCACCATCAGCACAAGGAAGCAGGAGTGTTCCATGCGTGTGGCCTGGGCAGAGGCAATGTCAGCCCGTGTTTACATTGCTCTTCTCAAGCAGGGCTGCTTCTTACCTTTCTCCGTGCTTTGTCCCCACAGGGTCGGTGTGGTGTGAGCAGGGCTGGGCTGAGAGCTGCCCGGCCCCACGCTCTCCCCTTTCCAGCCCCAGGCCCTGGCCTGCAGCAGGCGATGCGGAGCAGAGCTACCAAGGCAGTAGGGCCCATTCTGAATTGGAGACCTCCTCACCTCACACATGCCACCTGCTAGTGGCAGAGGGGCCAGGTGACATGCGCTGACCGTGTGTCAGCAGCCGAGTGCCCAGACGGGTGCCAGCAATACTCTAAGACTGGGTCTGCTGATGTCAGTGCTGTGCCAGCAGTGTGACAGCAGGAACAGGACACAGGCACACATAGGCTGCGGGCTAGCGTTTGACTGTCCTTCCAAAGCATGGAGTGGTGCAAATGCACAGGCCAAATTTCAGTCTGTGAAATTCATCATTATTAGCAATTCCACATCTGAAGTCATTGCAAATGAAATAGCATGGCTAATGCAATGGGTTGTTCGTTTTTCTTCTTTTTTGCTAATATAATTCTAAAGCTAGTAATGTGAAACTGGAGTTTTACTGGAAACAGAGCAGATGCGTAAATGATTTTGAGAAATGAGTTGATTAACTTGGAAGGTATAAGTCCTTTCACAGAAAAGACAAGGCATAGAAGTAACTGCACAATAGCATACTGCTTGCTGTAAGACTGTTCATTCATTGATGTTTGAGTGAATGTGTAAATCATATCTACAAGGGCAAGTAGGGTCTATACCATTCACATCTGCTGCTTTTCCTACCTGAATTAAATGTTCAGTGCTTCCTCCCAGCAGCTCATTGTGTAAGACATGCCCCAGGACCCAGGAGGAGAACGCTGTGTAGCCACCAAGGTAGAGGGCTGTGCTGACCCTGGACACAGAGCCCGAGCACAAAGGCTCTGTGTGCACTGCAGGCAGCGCTGGGGCCACGTTCTCTTCCCGCCTTTGTTTCTCTGTATACGGAATGCACCCTCCCAGCTGCCTGGTAACAGACTAATTTAATTTTACCAGCGCATACTGTGATGCTGTAGGTGAGGAGTTGGAACTAGTAAATGTCATGTTAATATTAAGCTTTGGAATCAATAGTTTCAGGCAACTCACCGTTTGGTAGAAGTTTAGCCAGAAGATCAACGGTTAACAAAGAGCTCATGGCTTCCGAAAGCATTGCAGCCAAACATTTGAGGTCCTCCTGCACACAGAGGCTAGCAGCAGCACGCAGATTAACATACGTGGCTATGGCTATATTTTCAGCCTTAGCAGTTCTCCCCTATCCTTCACTAGAACTCAGCACTCTAAAATGACAGACAAGTGCTTCTGGTGTTCAGCAAATAGGATGGAGTGATTTGGGACCCTCACCTGCAATCCATTGGAACTCCTCTTGTCCGAGCACAGGGAGGAGTGGCAGTGCCTAAGGCCAAGGCCTTGGAACAAACCTGGGGCCCTGCTCCCCTTTCTTTCCCCATTCCCTGTTCCAGGCCCAGGACTCCAGGGCCACAGCACGCCCACCGCCAGCACTGCTGCCACAGGGCACCTCGGGACAGTGCATCCTCATCCCCACTAACCTCCTTTTGCATGCTGTGAAATGAAGGTTAAAAACTTGCTTGCCTCTCCCGAGGGCTATCCTATGGTTGATTAACGCTTGAACAATAAGCTGTCCCTGTGCCACGCTGGATATTATTTCACCACCCAGTGCAGAGCCCGCAGAATTCAGGCAACAGCGGTGGCCGCTGAGCCAAGCACCCATGTGAGAACGAGGGCTGCTAAGCACGCTCCGTACAAGCGGACGCAGGAGCGGACACGGGGCCGGTGCCTGCTCGCAGCCCCACTCGACGGCAGCGGGGTGCCCGGGACGCCCCACGCGCGGGCTGAGGGGCGGCCGTGGCCGGGGAAGCAGCGGCGGCGCCGGGCACAGCGCAGCGGCGCTGCGGCGGCCGCTTCCCCTTCCCGCAGCAGAGGGCAGCGTTTCTCCAGGTGCCGCCGGGAGGAGCAGGAGCGGCTGCTCGCCGCGCGGTGCCTCGCTAATTGTTGGCATCGCTAATTGTTTGAGTCAGAGGTAATTTGATGCGTGGTGCAAAGCGCTGCCTGGCATACAGCTGTTCGTTCTCGGTACCGAAGGAAAGACCGTTCACCGGGTGCAGGAAGGACTTGTTAGCTTTTTGCCCGACAGCCCGAGGACTCATGGTGGTTTGCAGCCATCCAAATGTTTGCATTGCCCCTGACATGTTCTCTCTGGTGTTACATAAATGTTTGAATACCATATTCCGCTGCGGTCTGCAGCTGTAAGGAACGGGAGGTGCAAGCTCCCGGCTCCACAGCGCACCTGCTGCTGAGCCACTGACTCAGGGAGATTTCCTTCTCCACTTGGATGCCTGGTTCTATCCCAGTCATCCATCATATGGATTTGAGGCCTTAAAAGCAAATTGCTTACCACTGGGTAGCTCACCATAACACTGGGGCTTGGCAGCAGCACCTTTCTTCCTCCTCCAGCAGCAGCACCCACGCCCAGGTGCAGGGCCGTCGGTCTCCGCGTGCGTCAGCTTTCCAGAGGACATCGGTGCGGCTGAAGCGAGAGGCAGAGCCATTGCCAGAAAGGCTCTGGATACCAGAATAAAATTAGCATCGCAAGAAGGGAAAGGAAAGTGTCACTGTTATCCAAGCGCTGCTGAATTGGCCAGACAGAGCTAAAAATAGATGGGAGATGTCTGTGTTATAGCAGAATGAGGGTGACTTCATATTACTTAAGCTGAAATGGTGTTTTGCTGCATGAAATGTTAGGCACATAAACAGTGCCTTATATGTACTCATCTGCAATACATGTTTATATATATATGCTCTATATATTATCATCATGTATGTCTAGACAGATGTTAATTATTGCTCACTGCTATGTTTCTAAGCACATCATTTGAAACACTGATAAAAGCTATCCATCTATGTATCTAGCTCCAAGGTTCTCTCCACATACCTTGTCTGTGACACTTGCAGCCCAAAGCCTGGCTGTGGAAGAGGACGGGTGTCAGCGCACTGACGGATGCACGCCTAAGCCACCGAGTGAGAGCCAGCTGCGCTTTGGAGTGGGTTGCAGCCCTGCTATGGGGGAAAACTGTGGCTAGCAGGGGCCCTAGGAATCCCTACCCAGTACATGGGATTATTTGCCTGCTCTTCAACCACCAGATTGTAGATCTCCTCCTCTTTCAAGGCTGGGCCTGCATCTATACGGAAAACAGCACACAGACAATCTGTGCTATCCCCTAGACCCAAATAACCCCTTTGGGATGTAATCCCTCTGCGTGCTGTCTTCACTTACCAACACGCTGCCATCAGTGCCAACCCAGCCGTGCATCAGGACCACACCAAGGAAGGTGCGTGATGTGAAACCCAAATCTACAAGGGCCCTCAGTGCCCCAGAGGAGCCGTGCTGAGGCTGCTTCCCTATGGGCAGAGGGGACAGAGCTCATGGACAACCCCAGAAGCTGCCCCTGGGGTGAGCAAGGCCCCAGGCTGCTGCTGCTGCTGTGGGGGCCCAGGGCAGAGCTTGGCCTCACTGCTTGGCCGGCAGGCCGCAGCCACCACGCCTGACAGCCCCTGTCCTGCCTGCACTCGTAGCCCTCCAGGCCCCCCTTTGCTTCCATTTCAGTGAAAAACAGCTTTGCTTGTAAGTAACCTCCCTGCCGTTGGTTCAGAAGCACATTTCTGTAGCACAGATATATTATTGAGGGTGAACACAGAGGCTTCTCTGCTCTCCATTGCTCTGAAGTCAGCAGCACCCCTTGCCTTGCCACTGCAGGACATGTCCCAATGTCTCATCTGGAAGCTGGATGGAGAAACAGCCCGGATATTGGCTGTGTGGAAATGGATCCTCATCTCTGCTCCGAGCTGTGAACAGAGCATGCTAGAGACAAAATGGGAACCGTGGTCCAGGATGGCAAGCCTGCAGATACTTTGATGGTTAGTGTGCAATAATTACCCGTGATTATTGCACAGTTCAGCTCATGAGTCAGCCAGGCGTGCTTGCTGCTTCTGAAACATCATTTCACCCTACACACCTTTCATGACCTCATACACTCTGTCTCTTTGAAGACGCCTGTGCGTTCTGTCAGCTTTGTGCATTAATCACACTGCTTGCTCATTACTGCGCCCTCCGAATCAAAATTGAGATCACCTTGTGAATTGCCAAAGACAGCAGCTGTATGGGGGAAGGGCACCACGACGACCTCCCAGGTCTGACAGCACCCGTGAGAGCCCGGAAAGGGCTGGAGGTGCTTGGGTTACAGCTTACTGCCATGCCCTGCAGGCAGAGCCCACATCAGGGACACACAGATAGCCATGGTGCCCCCAGCCCAGCCCTTCAGCCCCTCCTGCTCCCCTGCTCCTTGGACTGGGTGCCCCACACCAGCTGCACACGTGGCTGGAGAAGCAGGAATGAGCTAGGACGGTTTCATCCTTTGCCTCACTTGTTAATTGAAAAATATCACTTTAATTCAATAACAACATATGTTGAATAAACACAACAAGCCGGCAGTAGCAGAGTGGTGACGCTATGCTGTCACTTCTGCTTTAGCCTTTCGGGTTCAAGTGACTGTGTTGTCAAACGATTCCTTTATAGCATTTGCCAAAACATGTTTACAGAAAGGCTCCAGCACAAGAGTACCGCACCGTGCCAAGGCCACCGAGTGTGCGTGTGCCAGGGAGCCAACGGTCAGATGGGAAAGGCAGTGGCTGGGATAGCCCGGGAGAGGCTGCTCAGGTGGAAGGGGAGAGGGTGTGTGCCAGCCATCTCCTGGCTGTCAGCTGGAAAGATGCAGAACTTATCTCCCAAACATGACTGCTACAAATTTGGTAAGAGCTTACAAGTTTTAGAGTTTACAGATGGCTTCATTTGGCAGTCGTAATTATTATAGGAACCACTAATTTGATGGAGTTAAAGGCTGCCAGGCGTAAAGTATTTCAGTTAGAACAACACCCCAATCCACGAGTGCTCATGACTTAGTACCACCCCTGTTACAAGGACATTGCATTCTCCGTTGTCAGGAGTCTGGTGGCTGTCTATTATTCCCTCTCTTTAAATCCCCTTGGCCAAGACTGCTGCAGAGCTTCCTGCTGCCATGGACAGGCTGATTGCAGGGCACCGAGCAAGGTGGCTGGGAGCTGTGCAGAGCCCTGTGACTGGGCTGGGGCCAGCATGCTCAGCTGCAGCTGTCCAGGGGAGGAACCCAGCACCTACAGCGTGGGACAACACCTGTGTTTGCTGAAGGCACTTTCTTAGTCCGAGATGAGGCTGTTGTCAGAAGGAAATCTAGTCTGCACTTCTCTCACCATTGTCCTGAGAATGTTTGTTACAGGCAGAGAGGACTCAAATTCAATCTTGGGGTACTGTACCTCTCTGTGATTAAAGCTGTCCCCTTCTCCAGGAGGGCCTTCCAGTCTTTCCTGGTGCCTCTGCTCCTCTGCATCAGCAAGCACCGTAGTTCAGCAGTCACCTGAGAAGTGGGAGACCTGCACCAATTAATGGTTAATTACACACAGGTGGAAGAGATCCAATAATCTATGCATGAAATACAGCATTTGGGCAGAGCTCCTTGGAGAGTAACCATCAGTGAGCACTTGTATTTTGAACAGCCATGAAGTCAGGACACCTCACTCCAACAGAGTTGTAGGAAAGGTTTAATGTCTCTGCCTTTTGCTAGAAGGTGTTTCCATCAGCAACAGGGGAAAACAGATCATAACCACAGACTTCAGCATAGCAGCCACTGTAACAAGTTCCGTTATTAAACTAACTCTTGGTTAGAGCCAGATGATTTCCACAGACAATTTTGCATGCAACTGCTAGATGAATTTGCAGAGCGAGCACCAAATTGCCATACTAATTATTTCTGGGCTGATGTTCCCTCTGTGACATGGTGGCATTTGGAGAATGGGGACTAACCAACAAGTGAAGTGCTGAAGTGGGAGATCACTAATAGGGTTTCTGAGAAAGAGAAATATCGCAAATACCAATCCTCCTCTTCACACACGCACTCTCAATTTGCACCGAGACAATTTCATGCACACAACTGGCCTACCTCTTCAGCTGTATTTTTGGCACCACTCAGGCAAGCAGCAGCTGCCAGTTTGTGGGCACGGTGCCGGTGTGGCCACGCAGGGCACAGTGACCTGTGCCACAGGCAGGCAGCCTGGTGAGGCCTCTCAGCCCTGCACGCACACTGCCTGACAGCGTGCCTAATTCTCAGCTCTGCAATGTTCTGGGGAGGTGGCGGGGCTGGCAAGGAGTTCACTTAATTCGAGTCTATTAGCAGGTCGGTGTCTGCTTTTATGCCTGCTCTCTCTCTAGCAGTTTGTTCTGAGTCAATTTATCAAATTGGATACTTCTGCACACTGCATAATATGAGATGGAATAGAAAAGCATTCCTGGCGTACTGCAAGCTTTTGGCTTTCCATTCCTTTCCTCTGTCTTATTTTCCTTCTTTTTGTTGCTGAGGCAGTGCTCTATCAAGTTAAAGCAGCATAATTTTAGTCTGGCATTACAGATACAGTGCTTAGTGAAAAGCAACAGGAAAAAAAGGAGTAGGTTGGCTTTAAAGACTTTTAGGTCATATTTTTCGTCTGTTAAAAAGAGAATTTATACGCATTAAAAGATGAATTACTCAAAGTAGAATATCCATTTAATATCTGATTGGAAACAAATCATCAAATTGCTTTGGATTTTGAATATCAGAAAGTTGATGGATGATAATGAGATTTGACCAAGGAAATAAAGGGTCCAAAACCTGCAAGAAGCAGTGGCAAGAATATAAAGGACGTTTGCTAGAATGTCAATAATTCTCCCTTTGCTGCATGTTCAGCTGTAGCAAGGACTTGAGGCAAAGGGAGCCATGTTCACAGTAGAGACTGCAGGGACAGATCAGACGGCTAATACCACACCGGCAAGAAAACACCACCAGATCAGCTCTTCATCGCGACAGCACTATGGGAACAGATTTTAATTTAATTTACACCACCGTAAGGCCACAGACATGGTTACATCAGAATCAGTGATTTCAGCCATACCGCCAGAGGCCTGCTGCTGCTCTGCCTGCCCCGGGCCTGCAGTGGAACACCCAGGCCTGGCAGGGAGGCCATAGCCTTTCTCAGCCTGGACAAACAGTTGTGTTCCAGTGCTGTTTATTTAAGGTTGCATCAATTCTCTAAAAACACACAGGGCAGATACCTGCACGCACACTCATGCGCTTGGGCCAAGGGCCACCCTTTGAAGCCCAGGGCTCCCGCTGCAGCACCATGGCCCAGTGCTGGCTGCCCAGCTGTAACCATATCCTCTTCTCATCAGAGCTGAGTCTCTGAAGAACACCATGTCCATCTGCCCCGTGTGCCGTAGGCAGGGGCAGCCCAGCCAGACCAGTAGCAGTGTGGCTTTCCAGCAGTGTCCTGGCAGCCTAGGCCCCACACCCCTGCTAGCCTGCTGCTGCTGCACTTGTTTCAGGGTTGCCTCAGACCAAGAGGAACACAGCCATGGTTTAGCCTGGCCAAGGCTAATCTCATTATAGATAATCTTGTTTACCGCATGTACTGGTCATAAAACAATGCTGGCCATTAGCTCTTGCTCTCCTCAACAAGGCAGCCCCTTGAAGACACCTGCAAGGGGTGTGGGGTGTAGTGAAAGCCCATTCCCACCCAACCTAGCACCTCATCCTGCAGGAACAAGACAGGGAGCAGCTCTCCCTGTGAAAACAGCAGCTCAGCAATAATCTGGGGCCTGTAGCGCAGCCAGCCCCACAGCATATCACCTCAGCTGTAACTCTCACATTCTGATATCACCTCACAGAGACAGCTCAGCAACAGCCTCACTGGTTTCTGGATGCCTTTGGTAATAAATTTTAACCCTGCTATGTTCAGCAGCACCTCGCTTGAAGGAAGGATGCACAACTTTTCCCAGCTACCATCTTAAGAACACACTCAACACACAGCTCCCCTTCTCTTTTTGCAGACGGGTGCAGGAGGACACATGCAAGAGGAGCACTCATGCTCAAATCACACTCACACTACCTCTGGCCCCTGTTGTCTCCAGTAAGATTTCTGCCCCCCAGGTCCCCAAGGCCACGCACACCCACAGACTGCAGGGGTCGGGAACTGCCAGCCCTGCGGGATGTGGGTGCCCCATGCAGCCCCAAGCAGAGAGCAGCAGCTGCTGTGGCCCTCCCAAGTGTCTGAATGGGAAGCCTCTTCCTTCCTCTCACCACAGAAGCAGGGCTACTGCTCTGCATTTTGCTTTTGTTTTCTTTCCCATGCTGTGCTTTCCAATATGCCATCAAATGCTCACACTCCTTTTGGGTTCAACTCAGATGGACCACACTGCCATACTGCCAGTCTGTTGCAATAATGGATTGCAGGACACAGGGCAGAGGTGTGTGCTTATTAAAAAAAAAAAAAGAAAAAAGAAAAAAGAAAAAAAGGGAGGGGTTATTTTCCTAAGAATCTGAAACATTTTTCAGATTTTCACTTTGAATCTTATCTTGTCAATTATTTTACATTATGATGTCCTACCAGGTAAGGATATTCAGTTCACTGCATCATCTGTTGGCACCACCAGGTAACATAACTGCTGAACGGTTCCTGCTTTTCAGATCACTTGAAGCAGCGAGGATGGCTGCCTCTTAGAACTCACTACAAGACATGGTTTTGTCTGGACCAGCGTCTGTTTCTTTTCAGCAGGTTAAGCATGTAATTACTTTTAAATTGAAAGATAAAAATGGTTGTGTATATTATTTCCTATTACTAAAATTACAGTAGCCAATATTAAATTGAGCAGTTTTAAATAAACTTTTGGAAGTGAATCATCATTTCCTTTTCAGAAACAGAAATATTCCAAACAAAACATTTTAAATTAGAGTTTTCCAGTCTGTATCCAATGTAAATTTACCAAAATACCATTATTTCTGCAGAGGTCTTACACATGCTCTGTACCAGTGAATGGCTACTGAATTTAATGTCAGTCAGGACACGACCCACTGGTTTTGTTGGGTGTTCCAAGGAAGAAGGTGACAACAGTGTGCACCACCTCTTGCCTCCATCCTGCTCATCCTCTCACTGCTTGATGTGGGCCTGAACACCTCTCTGAGCAGCCGTAAGGAAGGCATGTCCAGAGTGCCAGCATGGCCAGAGAGCAGAGCCACCGACCCAATCCTTCCCATTCCTTGCCTGACACCACCCCGCCAGTAATTCACTTGCTGAAGTCTTGACGTTTCTCCAGCTTTGGCACATGCAAACACTGTGGTGCCTTCAGTCCCTGAAGGACATGTGAAATGAAGATCAGAGAGCAGTTGATGGTTTCTATACTGATCTATTTTTAATCTTTTCCAGGATCCTGCACATTATGCAGCCAAATGGCAAGGGTGATAGTGGCAGTTATTAGCAGGGAAATATTTGCAGGAATTACATAGGGCTGATGGCTTAGCTGTAAACCCATCCTAGAGAACTCGATTGAAATTTAAAGATGCTTTGGCAGATGTTCTTATTTTCAAAGAGTGGAGACATCAAAGCATGGTTTGTACCACACATTTTACACTCTTTATGCTCTGCATTTCATGCATTTGTATGCATCAAACAGTAACAAATATTAGCTTATACATTTATAAGGTGCCATTTTAAAGGACAATCCTTCTCAGGATATGTCTATCAGATACCTTGGGCTTTGACTATAAGGTATTGAATAAATTGACAAAAATTGTTTTGGTTCGTATGTGAAGGGCAAAAGGCTGAATAAGTTATCATTGTTTGCCATTCTAATCATCCCTCCAATGTACAGAAGTCCCTTCAAGCATGTAGTTATGCTTTACAGTTCTAGGGACTTTTTTGCAGGAGCAAAACATTTAATAAGCACTGTGAATATGTCAAAAAATATTTTCTCTATTAATAAATGCACTCCATTGAATTTGTCTCTATTTCTTCAGCTTCAGCAAGCAACTAAGAGAGTTCCATTGCATTAAAAACTGGTTATTCCTGTCAAATACCAGTTAAAATTTTTTTTTCTTTTCCCACCTCAACTACAACTTTTCAGGCTTCTTGGTCTCCATTGCCAGATTTTAAAAATCTGGATATTTAAAGGAATTACACTGAGCACCACTATGGGTTTCTGTGTTGGTGTTGCCAGCTGTTCCAACCAAACCAGTAAATAAACAGAAAGAGAAGCCATGGCCCTGACAGGGCACAGATGAGGTCAGAGATGAGTGCTCGTGGCTGGGATGCACCCAGAAGGAAGAGGGCAACAGCAGGAGCGATGAACACACCTGGGACAGGAGAGGGGACAGCGCTTGCTAGGGTAACATTGCACTTTAAGAAATTCAGAAACATTTCTGCATTCTGAAGCTTGGAGCCCTGGCAAGTGGTATAAAATGATGGGTCTAGAGACTACCAAAGTGAATCCCATGAGGACAGTTTTCAATCTTAAAAAGACAAAATACAGACACAGAGAAATGATCTCGTACATGCTGCTATCTTGGCATCCCTCATTCAGGAATGGATTATTCTTCCACCAAGATGCACACACAGCATTGCAGACCTGAAGAAAAATGTGGCAGAAGATACAGGAGCAAACCTGGGACTGACAGCAGAGCCAGAGAATAAGAATGGAGTCAATAAAAGCGACCACAGCGACACTCAGAACATAGGCCACGCTCACACTGCACTTGCAATCAAGTGTTTACTGTCTGCCCCAGCATCACTCTGCTCCCATCCGTGTTCCCTTCATCCTGAACAATGCAATGTTTCAATCTTCTTTAAATTCAAGGACACTGAGTCCCTGAGTGCCCTGCTCGCTAGCACTGAATGGAAAACAAACCTGCCCGGGCCTTAACAGCGTCTTAGCTTACGTCAGTGATGCAGAACATATTGCTTCAAATGCATATTCTTCTAGGGGTGCCATCCATCTGCCCTGACAAGAAATAGAGCGCTTCCTCCCTTTATCATGTCTGAGAGGAAGAAATGTGTGAAGCAAAGCTAAAAGTGTGAAATGCAAATAGAAGTCACCACATCTCAGTAATACATTCCTTACACTGTCTAGTAGCATCACAGGGATACTGCTTGGGTATGCTAATGTCCCCAACAGATGGCACATCATTGCTGCCTACATAGAAGGGATGCTTCTGGGGAAAGAGAGAAGCAGGAGCAAGACACAGTGCACAAGGGGCAGCGTGCCACTGGCCATGCTCCATGGTGGGGGACCAAGGGACCAGCACTCCAAGCCAGTGCTGCTGGAGATGGTATGGGCTGCACCACTACACACTTGTCAAACAAGAAAAAAGGATTCATGTGCTGTGGGTTTTTTTTTTGTTTTTTTTTAATTGGTGAAACCTCTTTAAAAATAATGTTTGATAAAATACAGGAGTAGTACTATAGTAGTGCAATAGAATGTGGAGATGGGCATCTGCATTTTCTTTCCCTACAAATACTTACATATAAATGTATAACAGAAATTTCATGTACAAGAAGAGTTTTCTTGTTTTACTTAGGTCACATCTCAGCAAGGAAAGCACACACGAGCACAGCTAGCATCACAACGGTTCTCTCAGGATATCTTGTTTTGTTCCAGCATGGCTCAAATAATAATTCTGAATAATAAACTGAGTCATAACAGAGTGTTATGCTATTTATTTAACTACCTTCATTGGGAATGGCACCACTGCATCTTATTAAAACAAAAAATCATAACCAAACTGAAATAGTTATAAAAACGTAGTTTATAAGAGGCCTAATTTGAGCCAGCTATCCTTTCTAGACATTCCCAAGTGACGACATTATTATAATGCATTCATTCTTCCCAAAAAGAATATAGAAAACCAGTGAAATACTGCGTATGGCTTCCGTTCATATTTACAAACACATCCTGGGCCACCCAAAAACATGGCCCTTACGCGAGCAAGTTCTGCTGGGCCTGTAGGACCAGGCTTCTTCTGTGCCGACCACTCCAGCTCCAGCAGGAGCTGCTGTGAGTATCCCTCAGGGCCTGTCCTGGCTCTGTCCCTCCTGCATCCTCTGCTGCCTCAGGGACAGCGCCAAACCCTGTGTCCCTACACGGTGGCACTACAGATTGCCACAGAGCCTGGGGTGGCCTGATGTTTTTAAAGTATTTATGCTGTCAGGTTGATTTGAAGTTAGCGGTATAGTTGAAAGGTTCAAACAGAAGGAAAGCAGCAGGTTAACAAGTCTGTCACATGAGTGTGCACGTCTACTTTCCTTAGGAAATGGAGCTGCAGCAACAGCACCGCTTTGATCCCTGAAGAAACTGTATGAGAATAACTTAATTACTGTAAAGTGTTGAGGATTCAAGAATGTTGTTGGTGGCAACTTTGGAATGTCAATCATTTCTATCCAGTGGAAAATACTATATTTAGTTTGCGAATAAAAAATAAATAAGAAAAGAATGTCACTGACACTGCTTTGAGATTTTTTTTCTGCTATATGTTTAAAATGTTTAAAGCATGGAAAGACAAAACGTCCTGGTGCAACCTCTGTAAACTACAAAACTGCCAATAAAAAATAGTACAAGAAACAGTCAGTCCTGGCAGATGCTCAGGAAAAACTGGTGAAGTCTTTCTTACTATTTCCTATTGTGAATTGTAAGTATTACATGGCAATCTGCTTGTGATTTATTCTGTACATAGCTGCAAGTTCACTAGTAAATGATGAGTAATCTGCTAATTTGTTAGTTCAAAATATGATCATTTCTGTTCTCTCCCAAATGAAAATTAAGTCTCTGAGACTGTAAAACCCATAGGAAGTAGTGTCAATAAGGTGAGCTGGCCTGCATGGCTAGCTTGCGGTGTTTTGAATGCTGGGCTATAAAGGGAGGGCCAAGAGTCAGGATACAGCCTTAGAAACCCTGTGTGAGTAGAAAAGGAAATGTCAAGCTCAAACCTTTAATGAAGATCATTTTCTCTACAAGATTAAATGAACAGGACAGGACACTTATCCTCCACATTGTAACTGATTTGTACCTATCTGCACTGTCTTGGATGACCTGGAATGGTCCACCCCAAATGTTCATGTTTGTTAAGTAAATTTATCCTGTTTTCATGCACAAAACTTATTCCTGAAATACAACCACATTGAAATCAAGGTGAATGTGGCGTCACATCAGAAGCCACATCAGAAAAATTACTTGCCATCTTTTAAATTTGGCTTGTACTATACATAAATATATTCTCTGTAAACACTTGATAAGAGCAGAGAAACATCCACAGAGAATCTTTTGCTTCATATGTTGCACTGGAGTTTAGATCTACCTGATGGTTCTGGGTTTGCCAGGATTAAACCCATGCAGCTCTCACCTAACTCCTCCTGTAGGCATCTCACTCCAAAATTCAGATCCTCTACGCATCCTCATGGCTGCTCAGCCACACAGAAAATGGTTCCCAAAGTTCTGTGGTAAAACCAACATGCAAAGATCTTCCTTTCAGTAAAGGTGTAACCACCAATGTCCTACCAGTTTGAGAAGTAAAATGTATAGTGCTCCCAGAGTCCACAACCTGATTTTTCTGCCTATCCTAATTTGAAAAAAAAGATAAAAATTGTGTTGAAAGAATTCAATAGAATGAACTATTTGCATACACCAACCCTCTTATGAGTCCCTTCTACTGCTCTTAAAGGCCACCAGTGTGTCAGCTTGATCCAATTACTGCATTGTACAGCTCATCATACCGACTGCTTTCCTTCCCTCCTTCTCTTCAGAGCTGAGCCTCATTAATGGGAAATGTGACAGGCCCAGCCAGGGCTAAATCCAAACTCACAGGTGAGTTCTGTGTTTGGAAGCAGCCTTAGGTTTTGTGAACTTTTATTCAACACAAAAGCAGCCTCTTGGCATTTGCATTCTTTAACAGATTTGTGCTACTTACAGTAGTTCTATATTCAAACTGTTTTCTCCATAATTGCCTCTAATAAAGATATATATATATATGTTTATATATGTCTATACTGTCTCGAAACATCTTTCAGTACTCTGGTAAAACATCAGCAAGATATTTTTCAATGGATTGAAAAGATTCTTGCACTTTTTTCACTCTGCTACTCTAAAATGTCAGAAATATAAAAACGTGAGGCTTGATGTGAAAATGCAGCTGAAACCTGTCTTTAAGTTTGAATCAGTCTGAATAGACAGAGGTCCTATTTCTTTAAATTCTTCTTGTTCTTCAATTTTAACTCTCTTGTAAAGACTCTTAAATATACAACAGGAAATAAGCTAGTTTTATTTCTCTACAAAAGCTTTTAAAGAAAAATGAGTACTTGAGTTTCCTCAGCTCTGAACATCTCCACTGTAACATTTCAACAGAAACACACAGCAAGTGGCAGTGGCTTACATGCTAATTTAATTCCTCAAGAGTAAAAACAAGACTTTCAAAAGCAATGCACTGTGTGCACTTTGGACCTCTAGAGGAGCCCCATCGCTCACTAACCTGGCTGCAGTTCTTTCAGCACTGGTCCACTTGCACTCCCTGCTAAGGCAGATCTCTGCTCTGTAGCTCATCATGACCTTACATGAGCACCTCATACATTCAGTTGTCTCATACATTTCAGCACATTCCTGATTTCAAGAAGTTTCAGTTTTCACTAGAAAATCAGACCAGTAGCTGAGATTAAGATATGGAAAAATCACAGCTTTTCTTATCCTGAGAATACCATTCCTAAATTTCCACTTACACCTAGAGCCCATGTAGCCCAAAGTGAGTAAGAAAAGGACAAGGAAGGAGCTGAAGGACTTCAGTGTCATTAAACTCACGTCTCCCAGGTAGGTGTTGGGTGGTCATTATGTAGGAATGCTGGCACCGATGTATGGCAGAAATGCTCCTTGCTCATCCCATGGCTGCAGCTGTCTGTCCTCAGCCCAGAACATTCACACACTCTCTGTAAGAGCCTTCTCTTAAACTCCAGTTTGGAGGAAGCTGAAACATACAAGCACAATTCTAGCATCATATGAGACAGTGATCTAACTACTTCATAGGGGAAGTTCCAAGCCACAGGGATGCATGGCTCACTTCAAGGTAACTCAGAAGACCTTTATGGTCATGAAAACCTTTCCCTCTATGATGAGATGAAGAAGCTAAACCAAGTACTGCTTAACTACAGGTGATGCTACTCAGGAAACAAACACAGCCAATGAAAAACTAATAATAAATAAGAGTTTGAGCCTCTCCCACTCGCTAATTTCAGTTTTACAGCAAGTAAATGAACAAACAAATGCTGGCCAGCACAGGTGCTCTGTGACGCCAGCTCATGCTGACCCCTCAGTGAACCAGCCAGCAGCCCTGCATGCATCATGCTGTGTGGCCGTCTGAGGCAGCAGGCCTCCAAAACATACCACAACTTCCTCAGGAGCCATTGCTTAACCAGCCATGGCTTAATCCATTAATGGAGCTGAGACAAAGCGAGCATAATCGTGCTTAGGGCAAATCTATCCATTTTCTGGTGCACCAATATCTGCATATCACAGATGGGAGGGGTTGAAGCCCTTCTTTAACAGTGAGTACAGCCACGCTGAAAGGAAAAGTCATGTTGCAACCAGTAATTGCACCACTCTGCAGAACATGCATAATTGTGCAAGGCGTTCTTTGTCGCGTTGCAGAGAACCGCTCCAACCTCCACCATCATTGCTGGCTTCCTTCAAAAAAATGGAAGCCAAAAAGTTGCACCAAAGTAGCTTCAGCAACTGCACCCCAGCCTTTCAGTTTATATGTCCTGAGAAAACAGAGGGAATCATTTGAGGGGAACCAGAAAAAAAAAAAAAAAAAAAGGTACTTCAGTCACCTTTTAAAGGGAAATGAAATGCAGGCTACGTGTCTTTCACTTCCCAATGACTTCTGGGATGCAAAATCCAGGAGCAAATCCCAAAGCAGAACTGTGAGTGCAAGGAGCAATGTTGCTGGTGAAGCGGCCCGTGCTCATGTGTTTTACACAGCGGCCAACTCCTCTGGTGGCTAAGGCACTGCATGATAGAGGTCTTAGAGCCTCATTATCGGGTACACCAGAGCACTCCCACAGAAGTCCCTGCCAGGACAGGCACTCCGAAGTGAGCCTCTGGGCCAGCTCAACACAGCAGCAAAGCCCTTGTGACAATGTTACCCACACTGCTGTGGGCACAGAGCCCTTGGCAGCAGGATGTGGTGCAACCAGAGCATGGCACCTTCCTCATGTCAGCAGGGTCACAAGGCCTAAGGGAAGCTGGTCTAGAGTGCTCCTAACCACAGAGCAGCCACCAGCTCCCTGGCGCACCTAGGCCCTGCACGCTCCTGATCAAAAAGGCCCCTCAGCATCAGGAGAAGCCATGGAGGGGGTGGCTGGGGCTCCTCAGGCAGCAGCCTGGGGCTGGGCAGGGCCCTACACACAGGCAGGTCTCCAACAAAGCTGCCTCAGGATGTAGTACACAGGACGTGGGGCAACCTTTTGTCTTTAATAGGGCCTTGAATATTTTGAAAAGAGGGGGATTGTTTACATCCTACCACAATTCCAGGAAAGAAAACATGGGTCAGGTTTACTCCTCACTTACATGGGTGTGCTGGGAAGATTTAGAAAGCATTTAAAGCAGTCTGGCCTTGAAGCAGTGAGTCCCAGATTTTGCTGTCATAGAATATTAAAACACTAGGTTCACATTGCAGATGAAGGCACAAGTTTGGTACCACACTGCTCAGTGCTGACAGGACTGAGGTGCTTCTACATAAGACCAGAAGCAAGATTTCAGATACCATGGGAGCTTCAATGTCAAAAATACAGGTGCCTACTAATTTAGGCCCATCGCAGGCGAGCATCGCTCCACAAGTGTTTGAAGGAGCCAGGTTTGACAGGCTGAGGTGCTCAAAGTGGCACTGATGTATGCAGGAATTTTAGCAGTACTTTTGCAAACTTTGTCCTCCTGCAAGTCACTTACATAAAGCTCATTTTTAAGCTCAAACATCCCCATTTTCTCCCCGTAGTAAAATTCAAATTTCACAATACTCTTCCCCACCCCCACCCCCCCAAAAAAGAAAGAAAGAAAGAAAGAAGACTAAAGAAAAACATGAAAAACAAATGCAAACCATAAAACTGTATTGTTTTTCTTTTGTGAAATTTGGACATTTTGTGAATTTCTTTGTTCCAGGACTCCGGCACTGCACCTCTGTTTGGTGGCCCCAGGAACAGTTCTGTCTTGGCCAAACCTGCCTCTGATATGATGATGCTAACAGCAAGCCATGCCCTTTCCTGCCTTTCTCCGCTGCCTTTCACATGTTCAGCTCTGAGTCACCTGTCAAGTCACTGAAGTGTTGAGCAGTTTCCCAGTTAACATTTTAGCAGGAAAGCTTTTCCTTTCTCTTATATTGATGCGTGATATACTCTTTAGAAGACCTAAAATTCCCATTGACTGTGCAGCAGGACAGAAAAGCTACGTCTTGTGGTGAGGGATTGGATTACTCCACTGGCTCTTACCTTCAGTAACAGACTCCAAGTGTATTAGCACATAGTTAAGAGGAATTATCATCTTTTTAATAGATTGCATACTGAGTCACAAGTTACATATTCAACAGAAAATCAAGCTAATTGTTCACTTCTTCTAACATATCCCTGAAGGATAATCAACCACTACAGAGCTGTTTCTTAGTTGGAAACTAAATAATTAAGCTGAAGAAATGCATTTCTCCTTCAAGATTCTCTCTGTATTTTCTTCTATTCTTCATACCAAATACATCAGTGTGAACATGAACTACTGACTTTAATTAAAAATTACAATTAGCTGGAGTTTTGTTTTGTTAAATCCATAGATGAAAAACAAAAGAGACTGTCAAGACAGAAAAAGAAAACATTCCTGCCACTTGTCATCCCTACCCATTTGCGCAGCAAACTAAACACGCCACGTGGCATCATGTTCCTGAGTGCACCTCAAGAGTCTTCAGCAGGATTTGTCATACACAGGCTTCAGCTAGCAAAAGCAGCTGCACACGATATAAATATAGAAATGGACAATGCCATGAAATGATAGATATGCAAAGGCTCTAAATTTGATAGGAATCTTCTTTATTAATTTAATCTATTACTGGCTAATTGCTTATGTACTGTAAATCTGCAAAGGTCAATTCTCAAAATCACCAAACAATAAAAAGGTATGAACAGCTAACAAGTCCTAATACAATAAGAATGTTAATCAATAGTCTAAATGAAACCTTGTATTGCCAATGATGCATGAAAATATATTATTGTTGTCGGCTACAAGCACGGGTTCCACTCAATCCAATAAAAATAAGAAAGCCATGTATTTTGAGACAAATGTAGTATAAACAGCATTTGTAAATACTGACTGCACAATGAACTTTTTCAAGACAGCATCCTTAAGAAATAAGCCATTTCACCAAAAGAGCTACTTTCTTGCACAAACCAAATGTAGGAAAAAGAGCATGATGCAATATTTGACAAAGGCCAGCTCTGAACTATATAGATGTAACATGATAACTTGTTTGTACATATTAAATACTGCATTGTAAAGATATATAAATATGTTTATGTATTAAGCTTTCATAAACTCACTTATCAACCTGCAGCCTCACACCAGACAGACTCCTTCAGCCACTCCACTCGAACAACTGTGCCAAGAGGACGGAGTTACTGCAGGTGCTCACCGCTGAACAGGAAGCAGACTCGGCACTTGGGGGCTTGCTTCACCAGATTGCTTTATGCCCAATTAGACAATTCCTGCTTTCCCGAGTTTCTGTCTGCTTCTGAGGAATGTTAAAGAAAAATTGCGTGTTTAAACCGTCTCTGGATTCTAAAAGGCTGCAAGAGCAGTGTTCTGTTTGTAGGAGCAATTTAGTTCTGTTAAGCAGCATGACACAGATGAAGCGAGCTGAGATAAGCTCTGCATGGTACGTTGCTGCAGAGCCAGCAGCTGCAGCCGATCAGTCTAGAACACGATTACCCAGAGACACACTGCAAGGAAAGGTGTTAAAAATCCCTCTTCCCACTTATGTATCAGCCAAGCTAGACATCCCATTTCACCTCTGATATTATTGAAGGAATTTCTCATGGCTACAGAGGTTTGGCCAGCTGTGCTTCTTAGGAGACACTTTTATATTTCTCTGTTTTCATCAAACCTCTTTGCCAAACTGCTGTTTTTGAGGGTCATTTCACTTTAATGGCATTGTTATAATATATTTTACAAGCACTGTAGGCAGCACTTTCTGTGGAGTCTGTATTTCTTATTTTCCCTTTCTGGTGGGAAAATAGAACACTTAAATCCAGTTGGCAACCCAAAGAGTTAGACCTGCTACAGGCAGGCCTCAAATTGCTTTTGTAAAAAGGCCCATTAGCGGGTTTGATCTGAGCAAGGAGGGCTTGCTAGTTTACTCTATTAGTCTGATTTCTTCCCAAATAAATTCTACACATGAATTTTAGAAGTATTGAATTAAAGGAATCTGGTTTTCAGGGACGGGCATGGATGCTGGGAACATATAATAGTGCACTCATGTTTTCGGTAGAAAAAAGGAAGCATTATTCTTTCTGAATATTTCCTTCCTCTTTATATCTTCAGATACTCTGCTTTCTCTAAGGTCATTGCATGAATTTAAGATACACCATTCTGGAAACTAAATTAGCCCTCATTTACTGGGAAGTTGAATGCAGCCAGACTAATGGTGGTGCAAATATAATTGGTTCCCAACATGTGTCAGTGTGTATACTCCTCAAGCCACGGAAAAGATGCATTATGGGACTAATTTTTAAATGTTAATGGATATTGGATGTTTGCCAGACACCCAGCTGTGCACAAAACATTGAGATGGTAAATAGCTCTTGATCTGTTTAGAAACAAATTATAATGGCTGTTTGGATTCCACATGACTGAAGGCATGGTAACCAGCACAGGCTCACAGACTGACCCTATTAACTGCACTGAGGGGAATGCTCCGATTTTTAAAATCAAGATAAGAGACATAAAATAAGGCTATTAAGATGATGTTTAAGTTATTTTAGATTAATATTAAACAGAATCCCGGCAACAACCCATAGCACCTGTTACCAATGCCTTAGCAAGCTACCTTATTTCAGGAAGCTTTTTTGCTGGGTTTGTTTGATAGGAGGTCAGAAATAAAATGTTTTCATCACTCAATTAAGTTGACTCTAAAGCTAAGATCTGAGTGAAGTCCTTCCCTGCAGTAACAGAATAAAATCTCTCCTGCCACACATCAGCAATAGGTCTCCCTGAGCTGCACCAGTGAATGAGACTTCTCATTTAATGTGCAGTTCTCTCTTTTTTTTAAATATTAAAATCTATGAATATCAGTATTTGCAGGAAAGTATCTACTTGAACTGTCTTACTAACTGTATTCATTGGGCCAGCAGAGGAACAGGAAACTTTAATCAGATGGATTAGGTGTTTTTGATTACTATACAGCAGCATTAGCAGAAAGTGTTGTTTACAACAATAAAGGAGAGCTCTTTTCCAGAAAGTGTGGTCAGCAGATTGAGAATCCTTTTCACGAATAAGACAATCACAGGTATATTCAGGGCATCTTCCTCTTCAGGATTCTGCTGTTTGTGTTTGAAAAATTCTGGAAAAGAGCTTTTCAGCTTAGGACATGATCTGTCCATTTCAGGATATTTAAGTTTCCCCATAAACAAACAAAAAACCAAAACAAACAAATACATAAACACAGGAAAGGACTCAAGAATGCCCCAAAACTGAGTATGCAGTAACTGATGCTAAATTTGGATGATTCCCCAGGTAACTTTGCAGTTACAGCTTTGTATCTTGAATTTGTGCTTCTTGACATCTATTCTGCATATCTGTTTTAAGCCGAGCGCTATCTGCCGGTTTTGGTACTTTACACAGATTGTTCTCTGTGATCTGAAATACACTAATGAATTAGGAATGGAAGCTTGAATATCACCTTTCATATTTGTCTGTTTACCTTCTCAAAACAACATGGCTTTCACAAAATTTAGAACATCTACAAAATTAAAGTCATCCTGGCCATTAGGAAATGCTTGCATTTTTGAGAGGCACCACCAAAACATGCCAAAGGAAGGTTTTTTTTTCCTGACAGCTCAAGAATCTTGGTCTATTCTTACAAAGTATAGATTTTGGGGAAACGTTTTCCATATCACCAATTTAAAGTGCTTGAAAAAGAAAGAAGGAACCAGTGAACAGGAGTCCCCTCCTCAGTCCTGTGAACTGCTCAGCACACCATGGGACAGGTCTGCTGTCACCCAGCTGTCACCCCCTGTGGGAGGACAACATAATTGCCACCCAGCCTCAGCCCCATGCACCCCTGCATGGGCCACGGGTTCATGGCCTGAACTTCAGTGTCCAGGTGCTCATGGGCTGGAAATCATATACACAACTTTACCTTCCAACCCCTACAATTCTGTGATTCACCTTGCCAGCAGAGTATGGGAAAGGCCCAGCACTATCTGCAGCTACAGAAATACTGGAGGTGTGTCAGAGCTGGAACGCATGAGCATCAGTTGTGAACTGGGCTGAGCCGGCAACTGGATCTCCTCTGGGCTTTGAGGGGAGGATTTATGCCTTGGATGCCATGCAGAGATGATGCTCTGTGCTGCCAGCTCATGCCTTCACCATCATCAACAGACAAATCACAGCAAGCTAATGCCTTACAGTAACAAAAGGGTGAAAACAAGCTTATTGTCCATTGCTCATCCTGGCTTGGGGTTTACAAGGAGCATGCACATCACCCCACATGCAATTCAGACACATTTGTAAGGTTATGATATATTCCATCGCAGTTGCAAGCAGACAAACAAGTGGGACTTCTCTTTCCTTGGAAACCACTGATTCACCACCAGGATTCAGACAGCATGACTACCTCAAGGACCAAGCTATACCTTAATTTACATTAGTATGAATCTGAAATGATTCCACTGACACTGGAGATTTTATTCTTAGTTTTCAAAAGCAACTGAGAGCAGAGCCTGACCAGCAGCATTCAGGGTTTGAACAACCTACATCCAAAGCATGTTTTCACAGAGGCAAAGTAATTTCATTATAGTACTCTGAAAAATCTTTTACTTGCATAACTTGTTTCCATTTCTTTTTAGTGTAATGAGATTTCATGATGAAAGCCAAATACAATCTAGTATAGCAAAAGTGCATGTTAGACTGATCCTAATAAGCCCAATGAAAATCAATAATGCTGCTAGTTTCCCTGAAATCAGGCTCCATAAGCTCCAAGCACCATGTTCTGCCTAAAGCAGAGTATTAGCAGCTTATAAAAGACAGATATTTCCTAGTAGGAAATCTGAAAACAATTATACTTAAGCAAAAAAATAGTTATTATAAAAAAACAACAACAGATAGTTGTCTCCTATCCTTAAACTGCTGGTAAAAAATCCCTTCCATTTTCATCCAGTTCCCAGCCATAATCTAACTGCCTCAACGGCTACAGCCTGCATGAGGTTGAGTCACCAGGCCCTGACTTCTCTTTCCCCATAAAGAAATGACCAATATTGTCCACCATCTATGCTGAACAAGGATGAGAAATTTTGCTCTGAGCAGAAGCCCCATGTTCACTAGCATAAAGATGAAGATTATAATAAAACTGAAAAAAAAAGTCAAGCACACAGTATCACGGATTGATACTAAAAATTCAGGCAGCTTGCTACAATCAACTTTGAAAATATGCATGTATCTTCTGCCATATTTCACCCCTTTTGCTTTCCTCTTGCCATGCATTCAGTAACGGGCAATGCTGAGTTAAGAATGGAAAAGAGGGCAGATCTGAGAGCAAAGATGAGAATATACACACACCCCAGAACACGGGAACAGGCAGCAACCAGTATGTTTAGTCATACATTGTACATCTGACAGTAATACTCATGATTATGTAGGGTTTTATACTGCACATATTTCAAATAAAATTCTTCTTTGAAATTTGGCTCTTCTTAAATAAGCTAATAAATGCAAGAAGCTTAAAATACAATTTCCATTGCATTAGTAAGCTATTTGCCTTTTTTTCCTTGCACAAGAAAATGTTTCTCTGTAATGATCTACCTTATGAATGACCTGGGGAAATAATTTTGGGTTTCTTTAAAATGCAACGATTTGTTTCTTAGTAGTGAGTTCAATTTCACTAAAAGTTACAGAGTGAACACCAATAGGCTATTTGCAATATTGGATAGCCAAAGGTGCATAACTACTTCCAGTTTACTGTTAAAACAATATTTAAATAATTCAGCATGCAGTTGCTTTATTCTCTTTTTAATGATATACTATTAACAGGTTGACAGATTTGCGAGAGTGAGGCGTTTTAGGAATTTTTTGAATTAGGAAATTCTTACAGAAGCAAATGTAAGCATGAGCTTTTATTTGTGTATAATTTTTGCATTATAAAGTCTTCCCTCGGGACAAGAATATATTGAATATTTGCAAGTGTATAACTTCATGTAAGCAGCATATTTGTATTTATTTACTGAATGTAAGTGTGCTAATTCTGAACAAAATGATCTTACATACAGATACGTACCATAGAGAAATAGATGCCATGGATACATTGGAGATGTACTCCTCGCTTTGGCAGGGGGATGGGGCACAGCTCGTTCTGGCTAGTTCATAGGTTGTAACGGCTTATGCCTGTACATCACAGGTGTACAATACTGTTGCTATGGAGACTGGCTCAAATGAGCAGGAAATTTCATTTTGACGAAGTTACATTCTTGGGCAGAGGAAGAAGCATCAAATGTGGCGTTTGTTAATGTTTGAGACACGTCCTGTAAGAAACAACAGACTTAAGAAGGGAGTCGCGCTTTTTCCTAGCGGCGTCAGCAGCTTTAAACAACACCTTGAGAAGCAGGTTATACAGGTGGGAACATCCCTGGAACGAGACTGCTTTTTCCCTACAGAGACCGGCAGCAGAACTACAGGCAAGGCAGGCACTGTGCACTTCCTGCACTCTATGCTCCAAGCGTAGGCAGCGTACTTCCTCCTGACTGCAGACACACCTGGGCTTTGTGGAACTGAAAAGTAGAAAAGTGATTTCAGGTGAATGTTTCATTAATCTTTCTTATCTGAAAACTCTAATATGTGTTAATCAAAGAAATAAAACTTCTTCAGATGAATGGTCTTTCTGATGCGATTAAAACAATGAAATGGAATTGTTTTACTTTTTCCATCTCCCCACACACCAGAATTCATCAGCTCCAGCAATTCATTAAAGCTGAAAGAAATTTGCTTTACAATTCCACAGACCACAGTCTGCAGTTTTAAGGGGAAACAGAATTCAACTATGAGATGTCACCCAGCTCTACTCCAAAAGGACAAAGAAAGTTGGAGAGTACCTGGAGTAGATGCCTTTTTTCTTTTGCTTCAACCCCCAGCTCTCAGCAGCACCTTCTGTCCTCCAGAGAGACTGCACAGCGGGCTCCCCAGCCCAGAGCT
Source organism: Penelope pileata (assembly GCA_013396635.1). Classification (NCBI taxonomy): domain Eukaryota; kingdom Metazoa; phylum Chordata; class Aves; order Galliformes; family Cracidae; genus Penelope; species Penelope pileata. The sequence goes on from WBMW01005184.1 coordinate 420,294, forward strand.
GTCTGCAAGAGGGCTCCAGCTACTTGCCAAGTACAAAGATAACCAGCATGACTGCATCTCCTGCAGTAAAGCAGGAGCAAAAGGAGCTCCTCACATTGCACTGAGCGCAATAGCTTAGACCCAGAGCGGGCATTGCAAACCTCCCCAAATTGTTGCATGTTCTACCTGCAGAAGGGAGAAAGCTTGGCGTCTATGGGAAAAGCCAGCAGCTTCAAAGCAGTCTCCAGGGACTGATGGGAGGGCTGGAGGTAACACAGCCACAGAGCAGAGCTGCAGTGCAGCTCGTTGCAGGGTGCTGGGGGTCACCCATCTTCGTGTGGGGCGGGATGGAGGGCTTGAGAGGCACAACAGACCACATCTCCTCCACAGGTTTAAAACAGCAGAAACAGAAAAGGTCTCTGCTCATTTGGCAAACAAGGCTCAGGAGACATCTTTGATTTTATTGGTTTTTTAAATCTTGATATTTAGAAGCTCTTAGCTATTTACATCTAACAGCTTTATGCAAACAGCTATTATACACTAAGACCTTTTCTGGATCATGGGAATTTTTTCTGCACTAATTTGCAACAAAAATCATTTAAATACTAAAGGATTGGTTACTACTCCTAGACCTTGTGCAATGGTTGAAAGGTACAAAATACTAAAAGCCTTTTACCTGAGAAACAATTTCCCTTAACCTAAATGGTTCACTCAGGGAAGTCACAGTGAAAGCAATTCAGCTTCTAGCATATTGAGCGCTAGTAATTATCATGAAGTCCTGTTGGCAAACCAAATCCTTAGCTATCCTGTGTCAACCACCAATGAGGTGGAATCTCCTTTTGCACCTCAATATTGTGATCTTTTATTATAAGAAAAAATATTTTGTACTGTACTTGCCAGTGGGGATTCACTACTCCCCCATCACTTTCTGAACCAAGGACTTAGAATACAGTAAGATAAAGAAAAGCCAAAGAAAATGAAAAATATCAATAAAGATACACAGGTAAATCGAAATACTTACTGTCTTGGGGGGAAAACCTTCTATTAAAATAAAAATACCTGAGATATTGTCAGGCAGTGTGACAATGAAGATGTCATTACTAAATAGGACTCTTCGGTCCCTTAGCTGTCAATAATTAATACATTATTTACACTTGCACATTCTCATTTCCCAGCTTTCAAGATTTCATTTACACTTTGATCCTTTACTCAGCAGCAAATTTAACATCATTGTGACCTTCTTTTTCCTGAGACTATACACCTATCAAGCTGAGAGAGAATAGCATCTAATATGTGCATTTTTTAAAGCAGAGAGCTTCAGACACTGGAAGAAGTAGAAGTACCAGTATTTGCCACAAACTGGAAGAGGAACAAATTGTTCCCAAGGGAAAATGAATTAAGAAGCCACCTATATAATACTGTTGGTGGGAGCCTCAACACTTGCGTGTTTTAGGGAAATGTTGCTGAAATGTTTCTCATTAAAACCCAAAGGAATTAGCAAAGTTAGGAAAGCCATACCAAGAACTGCAGACTGCCTTATGTTGAAGATGCACCATTTTGACTGACATTAAAATGTTCTGTTAAATTGAAATAGCCTTTTTCTTCTGATGCAGAGAAGATGCCTTCATTAAATATTCCTAGGAGAAACAATCTCAGATGGTCAAATGGGAAGTATCATGGTATACATAAGAATACGTATTTATTCGGTATTAGAATATGCAGGCTATCAGCATAAAATTTAACATACGTTAAAACTGTGCATTACACAGTTACCGGAACAGAGCTGACTGAGGTATCTGTTTTGAAGCCAGTGCCAATTTTCATAGCAGAGTTAACTTTGTGCAAGTATTCTAGACCTCTTCCGACACACTGAGGACAAACATTGATGATCTCGAAGAGGGAAAAAAAAACACAGAAATTTGGTCTGTGGGCTACCAGGTAACTTTTCTGTTGACTTTAGTGGATTTTGGAGCACATCCTGAGTGCAATCATAAACAATTAAGAGGAAGAAAAATAATAGTTCTCCTCCAAAAAAAGTATGACCTAAGCAAAGTAGACAAACTAGAGATCCTTTTCTACCCGCAGACATTCTACTGAACTATTAAACAAAATCTCAAACAAGTTACATCATCTTTTTTGGCTATGTGGGATTTATGGTCGTTTAGTAGGCCCTATTCTAAAGCCATAGAAATTTAATGCTGCCATCCTTATAGCTCATGACTTTGCAGAAAGGGGCTGAATTCTCTGAGCAAAGGACACTCTTCCTCCAGTTGGGGCCTGCATCGCCACGATATCTGCGCTGCATTAGGCAGAATTGATGATCAGTATGGTGTGACATCTCAAGATTAACCATACCCATTGACTCTTGGTCTCTCCAGGCAGCTCTGCTGAGTGACCTCTGCAGTTTTTGCACATTCCTGTGGTGGGGAGAGTGTCTTTGTTGATCACACAGAGGCCTATCTGGATTTGGCACTTATCTCAGGAGCTGTAATCAGAGGGAAAACAGACATGCTGGGAAGCTCCAATGAAACAGAGTACCATCTGCTTGTCCAAAAGGAGCACCCCAGCCAGAGAGAGGAAGGTTGGAGTGATATGTATGTGTTGTCTTTGATAAGGCTGGGCTTTCCCACTGTGCTTGGGTACCATTCACATAGAAGTCCACCTGAGACTAACTTCACCTCAGCTCAACGACGCACAAGCAGCACAGCCACCAGTCCAACAGTCTCATCAAATCACAGCAGTGATAAACAGCTTCCACTTCATGCATAGCCAGCACCCACCTCTCGCTATCAAAGTGGCGCAAAATTAGTGTAACCACTCCAAAGTTAATAATAACACCTCAGTTGATTCCCCATTGCACTACATACCGACTACGTGCTGTGGAGTAACCTGGCAGGTAGCTAAGCACCACACAGTCATTCACTCACAACTCATCTCTTAGTGGGATGGGGGAGAGAATCAAAAAAAAATAGAACTCCTGGGTTGAGATAATTGAGATAAAAACTAAGACAGAAAAGGAAGAGGACAAAAGACAATAGTAGTGATAATAATATATATATATAATGTATGTATATTGTCTATTATCAGTAGACAAAACAAGTGACGCACAATGCAATTGCTCACCACCTGCCAACTGATGCCAGCCAGTCCCTGAGCAGCAGCTATCTGCCTAGCCAACTTCTCACCATTTTCAAATTTTTTTGCATGATATCATATGGTTTGGCACATCCCTTTGGCCAGTTTAGGTCAGCTGTCCTGGTACTGTACCCCTCCCAGCTCTATGTGTCCCCTGAGCACTCCTCACTGGTAGGGCAGTATGAGAAGCTGAGAAACTGAAATGTCCTTGTACAGTGCTGCTCAGCAATAACTAAAACATCAGTGTGTTATCAACATTGTTCTTCACCTAAAGTCAAATCATAGCATCATACCAGGCACTATGAAGGAAAAATCAACTCTGTCCCAGCTGAAACCAGTACACTCCAGTTTCTGCAGCCCTCTGTCCTCCTTGTCATCAGTGGGGGATCTCCAGCTGGCACTGGAGTGGGTATATGTTGTTACTGCACCATTGGTGCCTGCTGCACCTTACTGCCCTTCTCATTTCCAAGCCAGCTTTACGACAACTGATTACTACAATGCCATAAAAATTAGTTAATGCTCAGCAAAAGGAAGTTCATGCATTATTTTACACTCTAAGAAATTAGTATCATTTACTGTAAATAAAAATTTCCAGGATGAATTTTTGTACACCAGTTCTTAGCCAGGAGCACAATATATTTGTTGAACTGTGTTTTCTTGTTAGCAAGAGATTTTACAGCAGAAGCCCTGGCACAATCTTTATGATGGAGAAGCAAACAGTATTGCTTCCACTCTGCCATAAAAAGTAATAATTTCTGGAAGACTGTAGCGCAGCAAAAATTCCAGGCTGTGGACTGGATTCAAATTGATGAGTACCCAAAATGTGTCCAAATGCCACCCAGTTGCAGGAAGATCTGTTCTGAATTTCTGAGCTATTACATGAATATAGTGTTTATGAGACATGCCAGATTGATGGCATCTGCATGCAAATTTTCTTGCTTGCTATACAACATGGAAATCAGAGTGCAAATTTCCCTCCACTGCCCATTTCTGTAAATCACTCCATGACAACTGACGGGCCACCTTCATTTAATGGGTTAAGAAAATGGTCTGCTCTGTCTGTATAGACATTCTTCATTTCTATTTGCTCTCAGATTTGTCATTAATAGAAATATTAATTAATAAGAATTAAGAGTTTTGGAATACAAATATTTTGGAAGAAATTTTGTTCACTCATGGACTATGAGGGAAAAAACACTTCTTTCATATACACCCTTGGGACTGTTACTAGCAGCATTTTCCCAAATATGCTAACCTAAAACCCAGCCAGGCAAGAAGGCACCTGACAGAGCCTGGGCTGACCAGGAAGCTCCTTTGTCATTCATCTCTCCTGGCAACACACTAAGCATGGATAAAGTTTGGTTGGAAAAATAAATACATAAAATCAGATTCAACACTTACCTCCCTTCTGGCAAAGTCATCCATAGCCCATTCTCTCCTGGATTTATCTGTCAAAGGTGGGAGAACAAAAAGCATAAGATAGTCAGTACTGCTACTTCTCAAGTTCTTACTCCCCATAAGGACCAAAAAGTACAGATCAGAAATAGTTTCAAGCTTTGTTTTGTTTAATTTTTGATTGATGAAAACAGAAAGACCAAGGAAAGAAAAGGCAGGAATGGCAGGGAGAGACCAGGATGCAAACAGCACCAGGAGCAGAAACCTGTTGTTCTCATGGGCCTGACAGCCCAAAGGCACACTGGCATAGCTCCAAGCCTCTGCTCCTAAAACACGGCTGCACTGCGGGATTTGCAGGCTGACAGCAACCAGCAAGGAGCCTGGGCAGGCAGTGTGCGTGGCAAGCCTGTGCTCCTGTTTCCACAGAAGACACATACGGATGTTCATACGAACAGCACAACCACAGAGAATGGTATACAAAGGAAAAGTAGCTCAAGGATGCTGCAATCAAGTGCACACACACATACATGGGGTTTTCTATATTTAATTAAGCAGAGATATAATTGGATCTAACTAGTAAGAGGGATGGTCTATTAATGCCTTTCATCAAATTAGAGGATTCTTTTTTTATTTATTTATTTTATCTTGAAGATAATAGGGGACTGAACCAGCTTTGGTTTTAGATGGCCAGGCTTGCTGGTTTTGATAGTTAGGGACATAGCTGCTGATACATTAAGAAAATACAATTTGGCTGTGTCAGCCCACACCGTGATCTGGTCTGTTGTGTGTGGGTGAGCATAGACAAGGATCACGATGCAAAATGTGAACTGTGTGTAAAACCTCAGTAACTTGTCTCCACAAGAGGAGTTTATGTAAATTACCATTAAAGCCTTTACTCTTGTTTGCTGATAAATTTATAGACTTTAGCATCAAGGTAGTAATCAGGAATCAGCTTTACTTTTTTATAACCTGTTGGTCTCTGATAACTTGTTTCTTCAAGAGACATACTGTAACATTGTGCAGTATTAAATGATATGCACAAATAAGCACCTAATGGTAGATTTAAAGATGTTGCAGCAGTCCAAGTTCTTTCATTTTCCTGATTATAACACCATTTGCATAATGTATGAATTCAAACATTATTGCTGTTAAATAATGCATAAATATTCTCCCATGCTGAAATACTTCTATTTCCTCTCCATGAATTATTTTGAATGTATCATTCAGTTGTTGTTCTATTTAAAAGTGTAGTTAGAACTCTGCATATAACCGTATTATGTCTGGAAGAAGTATCATCACAAGTAGTTGGCTAACACGCCACGCTGTAAATGAAGTATACATTATTAAATGGGCCATCTCCTTACTTCTTTGGAAAGCATTATCACCAGAATACAATATTTAGTATTTCTGAAATGTCAGTAAAAAAAAAAATGCAGGTACATATTTGATCATGTGGCAGGTCTTGGGAAAGAAAAAAGAAGAAAAAAAGGAAAGAAAGAAACAGATCATTATGCTCCCCAACCTGAAGGGAATATGAACATGGTCATACACAAAAAAGAGATAAATCTGTTAGAGGTGGTTGGGTGAGTTCCTGAATAGCTCTTTGTGGAACTACACACCATCAACACCCACTGGCTTCCCATCCCATATTCCCCAGATGATGGACTCTTTTATTCATATTTGATTTTATAAAGTGTCATCAAGCAAACTCTTGGATAAATCCTGTCAACACTGTCACAGAAGTCAGTTACATCAATGACAGATGACAGAATGAATAAAAGGACCTCAAGATTCGAATATCTAAACTTGAGCACAAAAAAAAATTTAACTCAGTGTACAACATTTAACAATAAAAATGTCAAAATGAAAATAACATGAAATATATTTCCCTCCTGGGTCAATACCCCAGCTGGACTAGCCAAAGAAGGTAAAGAATTTGATATAATCTCAAGGATGTTAGAATATTCTGTATGCTTAAAAATAAATACTTGTGCTTATTTACAAATGCGTGAATACATAGATTTGCCTGCTTCACCTTGATGTCTTTCTCCATCATGGTGCCACTGTAACATATTTGTTATGAAATAACTGCTTTTGACAATGGCAGAGTTTAAAGTAAGATTTAAATACTGACTTCTAATTGTGTTACCTCTCTTTTCCCCACTTTAACATTGGTGAGTTTTTTTAAATTACTTTTTACTTGCCATGTAGACATAACAATGTTTCAGTTTGGACCCTAACTTGCTCATTTCTCCTGTCTCAGTCAATTTTCCATTTGCTGTAGATAGGAAATAATCATGTCTCCAATAAACATCATCTTATTTATTTATTTTAAAGTGTGTCATCTCTTATGATTTATCATTATAATACTAAAATGTGTCTGTTCCATCAGTGCCACTGCCATTACCCATATAAACTCACACACCTATATATACACACACGCAGAGAGACTATTCACTCTGTCAAACAGATTTTCTGTCACTGCTCCTCCCTTTTTTCCCCCCTTACTGCTCTTGATGATGTAGTGGAAATGTACTTTTAAAACCTAATAGACTGAGGCAGTGGTAAAATGAACACATTTTGCTTACACATGTTTAAAGTGAGTCTGCACAAGCTAGGGAACATTTTGAAATGGATTTGATCAACTTGAAACTATTGCGAATAAAACACAGAAAATATCATCTCTTAAATTCAATACGGTTGTTAAAGCAAATAAAACGGACTAGGAAAACTCATGGTGGTTTCTAACACATAGACAACTGAAAAGGAAAAAGGAAAAAAAGGTTTTCTTAACCCTTCCTCTACCTTCATGTTATTTCCTTCCCACGGAGGCACAGCTTCCCATGAAACCTCACAGCTGGAATTCTCCACGTGGCTGCATCCCGCACTCAGCAGCTCAGCACCTCCTTGACTTGCCTCACATCAGCAAGCACCATGCTTAGGGCTAAGTTTTCAAACCTAGTTAATATATCTGGGTCACTTTCCATCAGGTAAGAACACCTGTAAGACACAGCTAAGCTGGAATACTTTATCACCTCCTTGAACAGACGCAACCATGCAAACTCCAAAGTTTAAATTAGTGGAAGGCTGAAGAGAAAAAACAGCTGCTAAGGCAAAGATGTCCTGTATGGCACCTCTTGTATTTTACCAATTTACCTAAATCATAAAGAAAGGAGTAGAGAGGAAAGCAGGGGGGAAAAAAAAAAAAAAAAAAAAAAAAAAAAAACCACGTTCTACTTAAAAGAAAAAAAATAAAAAAAATCCTTTGTTTAAATTCACAAATGAATTTACAAACTGTGAACTCACCTCCTTATCTCGTTGTGGATGTGCTGTCAGGAGCAGAGGGTGCATAGTTCAGAACAGTGACAAAGAAAAGCGGTGGTGTACATTTGAAACAGCACTTCCCATGGGTCCTGTGCTTTGATTTCTGCCTTTAATACTGATAAGAAGTGACAGTAGTTGGATAAAACAATAAAAATTGGAGTTGAAGAGCTTATAAACCCCCTGACACTTCAATAAACCAAAAGCCAATACAAACCTCAAAAAAAAAAAAACCATACATCCATTTTGAGTCTGAACGGCCACACGGAAGACAACTTGCAGATGCTCAGAGAGCTAGACGTTACCTCTTGATTTATTTTACCATCATTTCATAAATTTTAAACAAAAAATAAATGCTAAATTATACATGGAAAATCAAAATCTTCATAATCTTCTACAGTTGCTGCCAGTTCTCAGGAGAGCTTTATGCTTACTTCTAGAAGTCTACAAATCAATATTTAATATTTTGGAAGATGAAGTCTTAATTATCCACCTCCCCTTTAAGTACCAAACCCACTTTCAGTGAGAATGCAGCCGTTCAGGTGGACTGACTGCTGCTTATTAGGTCAGAGAGAAAGGCTTCTAATTGCTTTCCTCATTTGCTAGAGATAGTATGCATCTCAGCTGGCTTTACCCATCCTGAAGTTGATCTCAGCTGGTCATGTAAAGTCCTTCCATAGCCAGCAGCAGCCTTCAGCACACCACGCAGGTACCTGACTTCACCCTGCTCTCCTCAAAGCTGCCAGCTTCTTCCCAAAGGTGAGAGTGAGCACAGGCGACCTAACAGCACATCCAACATTCAGACACCAAAGGGTAGATGACTAATTTATTAAATCACAACTCACTAAAGGTAAATCTGAAAATTAAAGAATGATATTCCTTAAATATCTTAATTTGCTGTACAGGCAAGTCTTATTGCAGAATGTATTTTTCTCATTAGAAATATTTGTTAAATTTGTGCTAAAGTTTTGTAGGAAATTCAGAGGAAGGCCAGATTTTCAGATGCCTCAGCATTCATCATTTAAAATCTTGTTCTAAGTGCTCCTAGGAAAAGATTCACTCCCTTTAAGGGAGGCTGAGAAAAAGCAAAGGTAGAGAATCCATCACACTCTGGATCTGGGTTCTTTGCAAGTGAGTTACATGACAAATTCCTACTTTTGATACTCAGTTTTCAGTTTAATATTGCCAAACATAAGGAATTCTTAACAGAGACCCTAAACAAAGTCCACTGAAATTAATAGGACCCTCTCAGCTGATCCAAGTGAAATCTAGTTAAGTTCCAGGAGCACAAGATCACCGCAAAACTTAAATATATATATATTTCAATTAAGTGGAGATTTTGACACTGGAACAATGTGTTCAAATAGAACTGACAAAAACAAACGGATTTTTCTAATAAATGTTTCTATTTTAGAAAGGCAGTTATCTTCTCCCTTGTTCTTTGCACTTGATGCTGAAGTCCTGGATTGAATCTGTGTCATCACATTTATTTCTCTGGCAACTGATTCTGGGGTCACAGGCACAAGGAACGTGACTTCATTGCAGAAGACAAATGTGAAATAAGGGAGCATGCTTTTTAAATAAATCAAAAGCATTTTTCAATGTTAATGCAATATTGAAAATAAAAAGCTTTTGTAAATTTAAGGTTCAGTATAAATGCAACTTTTTTGTTCTGGAAAGCTATGAAGGAGCAAGCTGCACCAGATCCAAGGCTTATTGATACAATATCCCTCCTCCCACAGTGGTCCATACTTGATGCTTACTGAAGGAGTTTAAGGATAGAAAGACAACTATAGCAGCCTCTTTTTGCTGTTAAACACTCCAGGGTCTGGAATCAGCACTTGCTTCACAGAGCACGTGCTTTTTATGCTAATGCTGGAAAATATCAGAAGTTGCACTCTTTGCATACCCAACATCCATGTTGTCAAAACTCTTAACTTTCAGGTCAAAAATAAAATAAATAACCACTACAGAACACCAACGAGGCCAGAGCGTTTGGCTGCATATCCCACTAAATCAAACGCAGGTCTTTTTCTGCAAGCGCGTCTGCGAAAATGTACGTAGGTCATTCCTAAAGTAACTCCGAAAGTAATGACTTGGGGCACTAACTCAATATTGAAGCACAGTGGCACGAAGACATGCTTTGTGGCAGCACAGCAACATGCACATGGGAACGGCCTGGCACAGCTCCCAGCCCGCTCTTCATTGGGGAGGAGTCAACTTTCAGCAGCCTCAGATCCTGCCACCTGCTTCCCGTGCCATGCTAAACATTCCCTGGCTGTAAGCAGCTGACTGCAGGCACCACGGCTCCTCAGCAGCGGGCACGAGGCCACCTGAGGGTGCAATGCCAGCAGCATGGGGGCAGGCAGCCGCCCCAGCAGCTGGGCAGCATGGCTCCCTGTGAAATGATGACCTCTTGGCAAGATCCGGATCAAAAGTGACTGAGACGCACCCTCACAGGGGAGACAGAGGGGAGAGTGGGGCCTTCAGGGCATTGCACCTTCAAAGAGAGCAACAGAGCAGCCTGAGGCCCTTCCTACTGTGGGAGGGTTTCCTCACCCCAGCAACATGGCAATGTGCACACCTCCAAGCCAAGGCTCTGGTCAGCTGTTTTTATATTTATATTTTTTATGGCAGCTTTAGATAAAAGGAGAGTATATCAAAGATGCAAATCTTTGGCAATTCTCACTACTTTGACCAGTTTGGGTAGAAAGGTAGCAGCTTTTCTCCTTTTCCTACTTTATACGCGTGTTAATCACCTAAGAATTCCATTGCATTATTCAATGATGATCACAAGCAACAGACTTCAGTGTGGCTCCACTGAATTCAAGAGCACCATGCTGACTTGCTCACATTTCTGGCCACAAGCTACTTCAAGGGTTTTAATTTAATGCACAGAAAATCTCTTCAGAAGATTTTTTCCCCCAGATGGAAATTGTCCTCAATACCACAAGTGCACAGCAGCTGTATCAGTCATTTGGTCCACTAATTAAGAGAAATAGAATAATCAGCTTTAAAGATCTAATACCCATCTCTAAATACCTCTTAATGAATTTGAACAAATTTTTACACAAGAAGAGAGATCTACTTTGTATACAGATTTTGGTATAACCTGAAGCATTTTTACTTTTGCTGGTTTTATTTTTGGAGAGACAGTCATTAATGATCTGATCCTATCCACTTTAGGTTAAAAGGAAGCTTTCTTCTGGTGTGAATAGAAGCAAGATCAAGCCCTAAATACATCTCTTCCCTAGAGGACCAGAATATGCTGATGTGAGAGATTGCTTCAGCAAGCAGAAAAACGAGCTGGAACTTCTCCTAGTTTTACTTTGTCCTTTACATTTTTCATACTCTCTATTGACAGTTTCTAGATGTGCAGCATTCAGTGGCTGGTGATCCTTCCTACGCCTATGTACTTTGCTGTCTGCAGCCCTATTAACCTCAGATTTATTAGCTAGTTTTTCAGTCACTTACATTGCCAGCTTCCCAAGAGACAAACACATCCCCGTGTGAAGATGCACCAAAAAGACAGTAATGGAGAAAAGTACAATCTATCTCACTCTTTCAAACTAAGAATAGTTAAGGAAAAAGCACATATTCTACATGCATTCAACAAAGCTTTAAAATTTAAATCAAGTTAAAACATGCAGCCAAGTCTGGTATAATTTTTATCCTTAAAAACTATTGTTTTCTTACTATTTTGTACTATTTTGATTGCTTAGGGAGAAGAAATATGTTGACTTATGGGAAAAGATCATTATGGATATTGAGTAGGAAAGTAAGATAGCAATAATGAAATGGATATGTTGTTTTGTGTGATTGGAGCTCTGCTATGAAACTTGAAGGGATATTATTTTGTTCTCTGTACTAGAGACTCCACTGAAATTTGAGTGGTGGGCACAGTATCTAACGTATAGACACAGACTTGCTCCATCACCTACACATGGAGATGGCTGTGGCACATAAGCAATGTGCACGTTCTTGAACATCACTGAAAATCTGTGCTTAAGTACTAACCCGAGCCTGGAAATCAAACCATCAAGAATATAGCAGGAGAGTTTATGAAATATTTAGACAGACACAAACACATTTTTGACTCCCATATAAAGCAAGCAATGAGACTTTTTGAAAAGATAATGAACACATATATCCTCTGTGTAAATAAAGTATTTATTTTTCAGGCATGTTTCTGCAGTTAGGTTACATTTGAAGAATAATCATTGTTCTCAAAGGCCTTCAAAACATATTCATCTTCTGGCATGATTTGCTGAAGGGTTAGTTCACCAGGCAGCATAATAAAACATTGGTTGCCTCAATGCTGCTGAGACCATTTTAAACAAAACCTTTTCCTGCGTTATCCCTGGTGTACATCTTTGACATTTAAAAGAGTGGGGAAGTAGTTTTATACTACCTTGTGGAGGAAAAAAAAAAGAGAGAGAGAGAGAGAGAGAGAGAGAGAGAGAATGCACGTAAAACTGTGTAAAAGGTTATGGGGGGAAAGAGGGATGCTGTATGGCCAAGGATACGTCTGGAATTTCAGAAACTATTGCTGAATACCTAAACATCCCATAGACACCCGACGTTCTATCCACCTGCTCTGTCAAGGACTCTGGTATCCATTACACCAAACTTGGAGATGCACAACAAAACCTTTCAAATAATTTGCAAGAAGTTTACATGAAAAACAGTCTGAAAGAAGGCTTTCCTCATACCTTTCCCTGCTAAAGTGGCAAGAAATAAAAGCAAACAAAAGGTCAGCAAAAATAAAGTACATCATGGTCTACCAAAGCAGTCTATTTCACTTACTGAACAAGTCCATTATTTACTGAAAAAAATAAACAAGAGGAAAACTAGAAATATTTAAGATGTGACAGTAGTTTACAATAATTGCAGTTTAATGGATCTTTTTGCAACCATATATATTTTATTCATTTATTTTTAAGTTCAATACAGTTCTTTAAAAAGAATGGAAAAACAACTTGCAAACACGCTTGTATGAAGCAGCTGGAGCATACTTTTTGTTTAAAATCTCCTTGTGAAGATGTTGAATCTGCCAGGTCTCTTAAAACATAGAGCAGTGCAAAGCCTCTGGGGATGCGTTTGTAGGCGGAGGGCACCCTTGTGTGAGGGTGCAGTCCCTCACTCCTGAACAGATTATTCGTGACACCTATCTATGATTCAGTGTGCACAGTCATCAAAAGGAGTTAGTGCAGACTATCTCAGCATGTGTTAACATGCCCCTTTAGAAACTGCTACAGGAATAATTTTGAGGAGTGTATTGGTTACTGAGAAAGACAACAGACCTGTGGATGGGCCACTGAGGTCTGGTGAAAACTAAAGGATAAAACTTGACTTCTGCACCTGTTGAAGATAAGTCATACTTGTAAGTCAAATTCTTTGGCTCAGCACAGAGCAGAATGAGGGCTGTTGGCATGCAGGAGTGAGAACTAACTAGTGCTGACACATGGCCCTGCCCTGTCCCAGTGCTGCTTGGCTTCCCCTTTGGCTAAGGTAACAAACTCCTTGTAGACCCATCCAGCTAACACGGCAGTACATGAGGACTGCAGGCTGCCTCTGCCACATGTGCCATTCCAGGCTGCTTGGACTCCACACTGCAAGCTCAGTTTCGTTGGAAACTGAACAGCTGCTAGTCTGGGCTGGAGTTACTGCTGGATAAGAAAAGCTCTGTAAGATGTTCTGTTCAGGAAAATATGAAGGGAGTAGCTGGCTACATTTTTTTTTTTTTTTTTTTGACTGTAAAGAATCTGAAGCAATAACTTATGAGACAATATCCAGAAACTCTAAGATTACCTCTGGCTGAACGACTGGAGAATTGTACATACGAATGTATTTATAAACAAGGTTTCAAAAAGTCTGGAAGACAGAAAATCTGTGCTTGAAAACACTAATAACAGCTTCCACAAACCAGCTACTTAAGACAAGGTGACAAGTGTTCTGTGTAAGCGTGTACACAAAGATACTTTTAAGCATTAATTCCTAGAAGTTACATAGGCCTCTCTCTTTGTCTTTAAAGTTTTAAGACTTTAAAAGGTTTTTTAAAAGCTTTCAAACAGCAATGGCTGCCTGGTGCTTTATCACAGAGGTCAGCAACATGCAGGTGGCAGGTTAAGTCTGCCACCGCATATCAGATCCACTTGTTCCTCTGCATTTGTTCTGCCTGTTCTACACAGGAACTTTTCTGAATGAAATAGGAGTAAATACAATTATTTTTGACTTTTGCTGCCCCATTTGTGTGAACTATTATAAGATTTTACCGTGTTGATTTCTAGATAATGAGGTTGTGGTATAAAAAAAACTTCAAAAAGATCCATCAAATTCTGCATGTTATTTTCACGGTCAATACCAATTACTATGCAAGTAGATTTTGACTAAAAAATAAACAAATACAAAAATCTCAGTTTTGTCAATGTATTTCTAAACACCGTGTTTGACATTTGCAGCTATAAACTTAGAACCGCTTACTCCTCACTATTGGGTTTATTGATTGAAGGGCCATTCATTTCCCGTAGATAAAAGCAACATGGCTTAGCCTGTTTATTAAGACATGGTCAAGCAGAAACTTCACTTCTTTTGAAAAAGCTCAGATAATCCTTTCCTTGCATTTGCTTTGTATGTACACTGTTTAAAATTCTTAAGAGAGCTATCATATAATGCATACATTCACCTTCTGCTCAGTAGAAACACTCCTATTAGCATGATGGCTTTTGCAATGCTCTTTGCTAATTCAGTTGTTTGCACATCATTTGCATGTGCATGCAAACTGCAGTATTATCTTTACCTAACACACCTCAATAAAAGATCAACCAGAGAAAAAGTGAAACAAACTCAGGAATGCTAGAGAAACGTAAGATACAGATCTATATTCCAACCAATCCATCAAGATGGATAACTTGAAACCCATCACAATCTTTAATTACTATGCTAAATAGGTTTTGTCCCCCTTCAGTGACAGAGGATACAAGTCTTCTACTGTTATTAGATAACAAAGTACTTTGAAGTTCAGCTTGCATGGATTATACCCATTGAGAGCCTGTGGTAAAGAAATCATTAAAAAAAAAATATGTATTTTAAATTTATGTATATTGTGGGTGAAATTCCCTCAAGGGGAAAGTATCACAGTGACAAAACATCCCCCGTTCAGAATTAATAAAGATTTCTCCTGGATTACTAATCCAGCAGTGATTGTGATAATTTTTTTTTTTTCCCCCAAATAGGAATCATGGTAAGAATATGCACTGAATCACTGAATGCTGATAGCGCAAGAGACCTTGCAAACAAAACTGGGGGGTGGTTTTGTGTTTTTGGGGTGCTTGGTAGGAATATAAATATTATAGATGGGTAAAATTACCAAACAGAATCAAGATCATTACATATATAAAGATGGGGTGTATATGGTGATGCAAAGGCAGCAGAGAAGCAGAGTCAAAAGTTCCCAAAGCTCAAGATGAAACTTACAATTTCATTATTTAAAAAAAAAAATTCAAACCAGAGAATTATTAGATCAAAATAATTTCCTTCTGTATTTTATGAAGTGGTAAGATTTTTTTGTACTTCAAGATGATCAGAGGAAGAGACAGAACAGGAAGGAAGGCCAGGGGGATACAGACTGCCCCATAACTGGAAGCTTCAAGGCAGCAGCAGCACCTGGGCTCCGAAGTGCTGCCCACAGCGTGGCCATCCTGCGCACAAACCAGCTCAGTGTCAAGAGCCACTACCAGAGAAGCAAGCTGCTGACGGCACTTTCCCAATATTGCAAACTATTAACTTGAAAAGGAGCTAGGCAATATTAATAACATTAAACAAGAACTGTTTTAACATTAACTTCAGCAAGAGCCAAAACTGAGTTAGAAATGGACGATATTGTGCACCCATAATAGTTGTTGTCTATCACTATAAAAGTTTTCTTAACCTGCTTTCTGGGGCTCAGTTTAACCACAGTGAATGAGACAAATGATCATCAACCCCCAACTCTTTGGAAATGCAACGCAGTAGTTACAAGTTAGCATAAAGCCTTTGAGATCCACCCACGATTTATTAGAAATTTGGAAATGAGTATTGCACATTTCCTTCCCCCATTTGCTATCTACTGCCAGCTGTGTAAGGACTCAATAAAAAAGCCATCCATCCTCTTTTGTCAACCAGTATTTCTCTAGTCTCAAGTTATAAATGAACAGCAAAATAAATTAAATGTTTGACAGGGAAGATGTATGGGTTCACAACACTGTTTGATCTATGTTTTAAAGGAGAAAACACTGGAACACATAGCTTTAGTTCAGGTATTGATTACTGGAAAAACGTGTTTAAATAAAGAATATAGAACACCTCTTTTCTCTTTTTCATCCAACCATGGAAATTATTCTAGTCCACAAAAGAAACACTAAGGAAAAAAAAGAGAAAGTCATCAAAAAATAATGACAGAAAAACTCAGTTTGGTGCTTGAAAAAAACACATTTTTTCACAATCAAAAGGAAGGATATTGATAACTGAAGCTTAAAAGATACTTCTGGAAAACAGAGAGCAAAGGATAGACCCTTCTCCCACCTTGCTGTCGAAAGTCACTAAATTGAGTGAGAATGAGAAGAGAAAAACAGTTTTCTCCAGAGATGACTTATCCCCCAGTCTCTGCTAGAAACCTACCTTAACACCAGTCAGACTGACCTGTTGAGCTGCTTATCTCTGATGACTAATTTTGAGACTAAGCTAGATGACTGGTTCCGATGAGATGTCTGCTATTTAGGCAGCTAAATTTAGGTAAGATGAATCACACCAAAGAGCCCATCTAGCTGCTGTTACAGTCAATAGGAAGACAAGTTCTATTTGAGTGCTGCACTATGAATGGCAAACTGACCATTTTAGCAAATCAGCCATGGTACTGTCATGCTGTAATATGCCGTACCAAAACCTTTAAGCACTGAGCTGTTTGAAACACTCCAGGATGCCTCTAATCCAGGCTTAGCACAGCTTTCTGTATTTATCATCTGGGACGAACAGCATCCAAGGAAGCCACCAATGGGGGTAAATTGGTTTGTTTGAATGGTTTTCAGACAAGGAAAGCCTGGAAATTTTGTTTCGTCATTAAAGAGCTGTAGCTTTAACCTACATCCAGGAGTGCCTGTATCCGTGTTGGAAGCTGCTCTTATAAAGCCGCTGGACCTTACAGCACAATTCTATGGCTAAGAAACATCAATATATGCAGTGGTTAATGTCAATAGCTGGCACTCAAGAATGAGCTGTACCTCCATGAAATCAGGAAAACGTGTAGCGCAGTCCTCCATCAGCCTTTATACGGACTTCAACAATGCTGAAATTCATCCCACCTTGTTTTTCAAAGTCTCAGGGTCAGCAGAATCCAGATTGAGTGTAACGCCCTCTTCAAGGAGCATCAGGTAGTCCAAATTAACCCAATATCACATCTGCACAAAAGATAACTGCCCCCAAAAGGGCAGCATTAAAAAATTTAATTCTGTAGATTAAAAAAAGTCTTATGGAATACTCTGTTCTTTCTGTGTCCATCTTTTCATGACACATGAACTTTCAGCATCCAGTGCTGCGTGAAATAACTGCAATTTTCCTTCAAGCACCTATTAACAGTGATGAGCTGACAGACATGAAGCACGTGACCAGCCCACTCAACTTTGTGTACCTGCCAAAACAATGCTACAGAACGAAACCTGCCCTCGGCTTTACAAATTTTCTGGAGAAGCTGGTGTGAAAACTTTGTGAACATTCATAAAGTAATAGGAGTATCTGTAGCAAACAATTTGTGAAGTGTCAGCCTGACATTTGTTTCAGATCATACCTAAATAATGAAGCTTGCAGGGAAGTAGATGTTTTCTGCAATTTTAGAGTTCATGCAAAGCATTTTCTTAACTTCCCTCTGCTAGCAAGTTACTAATTTGTCCGTAAGAGGCAATTTTCAAGCACTTCCTACACATAGACACAAAGATTGTGGGCCATCTCTCTACTGGAAAGATTAGGCTTCCTTTTATTCAGTGTGATCTTCTTGTATAAGGAGCTCCAAAAGTCTAGGTAATTCAGTGTTTTCAAAACAGCTTTTGATTACTTCAGCTGTCTGATTGGAAGGAGTAATGGAAGAAAAGTAATTTCTCTACAAATCACACTTTGTTAGGAAGTTGTCTCTGAAAAAAAGAGAAGCTCTGTCCTGGCACAGCAGAGGAATGTTGAACGGAGGCAAGAAAGCGTGCCTGGGTGCACAGGGTCAGGACAACAGCAGCCTCCTGCTTGGTGCAGCATTTATAGCAACATCACTGGCTAAAATGCATCCAAATTCAAACCCTGCCATAGAATGTGACACTTACCAGACACTGCTACAAGTGAGGAAGGAGCTGAAATGCCACGGGGGAACAAGTCGTGCGGCTTTCTTCCTTCCAGTGCCATTTCTAATCCAGAGCCATGCATATCCCCTGTCTGCGCCAGAGGTTCAAACCAGTTTTTAGACCTAAGGCTGAAGTGAAGCCTTTTTCATGATCAGAACATCAGCACTGAAGCCTCTGTCCAGGCTCAGGCACTGCCCCACACCCTCGCAGTGCCTGGGACTGGGCACCCAGCAGCCTGGTGTGCTGGGAACAGTGTGCCAGCACGGTGCTACCGAGGGGCCCAAGCTCTTCCTACCCTCACCAGCTGCCCCCAGCATCCCACTGGAGCTGCCCACGCTCCCAACAGCACACTGCCAGTCCTCCTCAGCCCCAGCATGCTGCTGAGACATCACCCTTGTGGATCAATGCTGCCCATAACATTCTTATGGATTCAGCCAAGGTCAGCTCTACGGCAGTCCCCACACCGGATCAGATTCTGGCCTCCCTGGCTGGGCAGACACTGGAAGAGTTTCCTTCCAGACCGCCTGGGGGTTGTTAGCAGAATCTCCTCAATGACCCAAGTTTCAATTAGGAGAAATTTTTTGGTTACTTGGAGTTTAATAAATTAAATGGTGCAAAGCACGTGGCAGCATAGTGGTTGGTATGATCTAGTCACAAGGCCAGACCGCTTCAGGAGTCAGTGCAGCCTGCAGGCCATGGAAGGCCTTCTTCAGCCCCACTGGAATTAGGGCATCCTCAGAGCTGCAGGATGACCCAGAGCCGTGGGACGTCTTTGCCTATACTGGTGGGGTCAAAAGCCACATCAGTGTGTCACACCTAGCTTGTCCCAGTGCTGCCTTAAGTATTGGTCTTTCCAGAAGAGCTGAACAGCTCCTAAAAAGATATCAAGTAACCACCATCTTATGTGTTGCAATAGCAACCAAGACTTTTTTTTTCTTCTCCCCCCTNCAGAAATCACAGTAAAAAAGAAAAATCATGTTTTAGAAATGGAATCCTAAAAGACTGCTCTCCTTTGAAGAGAGCTCAGTAAATCTCTCTAAATTAGCTTCTGAATAGCTCTAAATTAACTTCTATTCAGGACTAGATTAAGGCAGTCTAGGTTCAAAGGTGCGTTATGAGAGAGAGGCACCAAATGATCCTGCAATCATCCAAATAATCCCCACCAGGGACAGTCAGAGTGACTGAAAGTGTAGCTCAGGCCTCCCTCCTTCTCAGGAGTGCTGGCAAGCCCTGCTCTCTTCTGCAAACAGAGCCCTTCATTGCCAGCAGGACGCACCAGTCCTGGTGGACAGCTGGGTTATACCTACAGCCCGTCCTTGCCCCCACACGGCACATCCACTCCACACAGTCTCTTGTTCGTATTTCGAGCTGGTGTCATGGCACTTTCAGGCTCAGGGAAAGCTGAAGCACAAGAAGCAACATGGGTTACAAGCAGGCCACATTGCTGGCATCTGTTTGTTTACTGCTTGGGACATAGCGGCAGCGTATGTCTTTGCAATGCAAGCAAGTCTAAAAAAAACAATTCTCTAATACGGTAATTCCTTAAATAGCTTGTTCAAGAATTCAAGAAGATCAGTGCTATTTTAAAGCAAAAATAGTATCATCTAAATCTGAACTCTGATAATTAGATCACTTTCATTTGAGAACATTCATACTGTGTTCAGCTTTACAAGTTTTTGGCCCCATCTTGCAGGTCCTGCACGCTGAGGTGGTTCCTGTAGCCTGCCGTAAGATGGAGGGTTCACTCACTGCTCTGCAAGAGCCAGCTTCACGCTCTCACATGAGTTTGCACTCCATCACTCCAGGGCAATCCTAAAAATACAATGCATGAAAAGCCTCACAGGCATCTTGAGCTGTTCTGAGGATGGTAGGAGCCTTGGTGGTGGGTAAAACAACATGCTTAGGGATGGACGGAAAATGCTTTCATGGGGAATTTGGTTCATAAATGGGAAACGTGTATTTTAAAAAACCTTTTCCCAGTATTTCACCCTCCTTTTCTGTCCCACAAAATAAACAATCTGCCTCTATTGACTTTTCCCCCAGTGGTCCCAGTTCTGCTGGCCTCTGTGCCCTGGTTTGGTGTTTCTGACACGGTTACCGAGGTAATCCCAACCTCATCCAGCATTTCTGACACAGCTACCTTGTTCCTGTCAGCCTTGCAAGACTGCGCTCTCCTCACAAAGTCTCCTTCCATGGTTTCTGAAACGCAGCTGTTTCTCACATTCCTATGCCTTTTCCACCTTCTGAAATCCAGATAATCCGCACAGTTACTGCAAATCTGCAACTTCTGTTAGTTTCTTACAGTATTATCGGTCACATAGAACAATCTCTCACATCAGGTTCAGCCAGTTTTTCTCCAACTTCTGCACTTAGCTTAACCTCAAGACCAGGCCTGGTCATTTGCCTGCAGCCCTAACAGGTGCACGTTGGTCACTCCAAAAGTAATGTCTCCTATTTATTTCCATGGAAACTACAGCCAATACAAAGAGCACAATAACGCTATTTGATAGAGCAAATTCTCAGCTACAAAACACTATTCCTCAACACAGACACCACCATTAGCTATGAATTTTTGCCAGTGATGAACAAGAGCCTGCATGCCACGCTCATAAAAACCTGCACCAGTGGAGGTGACCACTGTCACTGTCACCACTGCTGAAACGCACCACTGCTGCCTCACTGTGCTCACAGCCACTGCTTGGGCTCCAGAAACATTCAGCAAGCACCTATGAACACCAACAGGTGCCATTTTTTCCTGCATGGAGGAATTCAATGACACACCTTTTCTCCATCTGCACTCCCATGCCAGATGCCATTGTGTCAGGCTGCCCCTCTGCTGCCATCTGTCACAGAGCAACAAAATGGGACAGGATATTGGTGGGAATGTTCAACCTCTGCTGCCATACCACCAACATCCACCTCTGACATTGCGGGCCAACATAATAAAATGGGAGGCATTACTTTCAGAGCAGCCCTTGTATGTAACAGGGGGACTACACTCTCCAGTACAGGTAGGCAAAAAATGCAATAGTTTCTTATTTCCATGGTTGAAGAAAAAACATACTGAGATTATTCTAGGAAAGACTTTCTTTTGCACACAGACAAACGAACAGGAGGTAAAGCATCTCAGGATGCCCCCTTTTCACAGCAGAGACAGCTTTCGAGGAGACCTGATCCAGTTTCCTTGCCCCCAGGGAGTGATTGTATTATCCCAAAGTGATGATATATTTACCAAAAAGACATCATAACTGTCAATTCTTTGAAATAAAATTCACTTTTTAATTGAAATGCTCAAGTATCTTATCACGTGACTAAGGTTTAGCTTAAAGAAACACTGACTAAGCTGCACGCTGTACCATTTGCTTTCTCTGCATAAGAAATCGGGCATCTGTACTATGAAATTTAAATAATGAAGGACTAACAATTGCGATTAATGGCATATGAAAAAACCTTCAGATTTAGAAAAGCATTGAGGAAGAAGTTATTCCCATAGGAAATTGCCCTTTCATAAAGAACAAGCTGAAATTTTAACATTCACACAGTCTCGTGAACATTCCAAGTGCTAAATACTATAGATGGTCAGAAATTGCAGAAATGCAAACATTTTCACAAACATGCACTGTAATTTAAGTAAATTTTGTTTCGTCAAGTGACCTCTACTAAAGTAATTTCTTAAGTATGAAAAAATAAATCCAGACACTTTTTGTCAAAAACTGTGTCTATATCATTTACGTCTTCTCTTTGAGTACTGAACTTGAGTGGGTAGAAAAAGATACAAAAATGTCTTAGCAGAAGCTTTAAAATAAAGAGACAGGCACCCAAAATTTCCTTGTTTTTTCACACGTTGTATTCAGACATTTGGGAGGGCCAAGCACCCCACAAGTTTGTGCCTGTAGAGTCCACACTCGCTCATGACCAGGCTAACAGTGCAGAGAGGTTACACTACCCATCTTAAATCTTGATCCCTGTTTTATTATTCTTACATATTTAAGCATAAGTTACAAAACTCTAAATTATCCTCTGCTGAATTTTCAACTTCTCTCTGATTACTTAAGAGATGATAATTCACTTTGAATTAATGAGAGCTTTAAGTTAGTGACATCTGTAGAGCAGGGAATTGTAGCACC
Organism: Penelope pileata; assembly: GCA_013396635.1. NCBI lineage: Eukaryota > Metazoa > Chordata > Aves > Galliformes > Cracidae > Penelope > Penelope pileata. The sequence continues at coordinate 442,609 of WBMW01005184.1, forward strand.
TTATAAAGTTTCACCTTACCTCAGTCGTCTTTAAGAGTCTTAAGAGATACTGCAAGATTCTCATCACAAAGCACAGCCTTAGTAGGCAGGAGCAGTGAACTCATGCTAATCATACTTAATCTCTCATTCCAAATAATGCACATAATAGATGTGGATAGGAAAAAAGGGGAAACAATCAAGAACTTTCTAATGATGTGTCTTGAGCCTGGTTTCTATGCAATACCTCAGCCACCAGCAGCTCAAAAATAATTTAAAAGACACTAGACACACACTATGTGACAAAAAAATGAAAAACTCAGCAAGCTTTCAGCCTGGGAGATTAAGAAGGAAAGAAGTCTGCAGAATAAGATTTTCAATTAGCACCTTGTATGTTTCCACAACTCACCTAAAATTAATGACAACTATTTGCACCCTACACTGATTTATAGGAACCAATCTTGGCCATAAGGAAAGATGCAATGAAAAAATTCTTCCTTTTACCTTGGCATCAGCTGTAAATATCTCAAAGTCAGAATTCACCAACAGAAAGCATTATGCACTTGGAACCAGTGTTTCTTTCCTGCTCACACTGTGATGATCTCAGTCTGTGAATTTTCTGCTGGCTCTTGTTAGGGGTTTTTTTGTTTTTTTTTTTGTTTGTTTTGAGCAATTCTTTCCATGAACCTGAGAACCACACCACCACAGCTGATTATTCTTTTCAGATGGTTTCCTTCCCCAACATCTTGAGGCTTAATTCTTCCTCTCCCTACCCCAAGGAGCACATTTCCTATTGACCAATACTCTGCTCAATTCTGATTATAATTGTAAAGGCACTGCACTGAGATTAAACCTCCTACTTCCACATCTCATGCACAGCAATCTGAGAGGGTTATTAAAATAGACTCCCTTCTGATCATCTCTGTAGACATTTTAATCTTACATTCGGTGTTTTTATATCCAAACCTTGCTCCTCACACACAGGGGGGAGGGAATTAATTGAATTGAGTGGGAAGGTTGATTTGGTGGAGTCCATTGGAACTGAGCAAAAGTATATCTCATCTATTGAAAAGCACTTACCCTGAATTCTAACAAAATAAGCCAATTTTTAAACTGCTCACTTCAAAGGAAGGAGTGGGAATTGCTTGTGCTCCCTCTTTCCCCACCAGTGTTTCTATTATCATTTCTCTTAAAAACAAAACAGGCACCTGGGAAAGGACGATACAGCTACAATTTCTGTAGTGGAGATTTTTTTTCCCCCTGCTGATGTTATTTTTGATAAGGAAACAGAAAAGGCCCTTCAGTGGAGTCATGGGATAAGGAAGGACTGTGGGGGAGACCAAGAGGCAGGCAGAACTGCTCTGCTGTCTCCATCAGCACGAAACCCAGAGGCCTGGGAGTTCACCAGCTGATGTTCTCACCTCTTCTCACCAGACATTCAGCGTGTGTATGGGCCACAAGAAGTAGCAATAGGAAGAGGAAGGACTTGCTTAGAGCCTCCATGCAGGCGTTACAGCCAACACCAGCGGGAGCTTCCTCCCGTCAGCACTGCGGAGCGTTGCTGAGGAGGAGATGGAAGAGCTAAGGAGAGGAGTGTGCTGCAGTGAGGGCACTGGCAGTCCCCAGATCAGTGCAGTTATGACCAGTAGCTTTTAAAATGTAGGTGCAAAGTATCCTTTCAGCTTCTACTGCTAAATAAAATTCTAAAGACGGAAAGAGAGCACTCTCACGAGCTCCTGCTGTGGGGCCACATCCTTGGCTGCCAAGACCGAGACCCCTCAGGAAGCTGCAGGCCTGCCTGGTGCCTGCTCCTGCAACGCGTCCTCTGGAGTCCCACCTCTCCTGTTTGACACCCAGGCATGTAAACCTGCATTTTGCTACAGTCTCTCTCCATATACTTTTCTGATAGGTAGGGGAATCTCAAGCAAGTCTGCCAAGCACAAGGCATTTGACTGCTCCAGAGCTCCTCTCCCTAACAGAAGCCTACAAATGTATCTGGGTACCTGCAACCCAGAGAAATCCTGGCATATTTCCTGATCAGTTACAGAGGTTATTTCAGAGCAAACAATATCGAATGTTGAAGCACAAAGAGAAGCCCCTCCAGGAGGGACTGAAGTTCTCTTCAGTGAGGAAAAGTAGTCACAAGGCAGCCCAAGACACCAGGAGCATGAACATCTGTGGCACCTTACTCTTCCTTACGTTAAAATTCCCCCCACTTTAATTCAACAATAAGCTACTGTCCTCCCCAGTGTTTATAATTAATTGCTTTTATTTACCAGATTTTACATCTGTTAATCTGATCAATATCAAATTAACCTCACCTTCAAAGTCATTAGTGAGCATGCCAAATGAAACTGTTTTCAGAAAACCCTGGGAGAAGCACATGCCTCCTCCCTGTCTGAGGCAGGCAATCATCCTCTTCTGTCAATCAATCCCCTCTCATTGCTAGTTCTTCCTTTAGTATATCTGTTCATATTTTTAGATCACAAAACTTGTAAGAAGTACTAAATCTGCAATATCCAACTGGTACCTAGCCTCAGGAACAGGCCCGGGCAGGTGAGGATGCTCAGGTGGCAGAACCCCAAGAAGCCTCACCCGGCTTTTCCCCATCAAGAGATCAGAATGCTTTAGATGCCTTTTTAAAGCCTTGCTACCACCACCGTAACAGTATCAAGCAAAATTTGAAGTCTCTTTTCATCCTGTATATACATTCACATAAAGTACGCCCCCAAACATTCCCACCCCCCACATTTTGCCATTACCCGAGCTCCTCACTGCTGAACCCTGTGATGCTCCACATATCCAATCGGTCTTCCTCAGGTCTCCCATCACACGTTTTTTGATGTGTTTGCGGATAAGGAGCCAGCATTGTGAGCAGGATGTGAAGGATGAAGGCAGCACATCAGCAGGTAGTGCTCTCGGTTCGGCCCTCTCCAGCAGGGGATTATCCCAGCTGAGGAAGACATCTTCTGAACCTTCACCCCACAGCTCCCAGCACATTTTCCCCTGCATGTGGCTAACAGCAAGTTTTGGAAGCCTGAATTGCCATGGTGCCATTACATCGTCACCAACCACCACAGGGAGCCCACAGCAAGTGCACAGGGGTCACTCACAGGGGAAAGGTGGTACTCAGCAACAAGAAGGCAGCAAAAACAGGGGCATGCACTCAGAACAAAATAGAAGCAACAGGGTACAAACAGCATAAAATGCTCTAAAGATTGTAGTTTTTGTTTCTTTGGGGTTTTTTGGAGGGAAAGAAGGACAGGTGTTAGTGGTAGAGAAAACAAACATTCATTTTGCTTAGGTTTAGTATATCTAAGCCTGAGCTAGATAGGAAAATGGGAAAGGACATGAGAAAGAGCAAAGGGGAGAGGAAATGCAGGATTTCAGACAGAACAAACTGAGTCCAGATAGAACTTTTAATTTAACATACAGTCCACTTAAGACCTCGGCTCTTGATGATGGAGTTAACACTTTGGAAATTTAGTACAGGGACTTGCCTACAGTTAACTTTGCAGCATGTGATCAGCTCTTCAGTATGATGATTACCCCCCTTCACCTTTATGCTATAAACAGAAATATTTTGAACTATTCCTTTAGAATGCTTTTTCTTTTTTCGTAAACAACTTCTTACAATACTCTCATAACACTGAATAAATTTGGAGGAACAGCCTGTGTTATACACGAGGCAATCATTTTCTAACTACAGACAAGATTATATTTTTACAAGGGCTGCTCCGAAACTAATGCCTCCTACTTTATTACGTTGGCCCACCATGTCAGAGGCAGATGTTGGTGGCATGGCAGTAGAGGCTGAACCTTCCCACCAATATTGTTCCATTTGTTGCTGGGCAACAAAAAACTTCAAAATATCATGCAGAATAATCAGCATCCCCTAGACTACCATAATTAACCCACCATTAAAAATATTTTTTATGCCTCATTGAGAGGAAAAAAAGGCATTAAGAATTTAAATAACTTTACTTAAACAAAACATTCAGCATAGCCCATGAAGCTGATGTAATTTGCCATTTTGGCAGCATGTGGCAAACCATTTCATAAGATGCTGCTGCAAAGTGATGTGTTTATTATGTTAACTTATGTTATATCTCTGTACAATATAGAGTATTTTCATAATTATTAGTGTCTAGAAGCTTAACAGCTTCCTGTGAGCAGTTAGGTCAACAAACATCACAGTACATATTAGCTTCAGTCTAAGAGCTACTCAATATTTCTACCTATATCTAAAATCCACACTGTTTTTGCCATTAGGGCTGGTAAATTATATCCCCATGAAGTGTTTTAAAGTTGAGATTCATCCTGGTTTTGGTCAAGATGAGTTAATTTTCTTCCTAGTACTGCGTTTTGGGTTTCAGCTGAGAATTTATGTTGGTAACTCCAGCATGCTTCTTGCAGCGTAAGAGGTGTGGAACACCTTCCTATCCTCATAGCCACCTTAATAAGGGGACAAGGACAAGAAGAAATGGGTTACGTTGTTAGTGCCAACATACTTCAAATGAAATGCCTACTGTGTGTAGCTAAACATTTCATATAACACAGTATTAAGAAAAGGACATAAGCATGTAGTTCATTAAATTTGATTTATTAGAAAACAACTCCTTGCATTTTGCTTATTGAAGGATTGCATTTTGTTCAAGGAAATTGAGTAGTTGTACGTATTAGAGACTTTAAAAATCCAATTACAGTTTTACAAGCATTAAGTATATTGCCTCTGCCTTTCGCTTACCAGTCCCTAGAACAGTAGTGCAAGATGCACAGAGTGGCCATTTTTCAGAGTCACTGAATCAACAGTTTTGAAAATCATGCCAAGAATTTCCGGGCGATAGCAATCTGTCACCTTCATATGGGTAAGTCTCTCCAAAGATTAGGCACATCGTACTGCATTTATAGGAGGACACTGAAATGTTTTAGTTACAGATAGCCTGCATCAACTTTAAATATTCTGCATGTGGATGTAAAACTAGTCTTACTAGTGTTAAAACAGTTTGTGCTGGAATTAGGAACATTACACATTTCTTAGAGATTTTAGCAATAACTGAATTCCAGTGACAATAAAATAACTTCTATCATCTGCCCAATACAAAAGAAATTCACTACAGCTACGAGGCACTGTCAGGGATTATCACCTATGTGCAAGTAGCAAAATAAAATTTGGGACAAAGCTGACATCCAGAATATTTGAATCTTGCATCTGTTCCATCTTTCTTACTGCTCAAAATGATTACAAAAGAGAAAGGCTAAATGCTAGCAAGTGTGAGGCATTTTAACACTTACAAAATTACCAAATACAGGTCCCAGGTGAAGAACAAAGTCAGTCAGTAATGAGCTTGACACTTCACATAAATCACGCAGTTTAAACCATCAGCTCTGTATTAGCAGGAGTTAATGTCTCTGAACAACAAAATGCTGATGGAGAGGCATTTAGTTACCTGACAGAAAGGTAACTCAGTGCACAGGCATTTGCTCAATAGACTTACAACGTTGAGATTTTGTACTACAGACCATCCCAACCCAGACCGGAGTTGTATTTGTGGCTGTCAATAATCCATAAGAAATTCCATTAAGATCAGTCTGCAAAGTCACAACCAAATTTGGTATCCTAGACAACTTTCATTTGAGCGAACCGCCTGACCTAGTAATGACACTCAGCTCATCTCCATCGTGCTGCTTGATGAACTTTAAAACGTAAAACTTCATAATTATAAAAAAGCTAATTCGCTTTTGAAAATAGGAAAGAAAATGTATTTCAGAAATAGAGAAGCACAGGCAGACATCGGTACAGGCACCACACATCTCAGACCCCCTGCCCTGCCTTTCACAGAGGAAAGTCTCCACTACAGCTTAATCTCTGGAGAGCAGAAGATCTTGCACAGCAATTCAGTATTTCCACTGTGCTCTCTCCAACCCTTTCCCTTGCATACCTAGCCACTACATCTCAATGAACTTTTTCTCCTTTTGGCAGAGCAGAGCAGACATCTGCAAAGAGAACACCGCAGCATTCAGAAGCAGTTGCCTGGATACAACTTCCTATGGGGCAGAAGTCTAGACTCAGCTTTTCCAGCACAAAAAACTGATGCCCATTGTTCCAAATTCTAATCCTACCAGAAGTTGAGCTCTACATAAGTGTTACAGAGTTCTAGTAACATAAATGCTAGTAATGTTTACTGACAAATGTACCGAACAAATTACAAAGTAGGGCACTGACAAGTCTAACACCGTATTTTTAATCAGTTATTTAGAGCATAATACAGTTGTTTCTAAAACATTCCAAAATACAGTATGAAGCCCCTAGAGAGTTTGTCATAGCATAACAAGGATGTTGGTTAATCAGGATCACAGCAACTGTTAAGTGAAGCTGAAATTCATTTAAACAAGCAAGATCCAAGGAGATTCCACATCAGAACTATCTCAAAGCAGAGTGAAGGGCTCCCAGATTTTTCTAGCACTACTCAGTATCAGAGAGCCAGAGGTGTGTACAGCCCTCACTTCACTCTACAACACATACCCTAGGAGCTCTGAAATCGTGAATGCAACTTGCTACGGCCATGGAATGATCTCAAAAAACATGGAGAAAAGTCCAAGAAGCCACTGAATCTGCAAGTCATGGAGCTCTAGACATGTACCAGCTGCAATAGACAGCCTGGTTTACTTTGTGATGTCTTACTGAGGAAATTTTAGATATTATCATGCTTTGCAAGTACACCAGGTACAATACACGTACTTTGCAATAAACTTGTCCAGAAGCTTACCGAACAGTTCTAAGTATACAGAACAGCTGGATACCTTCTCCCTAATTAGAAAGAAAATCTGCTCTTTAGCAGTGAAGGAATACATTGTATATATTGTTTCTAATCAGGCCTTGAAAAAATGTCCCAATTTACAGAAATTCCTTCTATACAAGGTAAGGAAGCTGCAGTGGACTTAGAAAGAAAGGGTTTAAAGAGGTGAATTCTTACAGATCAGCAAAACCACAAGTTTTCAGCTGCATCAAAACATGCAGGAGCTAGAATCAGAAATGAAACGCAGAATCTCTTTCCTTAGGGCAACCTACTCAGAAAGCTTACGTAAAGCTTATAGATCACAGCCTATACAAACTATGTCTACATTTCTGTGAAAACAGTTCCATAACTTTGTTTTGAAAAGTGTACTACATTAACAATTTTGAGGTAGCCATTAGGATACTGGAAATAAGTGTCAGTATTGATCCTGTTAGTGACAACATTGATATGCTATAGACTTCAATTTTACTGAATAACCCCAGGCACTTGATAGTGACAATGGGTGGCGATTTGGTAATTCTCCCACTGCAGCAGCTAAGATCACATCCCCTTCTGGACCAGAATGTGCTGCAGATTACTCAAACAAGGTATTTTACCCAGAGGAAAAAAGCTACACACAGTTCACTAAAAGGAGTGGAGAAATGTTTGCTACCATTGGCATTCTCATTTTGAAATGAAAAGAGCCAGGTGTTCAAACTTCACCCACCTCTGCATGGTGAAATGGAATCACAAGATCCTTCATGCTCAAGAACCATTGTAAGTGAAGAGCCACCTATAAGAAAATGGTCATTACTACAAACCATATATCCTGAAGTAGCTAAACCATATGTATCTACACTTCATTGCCTTTGTAACAGAGGAAACTGAAGATGACCACCACCTACAAATCAAACTGGACTAAAGTGTCAGCAAGAGATTTATGTCAGTAAGTTTCTTTAAAGTTCTCAGTTGTGCAACTTTCACCTTCAAAGTTGAAAAAATTAAAGTTAGACAACTGCCAAAAATGGCTTACCAGAATTTGCTCCAGAACTGAGAAAAAGATTATTTTCTACAAACATTAACAGAAAAAAATACCAACCCCAGGTAAATCTTTATACAAAAAGAAACAAACGGGGGGGCAGGGGGGGAGGTAGACAAACTTTTAAACACACCCCATTCACAAAACATGTCCCCAAATTACCTTCAAGTCAACACCTGAAGGTTATGTTTAGACCACAAAGCAGAGCATGCTGGCGAGGCCGTTTTATTTGCACATTACTGTAGTTATTTGCTAGTTGAGGACCACCAGTGTTTAAAGCAGAACAAGGCTGGTGTCCCCACCCAGCACATCACTGATGCTTGACAGATGCAGCTGCCAAGAAACCTCCCTTGCTTCAGAGAAGAGCAGACTGTCCAGCATGATTTCAGCTGCACAGTTGAAACTTTCAAAGGACATTGATGCTGCAAGAAGCAGACCCAAGGCATTAAGAAATTCAAGTGGATGGGGTCAGAACGAAGGACACTGAAGCACTGTTCAATCTCTAAAACCAACTGCACTGTTCCACAGGATACAGATGGTCAGAAGCTTTCTAGTAGACACTTTTTCCATCAAAAACCATCAGTTCCCTGATATGTCACTAGATGACTGTTCAAAGAAGTCTCTTACTAGACCCTGCCAGCTCCCAGTATCTAACTCTTTGGCAAGCCATCAGTGCCAATCATCCCAAACCATGCTGACATGAAGACCATCCTAGAGCTGGTGGCTCCATGCTTCCAATTTTGCTGACTTCTTGGCACGACCAGCACTCATCCTGTGGAGACCGACCATCCTCCACAGCAGTCTGCATGGAACTGAGAGCTCCAGCACCTCTGTAGCTGGTAAGCAGAAGGGAACAATTACAGCACTTACCTCATACTTAGTTTGGATACAGCTTGTTTGTAAAATAACAGAAGAAATGAAATAAATAATTCTCCCTTTATCAACTATTTTTAAGGCTATTTATGCATGAAGGGAACTTAAGCCTACTGAAACACCCTAACTCTCCTCTGCCCAGCACTCCTGCTGCAATACACCCTTCCTCCAATTTCCCACGTATTCCACCCAACAACCACCAGTTACACAGAGCCATGCATGTGCCTGCTTAATAATTTGTGCCAACACAAGAGAAAGCTGGTTTTTAACTTCCTTTTCCCACAGCACTGAAAGCAAGGACTTGCACCTTGCAAGCCCACTAACCGTGAGCATAGAAACAGCAACATGTGAGCACCTGAGACCCCTGCAGGAGCAGCAAGAACAGGGAGCTATACAGGGCACAGGACACTCATATGGAGACGGTGCAATTAGGCAAATATCATTTTGTTAAGGAAGTGGGCTAGAATTCATAAAACATGCAGAACTCTGCAATAATGAGTGCTATTCTGAGCTAAATTCTCTGGGAGATATCTATGGCAATTCACATTTAATTCACATTTTCCAAGACAAAAGTTCTTTGCTTTTCCGTTTTTTATCTGTGTGCAGAACTAATCAAGAAAGAATAGGTTTTAAACATTACACGTGGCAAATTCTGAAACGGAAAAGCTGAGCAACAAACCTGTCCCCAGTCAACAAGCCAAGTTTGGAAGAAAGCTCAGTCCACAGAGAAAGCTACAAGGAAAGCACACGATGCAGTGAAAGGAGCGCTTCGAGAGGTGAAGCGGGAATTCCGTCTCCTTTTGTAAACCCCGGGGAAGAGATCACATTGCTCTGTGTGAATGTGCGTGTGCATGCATGTGGAGAGGCACTGCAAAGATCTGCAAAGCTCAAGAGACTCAGATTAGGTAATTCTAAATAAATTCTTACATCAAAACAAATTAAGTTAAAGAAATCTTTGCTATTGTTGCACAGAATTCCTCAGGGAGGCAGGAACCTTATCACTGGTTCTAGTAGGCTAACCATAGACACAAAATAACAAAACCATTGTTAAAAACATTGTTAAAACAATGACCAAGACCTAGGAAAACCTGTCTTCAAATACAATCTCGACCTCGTTCACAACCTATATAGCCTTCTCTGCACAAGTGAGGATTACAGGAGATGGGACACTTTGTCAAATTCTTTAAAAGAAAATGTGTTCACCTCAGAAAACACAGACTCAATTTCAGGTTGTCTGGAATGGAGCTAAGGTCACACACAGACTTCCACCTCACCCACAGCAAACAATTTTAAAAAATTTCTCACTCAACAATAAAACACGTAATATTAGGAAAACAAGTCTGAGATGGTCTAGTGGATTTGTGTACCTATTTGCACAGAAACATCATCCACATATTTTTCCAGTGTTCTAACAGAACTACTTGTCATCTAAGCATAGAACCAGACAAGTTTTCTGGAGTAAACTAGAGTACGAAATTGCAGTGCCTTAAGTTCTGCGGATAAGCGTCTGTACTGTTGCTTACATGCTGTGATGTGCTATAATGAATAAGGAAACTTACCACGAATCAAAGTGAATTTTTTCATAAGATGACCTATGAAACTGAGAATTATTGTAAAACATTAAAAATGGCAATCCAGAGTCATTTGAGGTGTTAGGCAAAGGTGCCTGCTTATAAAATGTTCACTCACAATAAATACAAATACTTTAAAGTACATTCACTTAACTTAGAAGTTTTACTATAATTTTTGGTCAGAATGCAATCAGGTTTTGCTTTATTTCATTTATATTTTGTATCTGCCAGCAGATAGCTCCTGGCCAACACTTTTGGACTTGATCTAATCAAGTTCATTGTTCCACTACCAAAAATCAAACTACTCGTGAATAAAAATCAGCAATCACTTACTATTAATAAAAAAAAAAAAAAGATTTTAAAAATAATCTGAAATTGAGTGTGGAGTATCAATATATCTATGGCAAAGCCCTAGTAATAACCTAAAGACCCATTCCATGGAGTGGATCAAGTCATTCACAATCCTTATTTTTAATTCTAATAAAAATGATGCTTTGCATTTAAAGTTAAAAATATAATTTCTTTACATTTTATAACAAAAATGTACAAATTGTCATACAAAATGAAGAATCATCCGAAGAAAAACATGCTTTTGAATGTTCTAGAAGTTTGGACATAAAGTCTGTGTTTCTGAAGACATTTTAAGATATCCATTACAGACCAGGTATCAATAAAGAAACAGTGACTTTATTCACTGAATTCATAAAAAAAAAAAAAAAAAAAGAAGAAGAAAGAAAATCTCTTCCATGCTGTTTATCATTGCTTTTAATTTTTATATAATGAGTTCTGATACAAAAAATATAAAAATAATTATATTGAACTTATACCAGATCAAATTCGATGTATGTTCTCTAATGAGATTTTTTTTTTGAATCTGAGAAAAAAAGTACAGAAATGTATTGTAAGGAAATAAGACTAGTGAGACAAATAAGGAAGTTTTACAAAAAAAAAAAAAAAACAGAAAAGACACCCTGTATTGATTGACACTCGAGCACTGCAGGTAGGTGTTTCAGAGTACCCACAGAACAGTAAATTTCAATTCATATTTCTATTGGAAACATGCAAGCACATTCTGAAATCTTAAACATTTTTATTTTTAAAAATACGGAGTATCATACTGTATAGGTGAAAAGCCTGAGACAGCTGCTCCATCAGAGCCATAACTACTGTTCAAGGCGACTGTGAGATAGTTAAGTCACATCCATGCTCTTAGGTGTCTGAGGCTGGATATACCACACTGATTGAGAAGTTTCATGTATGGATGAATGTGACTTTACTAGTGTTTGAGATTGGGTGTTAACTGTGATATGTGAAGTACAACTTAACTCTGATCTTGGGTGCATTCCTGACAAAGCACATAAAAACTTAACACATTTTGTTTCACGCAGTGAAGACTAATGAAAGCCTCCTCCCCCCCTTAGTTATACCATGACCTTTAAATAGCTGATAGCTATTTATTGATTGCAAAGCCAACCCAAAGAACAGGCATCGGGTCACAAAGTAATCGGACATCAATACATCTACAGCGGTTGTAGTGGAGAAGTGACAGAAAAAAATATTTTCAGTTGAAGATTGTGATAGCTTTTTACCACCATAATGTTTCTGGATTGCAGACTCACTTTTAAAAGCGGGCTGTGTAAAAATTTTAATCCTATTTTTAATTGAGAAAAAGAACAACAGAAGAAAAAGTGACAACAAATTCAAAATAACATGTTGAAACACTATTCAAGTGCCCAAACTGCTTTTACATTCATTTGAACCCAGATCTCTAGGAAGCTGAAATATCCTGATCGAGAAATGTACAGTCCGCTAATTTAACAAATTTATTTCAACCCGTGAGTATGCTGTATGATTAGTAGAAAATTTTCAGCAGACAAAAAAATGAAAAATGAAACTGCAGCAAGAGAGCATGGCAAACCTGAGACCTATTAGTGCATAAATTGGCATAAAAACTGAAAAGATAGAAAGAGAAAGCTAACAAACTACAATAGAAGTTATGTCTTTAAAGCAGTAAGTTGTAACAGGGTGGGAAATGTTTAATTTGCTGGCATATGCCTGCAAACGGGTCACTATCTTTCTGTACGAGCTGGTATTTTTCACAGCATCAGATTTATGGTAAAAAGCCATAACATTGTATTTATTAACATGGTGCTTTTCCCACCCTGGCAGAGAACAAACATGAATTTAGAAGCACAGTAGAAGTGAAAAACAGAGGAAGAAGAGGAGAGAGAAAGCAGCAGAGAAAGACAGAAAAGGTGAATACAGAGCTACAGAAGTGTTTATTGAGCATGCTACAGAGGTAAGCAGAGTACACACAAAATGAAATTAAACAACCATCAAACCTCCCAACTTTGTTAGAAAATTAATTTTTAATTGTGCCACTTTCAAACTATACTGAATTTTACAATTCTAAAGATGTAAAAACTCAACTAATAGAAAATATACATGACCATTTTTTTCTCTACATAGATAACAGAATCTATGAGTCTTGAAACTAAGTACATCAATTTCAAAAAGTATTGGTCATTTAAACAGAATCAAGGTAACAGTTCAGACTGACAGAGAACTGTTCTCAAATTAACTGGATCTGTAGATTCTGAGCCATGTTTATAGTAAAGTCAGATTAATTTCTAAATACAAAATATTTTGAAGAGATTTATTAAAACTGAATATTACAATGCAAGGTAAATTAAGACTAAAGGCACATAAACTTTGGTCCCACCTAGTTGTCAGTTTAAAAAAACTGCCACAAAATTTCCTGCAAGTGTCTGCAGCAAACCTTCATCTTTGAAAAATACATGCACCATTTCCTGAACTAGCTTGACCAGTCTGTACATGCTCAGAAATCCACAACCATATTCCATATCTTAATTACAAACTAAAGATGGCAATATATATTTAAATGCACATAAGTCATGTCAACTTCAAAAACATCTACGAAAAATATTCAGCCACAAACAAGACATTACTTAGTGCTGACATTTATATGATACATCCCACAAGAGTGTGTACAAAAAGGTTAAGATTCCACAATGCTTTTCACATAGGGCTCAAAGTCACAGAAGTCACTTCTTGTCCTTTAAGAAATTAATATTCTGTACCTTGTTAATTTTAACAAATGCCTACATTCATAACGGAATCTAGACCAGAACCATAAAATACAAAAGGCCTTTGTTAAAATAAAAAAAAAAGCAAAGCAAAGAATAGCAAAATCAAATAGCAATGTTTTACTTTTTCAGTATAATGCATCTTACCCAACTAAAAAGAAAAGTAAGTGACAAACCAGCAGATAAAGAAATCAATTCCAAGCAGGAGAAACAAAAGCTTAACCTTTTTACACACCCCTGCCTAAACATATTCAAATTATCATGTAACAATGTGCCCCAGACAACCAAATTCATTTTCACTAGCTACGCAATTCCAGCAGTACTAGTTTTCCTTTTTAAGGCACGTATGTCAACTACGTTGAAGAACTGTGGTATTAGCTTGAAATCTTTTAAACAAAATGATGGTTTATCTAAACAACAGCTGGACAACAGCAGCTAGTATCACTGCTCTTTGATTATTTTTTTTTTTTTTTTTTTATTATTTTTTAGACAACCAAGGAATGATAACAGCATGGAAAACAAAAAAATCCAAAAATAGAAGACAAACTCTGGTCCCCACTCTCCTGAACAGTCAATAGGTGACAATACCAAACAATGCAATACACCCTCATTTTCAATCTGCCTTTTTAAATAGTTGACTTAGAGAAAGAAACTCTCAGATGGTGATTTTCTCCAAGATTGTAATTGTGAAGATCAATCAAAGCTTGAATAGCTTCTTCTACTGTTGACATCTGAAGAAGTGCCATCTTGTGATCTCTTCTGAAACAAAATAACGGCATTAGGAACTCGAACACTACAAGGGTTCTGATGCTTGCTATACTCTATGCGCTCTCCCTTAAGACATGTTGCAAAAATGCAATTAGTGTTTTTCGTTAAAACTATGTACAGAAAAATGACTTACTGAAAAAATTTAAATGCTTTCACAGTGCCTCCAGTGTTAGCAAACAGTGTGCGTAGATCCTCCTCTGCTACTGATGGTCTACAGACAGAAAACAAGCGTAAGCAGAAAATACTAATCAATTCACGGTGTTGTGATTAACAAATACTGCTGGCTTCCTGAGGAAGACTTACGGAATATTGGATAGGTGAAGTGTTGCAGATGGAGGGAATATATTCTGAAAGTTTTTTGAACCAGGCTTCTTGAAGCGATGCAGAGGTGAATTACCAAAATCTTTAGTCAGCCCTTGATCATCAAGACCCTCTCGAGGTAGTTGTACTGTCTGATGTTTAGAAAGCGTAACACGAATTATCTTCCCATACATTTTCTGTCCATTAAGATGGCTCATGGCTGAAAAAGACAAGAGATTTCCTCAATTTAGCATTACTTTCCAGTGGCATGTGATATATCATACATACCCCCTTCAAACAAGAAAAAAACCAAGAAAATTAAAGGGTCAGTGTAATGGAAGATTCATCAAAAACTAGGTCTGCAGAGCACGAGCATTTCTGCTGCTGAATTCACTTACATTATCAGACTTTTTGGAATGCAAGCAGATGAAACAAGATTTTAGATCTTGTGGGTAACTAGGATACAAGAAAAAGCTTGCAGATATAAACATGCTTAGTTCACCTGATTTTACACAGCTTAATTTTTTTGGAATATAAATAAAAATCTAATCTTACCCAGCTGTGACTGGTTTCCATCAGCCATCTGTATAAGAGCACTGTCTTTCTTATTGTATAAAATCTTCACACGCTGCACATCACCATAAACACCTTTTCAAAGTCAAAGGTAATCCAAAAGAAAAAGTTCATTTTAAAGCCAGTCAACTAAGTTACGTATTTTGACATAGCAATGGAACACTCAGACAGCAACAAGAGCACTCGCTCAAACTCAACACTCTCACAAATGAATAAAGGAGATAAAGATTTTGAACAGTGAATTTTGAAAAGAATAATTTCTGATAAACCCTCAAAGCTATGTGAATGATATTAAATTAAAGACCATGCAAAATATATTAGCATGCATTAAAAGAAAATCTGTGTCTATGGAGAGTTTTAAACAGCAAAAGAAAAATAGCAAAAGATTTACTATTCAATTTTAAGCCAAAGTGCTAGCTACAAATAAGAATTAAGGTGAAACAAAAAAAAAAAATCAAAAAAAGCCAACAAAAAAACAACAACAAAAAAAACAAAACAAAATCAAATCAATAATAAAAGTATAGTGCTAACAATAACATACCGAAGAGGGTAAACAGACTTTGGGGCGTAACCATCTTTAGAAGGAGAGAAGAGCAAGCAGCGTAAGACAAGAAGAGAGAAGAGTCGAGGAAGAGCGGAGATGAACAGATCATCCATAACGAAGGGTGGTTCCCGCAGAATGGTGAGGTGGTCATGGATCATGGTTTCAAGGCGGTTAATTGGGGCAAGTTGGTCCGAGGAACATTTTGTTCAAGCACAGAAGCATGAACATAGGGAATGGAGACAGGGAACGTAGACAAAGACGGGGAGAGAAGGGTAAAACAGGGAAGGGCAAGGGAATTTGGGTAAAGACAAGGAAAGGGAAGTTTAACACAAAGGGAAAAGGATGAAATGGGGAAGGGAAAACAGCAATGCAGAAGAAAAAAAAAATAAGTGGGGAACAAAAAAATAAAATATAGGTCAGTACATAGGAAATGCAGGAATTTGGTCAGAAAATGGTTGGTTTATGTACTGTACAAGAAAAACTGAGTAAAATGTAGTCACCCAAGACAAATATGGGTAAAGTACATTCATATCAAGAGTAAACTACAGCATTTCATCTCAACATGAAAATAAATAAAAAAAGCATGCAATAGAAATTTTAAAAATTTAAACTTCAACTGCGTAAGCATGGCTGGTTATGAAATGCAGGCAAAAGTCTTTCAAAATGGCACTCTGACCTAAAACATTTTAACATGCAAGACTGTGGACGACAAAATAGTACCAGATGATAAAATAAGCTCAATGATTTATAGTGACAGAGGCCAGTTAAAAATGGAACAGCTAGACTGAAACAAACTTCCCACATTTCATACCAGCTTTCACAGCCATCAAAATAAATAAAAAGGACGATAAAGATGCATAACTAAAGAAGTCCCTTTAGATTTCAGAGTTAGCGAGAAAGATACAGTTAAGGTGAAAATGCTTTGTCATCAATTTTTCTTTTTATTATTATTAAGACAAATGAGTAACTGCAATGAAAAAAGTTACTAAGACTGGAAGAGTGCTTCGTCAAGATCTTTGGGAGAACCTTTAAAGAAAAACGTGTTAGAGTAGTTCACAAATTAAGACCTTAAAACATGAGAAACAAGCATGAAATGAAGCAGCAAACAAAAGAAACAAAACAGGAATTCTAGTTTAAATGATCATAATTGCAAAATAAAACAAAAACTTTCAGTTTAAACATCAAACATGCAGTAGTAACTTAGAAAAAACAGGTAGCCAACTATCAAAGGATATTTCAAGTCATTAGCTACCCAGGAAAACAAAAGCATTTAACAATAATGACTTTAATTCTGAGGAAGCAAGGAGTAATAAAAAAAGCAAAAATACTATGAGCTTAAAATCCAAATATAATAGACAAAATGAAATAAAATAATGACCAATGAAGTATGGGTAAAGAGGAAAAGAAAAGTTAAATTGTTTCACTGACCTCTTCATTTAAATTGCTAACCAAGAGGACTGTATTGCCACCAGCTGAGACTCCAGGCATTCCCACACGGCCAGCAGCAGCTGCTGCAGCTGCAGCAGCAGCATTTGGAATAGCCAAAGGACTCAGAGCTCCTGGAACAGCTGCAACAGGAAGCCCTAATTTTAAAATAAAGTACATTTTACGAAACACACACAAGTCGTCAGCACAAGTGTTGCATACAACACTCTACAAAGCAGACCATTCCACTGCTATAGTTGTCCACAGAGTTGTAAAATGGGTTAAGTCAACACGTGGGGCAGAAATACAAAATATTATTCCTTGCTGAAATCAAGTCTTCAAAGAAGAGATGAGGTGTAAAATGTACTCTCTTTTCAAATAAACATTCTCATGCACCAGAACTGTTTCCCACCATATTTGTATCACCCTTTGATAGGCATTGCTCACTTCAACTCGATGCTCCAGGCTAAACACACAACACTGGAGCTGGTCAGGTGAAAAGGCCGACCCACCTCTCAACAACAGAAATGAGAGGAAGAGGCAAACTTCTGAATTCAAGATTCAAGGCTTCATCAAACTGGTTACTCCACAGCTTTATATAATCCAATTCCCTAAAGATGCACATCACCACCAGCTAAATCTGGAGTTGTACTTTATTTTTCTTCCAAGGAAATTCAGGTGGTTTTTGCCTGGTGATGTCCCTGGCGTACCTGGCAAGTATGCTACTTCCAGGATCTGTGAGAGGTTACTGTGACTTTCTGTCAAGTAACCACTACCTCTTTGCACTCTTTACAGGCCTCCTTCTCATACTTAGCCTAAAAGGGTTTGGGGGAGAGAGAGCAGGTTCTCTGCTATATACCAAGCTCACTTAACTGGCCATTAGAGTGAGAAGGTGTATCTCTCTCAAGTCTCTTTCAATACATAATCTCCATTACTCATCAAGATGAGCATGACTGACTTCACTGATGCTCAGGAAACTTTCAACAACTGCAGTGGAAGTTACTTGTGTCACATCTCTTTCGCTTTTCTGCTGTTTGGGATAACAGTGCAACTGAAAACAAGCACTCAGAGTGAGAATTTAAAATTCACGTGTTTCTCATGCAGACTCCCATCCACCTCTCCAGGACTTCTAAAAATGCAACTGTATTACTACAATTCTGACTGCCACAAACTGAATAGGCCTTGGGACACTACTGCAGCTTTAGATATTGTTAGAAAGATTAATAAACATTTTCAGCAAATGATTTTGCAACACAGAAGAATAATGTCAAAGTCATACCTAGAAGAGAAGTCTCCTTTGCAAATGCTGCAGCAATAGCTGGGTCCAGCGCTGGCTGTCCATCACCAGATGGGAGATCAGGACGAGTGTAGTCCCTGCTTTTATCATTGTTGTACTTGACATTCAAATTCACCAATTTGGAAAAATCAATCCGTAGGGTACAGCAAGCATTATAAATATTCTGACCATCTAGGGCCTGTAAAAAGGAACCATTTTATTTAAAATAATAGACAACATAGGTTGGTTACACTTGGTCAGTATGTAGATATTTATTTCTCTCATTATCCAGCTTAAAAGCAATTATTTACAATGCATTAATCTCCCTTAACATGATTCCAGGAAGCTTGATGTTTCTTCCTCTTACCAAGAAATTGCTTATGCACCAAGGTAGGAAGAGATTTTACTGCAGTCAAACTTCGAAGTTAGTCTGTTAAATATAACTAACCTGTATTCCACAGTACAGCTTTATTGCAGACAAAATGCAAACATTTCTCAAGAAGTCAAAAATCATACAAGTAGAACTCTAAAAAAGAAAGCTGACCTGAGAAACTATCAAAAAAACCCTGAACACACGAACTCTTAACATGGTACCACTTCTAACCATATAGAAACGTTCTCCAACAATGCCTGATTACATATGCTTCATACATTTTCATCTATACCAGACAAACTGATATACCTAGATTTTATTCCATTTGCATTTTGAGCACGCCTTCATACAATAGCTGCTAATGCTATACAGAAGAGATTAAAGTAAGTCACGCTTTCAGATACACAAGTTGGATCTTCTGTTCTTCTTAAGCAATACTGCACAGAAATACCTCACCTCTGGACCTAAGCTAGCTTGGTTATTCCTGTAACACACTCTCCAACACATCCGAGTTCTGGAAGGACTTCCTACTTTGAGCCAAGAGCTGCACGCACTTACTGGGCCTGCTGGGTATGGAAAGCAGCACAGCTGTTTTCATAGAGACGCATCCAGAAACTGAACATCCCCCAGACAACCCCTGCTAGGCCTGGGTTAGTAAGGCTGCCCCTTCCTACAAAATGCATTATCACAGCTGACATATCACCAGGGCTCATGAAACTGTTTAGAAGAATTAACATCATTATCAATGTAAGAGTACAAGTCAGTACTACTAGAACTTTCAAGTACTGAGAAAGTAAAAGAACACAGCAAAAAACAAAAATAGAAACTTGACAATCTAGACATTTGTCTTAAATACTTCTGCTTGAAACACATATTAAACAACACTGGCAATGCAAAATCTACTGCCCTGATTCACAGAATACATAATTAATTTTGTATAATTAGCAGAAGGAGAAAAAAATCACTATTACCGAATAGAGTGTGCTAGCTCTTTTATGCATAATGGAAAAGCAAAATGCAAGACTCTCCTACAGTCTGTATTTGTGAAGATCTCACTAGAACGCTTACATAAAAACAAGTATATACAGAGAATCAATGTTCTGGAAAATTCACTGTCTTCTAAAATCCACTAAGAGAGGGATTAAGTCCAGTTTACAAAATCAGAGCTTACTTATCAAAGACAACATCGTTACCATCATGAAAACAACTGTTGATATAATAACGAAAACTAGGTATGACTGGGACCAAAAGGCAGCACCTTTTTAGCTATGCCCAAATCACAAAAGCATGACACAAAGCACTAAGTATTTAAAACACAACCAAGACTTCCAATATGCCTCTGTGTGGAGTCTGTACACACCTTGATTCACGGCTGGCAGAAGAATGCTGATAAAAATCTTCAGTCTTAAAAGTAGCAAGCCAAAATATATTTGCTGTTTCCAGACTAGTCAACATTTAAAGGGAACCATGTAAGTAACCAAAACTTACACTGAAACTATAAAAAGGTCTAAATCCTATCTTTCTGAAAAAAATCAATTACCCAAAGTACATACAAAAGAACATAGCGCAAGAGAAATCTCTTGTAGTAGGAACGCAGACTGCAAGAGGCACCTGTGCTATTACGGAAGGAGATGCACTCTCAGTGAGCACTGTAGTCGCACTATAGGTACAGATACTTGCAACAGATCAAAACCAGAAACCTCACCCCAACCACCTCTGCCAACAGCATCATATGCCAACAGCAATGCAAGAAAGCTGCCAGCAATTATGGTTTTTTGAGTTTAGCAGTTCACATTTAAAGTCACAATCATGAATGTGTGTCCTCAGTTCCTTTCTACATGGCAACAACAGCATGTGCAACAAAAATCTCAAGTTCCTCTCAAATAGGTATGGTCTTGAAAAAAACAACAAGGACAGCAGCAGTACTGCTAGCAAATGTATGTACAGATAAACTCTGAAAGAACTCTAGTTACTGCTACGAAACTTTTCTTTGAGCCCTTATCTATACATACATTCATATTTAAGAGTACCACACCACTCACACACCAAAACAAGGAGAACAAGTACAAAAATCAGAGTATCATTCTTCATCTTGTCTGTGACAACAAAAACAATATTTAAGCCTCAACAACGGAAGCATCACAACTTAAGCCATCATGTGATACTTAAGCATGACAACACTGAATCTTATGAAATTCAGACCTTGCCTTCCTCCTT
This sequence comes from Penelope pileata, assembly GCA_013396635.1. Taxonomy (NCBI): domain Eukaryota; kingdom Metazoa; phylum Chordata; class Aves; order Galliformes; family Cracidae; genus Penelope; species Penelope pileata. The sequence continues at coordinate 463,430 of WBMW01005184.1, forward strand.
GTTATGATAAGTACCTTCCTCCTGGACTTTCACAAAAAGAGAGGCACATACCTGAACAGACAGAAAAAACCTCAACTCCACAGTGCAAACTCACTTTCATCATTAAAAATTTCTCTACAGCAACTTACATTGCTACTGAAAAAAAACAAACAGAAAACCTCACACCTCCTAATCTCAGTTTCTCATCAGCTATAGCAGCTAAGGAAAGGAGCAAGCCAGAAAAAGAGAAAAATAAAAATCCCCAATGCTGGTCAGTTTCAAAACAGTGGAGTTGACTTGGTTGGAAAAAAGCTAGCATTCCTAGGTAACTGCTACAATAGAAGCATTCAAAATACTTAGAAATGGTCCTAACAACAAGGCCTAGATTCACAAAGAATCCAAAATTTGTTTGTATCGTAAGGTAACATCTTTCATAGAAGGCAAGAATAAAAAGGCACCACCTAACAACACAGAAAATAGCAGAAATAGCCCGTGGATGTCATAAGGATAAAAAACAGAGCTATGACGGTCTGCGACAAGCAGCAAGAACGACCATACGTTCAGTGAAATCCCAAAGGAATATCAACAAAATGGAGGTAGGCACCACAAAGCACAATGCTCTCCTGTTTCTTAGAAAACTACGTCAAATCATCCTCTCTTTTAGCAACTGTGAGGATGAAATTAGGAAAATGGCTGACTGTGAAAAAAATCCCAGACTATGATGTAAGAGACTGTTCCACTGGGAAAACTGAGCTTCAGAGTAGTTCCTTCTACTACTGAAGTAACCAAACACACAAGCTGTTCTGTAAAAGGACAGTAAGAATTCCTGTCAACATGGAGTCATGACACTTGGATCTCAATTCTCCAATGAGACTGTGGGTGTTGAGAGAAGTGAGAGCAGCAGCAAAGTTGATCTCAGAGCACAAAAGTGCCCTATGAGGTTACAAAACGTTGCCACAACCTAAATGACTGATGCAGATCTCTGATGTAGCTTCATGCAGATACATCCGTAGGCTCCAAGAGGAAAACAAAGAACACTCTAGAATCGTCTCTTCTCTCAGGCCTTGCTTGACTGAATGAAGGGCTTTCTGATCATACGGTCCACTTTCTTTCTTTTACTTTCAGGGTTCAAGATGACTGAAAAGCCTTGTGACAGAATATCCGCTGGCAAAGTATCACTCTGTAGGAACTATGCTTTGATAAACTTTTCCTAAGGCCTCTACAGACCATGAACCTGTTGAATTAAATGCCCCTACAGAAGATGGTCAAAGACATCCTCTGAACATCAGGGAGAGATATGACATTTAACAATGCTCTTTAGATAATTCACATACATAGGTCTCTCCGAAAGTAATGCCTCCCATTTTATTATGTTGGCCTGGGACACCAGAGGCAGATGATGGTGGGATGGCAGCAGAGGTTGAACTTTCCCCCTAACATTCCGTTCCATTTTGTTGCTGTGCAACAGATGGCAGCAGAGGGGCAGCCTGACACAATGGCGTCTGACATGGGAGTGCGGATGGAGCAAAGGTGTGTGACTGAATTTCTCCATGCGGAAAAAATGGCACCCACTGACATTCCTCGACTCTTACTGAACGTTTATGTAGATCAAACAGTGGATGTGAGCACAGTAAGGCAGTGGGTGGTGTGCTTATGCAGTGGCAACAGCAATGTGAAAGCCATGTTCTGGACAGCCATGCACAGCTGTCACACCATAAAATGAAGAGCGCCTCAATCAGTTCATCCATGCAAATTGGCAGATTATGACCAGGGAACTGTGTACGGAGACAAAGATCAGCTTCAGTGCCTTGGAAACAACAGTGGCAATGATGGAATATCACCAAGTTTGCACCAGGTGAGTCCCAAGAATGATCACACAGGAACCTAGAACACCGTATGCAAGTTTTCCAGGACGTATTGAACCAATACGAGGCTGAAGGTGACAGTTTCCTGGATCACGTCATTACCAGTGACAAGACACGGCGTCACCACAAGATGAAGTTAAAACAGCTGTTCATGCAGTGCAGACGTGAAATCCCTATAGATGAAAAATTTCAAGATGCAGTCCTCAGCAGGTAAGGTGATGTGCACTGTGATTTGGGCTAAGAAAAGGCTGATCCTTCTGGATTCCTCAGACAAATCACCAACTCTGACCACTACGCTGATGCTGACTAAGCTGAAAGCTCAGACTTACACAGCCAGGCCAGAGAAGAAGACAACCTTTCTCTTGCAACACAATGCTGACAGATCCCGTATCAGTCTGAAGACCATGCTGCACATTGTCAGTCTTGGCTGGACTGTCCTATCACACCTACTATATAGTCTCGATTTGGCTGCTCCTGACTTCCATCTGTTCAGGCCAATTGGACTGTGTGGGCAAAATTATCCTAGCAATGACACTGTCACAGCAGCTGTGTACACTGGTACAGAACTTTATGAGCATGGCATGCAGGCTCTTCTTCACTGCTGGCAAAAATGCATAGCTAATGGTGGTGACTATGTTGAAAAGGAGTGTTTTGTAGTCAAGAATTTGCTCTAACATATAGTGTTACTGTGCTCTTTCAATCTGTTGTTGTTTCAATGGAAATAAAGAGGAGGCATTACTTTCAGAGCAACCTGTGTTTGCTGCTTCTTTTGAGGGTACTATCATTGACTATGGCAATGTTCTGGTTTTGATGCACAGAAAATCTCCTTATGAATACAGACACCTCCAGGACATCATTTTGTTTCACTGTAAGAAGCACCATAGTTTAATGTGCTCTAGTATTGCACATTCTCAGTACTTTCTCCAAGCCATAGCTAGATTGCTGCATTGAACAGAACCTGAAGTTTGTCTTCACCTTTGGTTGGAGATATAATGAGCTATAATGATCCAATCTGAAGGTGGTGATGAAACATGACTCTGTGTAGCCATAATCTACTTTTACAGGAAATGAGTTTCTCACACAGCAAGTGGAGCAGGAATGCAATTTTTCTCTACTTGCTCATTCAGATAGCAGGAGTCCCACAGGGCTAGAGGCTTCATATCGTACATTCTTGTCAGTGCCACTATTTCCTCAGAACCTTCAAATGAATAGCATCTCTCCTTGGTACTTACATCACTTGAGTTTTTCAAATTGCTCTTTAACTTCCTTAATAAGTCTTCAATTTCTATTAAGGCCACATTCTGATTTCCTGTGAAGAGTGCCAGTGGAAAATTAATTTTCCCCATTATCTTCTATAGTAACAACTGATGGAAAACAAAATCAAAAAACTTCTTTACTCTTTTACCATGCTTTTAACTTTCAACTTCATGCAACCTAAATATTGCCACCACATCCTCTTGCTTCTACTGTCATTTCCAGACGAACTTAAACTGGAGTCTTTTTCTTATCATCTGACTTTGTTTCTTTCCTTTAGGCAGCTTTGTTTTGGTGATACTTCACGTTTTATCACATTAACTCAACCATAATAACAGTAGTAGTTTTACTCATCTCAGGGAGAGAAGAGGGTAGGGAGAAAAAAGTAAAAACAGTACCTTCCTTCAATTACAGCATTCTCTATTTGCTTAGAAATTGGTTAAAATAAGAAGCTATAAACCTAATCCTGTTTCAATTTGTCACTAAGATAGGCTTCAAGATAACTCTGACAAGAACTGCACATGCAGGAATCACTGTTATTCAATTAAGTTTAGTAATTCACACAAGCTACCACTAGTGAACAGCTACCCTAATCAAAACATGCAAAATTGGAGAGATAAAGACATGCGCCTTTTTTCATATTATGACCAATTCTCTCCCACAAGCTAGTATCTGTTTGTCAGAAGTCAACAACAGCAACAGATCCTTTATTTCCTTTCATATTTTTACATACCTCATCCTTCGTTATTTTGTCACTTCTTTGTAACATATTCCTAGAATTATATTCATGATTCTCAAATTACTACAGTCTGTTTCACGGATGCCACCTTTCCACTAAATCCTCTGCTAACATGCAGAAGACTCAAAAAACGAAGTCAAGAAATGTATTACTCAATGTGTTTAATTTCAAAAAAAGCACTTCTTTTAAAGAGATATCAACATCTATTATTGAAAAACAACTTTCCAAACACCGATCAAAACTGTATAGCAACATTCTGCAAGAAATATATTTTAATCCAAGTGTTCATAAGGTATCTCAAATATGAATTCAAACAGCCCATGGTCAATTCCCACAGCAATTTCAGGTTAAAGACCTAGTTTCTATATCACTATTTTAAGTCTACTTACAAATCTGGCAGGTGTATCCCATGCATGTGAATTTTTACTGATTACAATAATACAGTAGCATCTCCCTCTGCTCTGAAGCACAATCTAGGACATTATACACATCAGAAAAGGTTATCCCTAATTTAAACTGTATCCCAAGTCTACAAATATTTCCAGGCTATTTTCCAGGGGCAGATTATCTTAAAGCAGATTATCATAGACCAAGCTGAAAACCTCCTTTTCTTAGGCTAACATTTTATTCCTCATCAGGAAGAGCACTTACACTGTTCTTTTACAAAAATTGTCTTTTTTTTTTTTTTTTTTTTGGTGATTCCCTGTCTTGGCTGCCTCATACTCTTTTAATCAATGTCCATTACTTCATATGGTGACAAGGATGAAAATGACAATCCTCCACTTTTCAATGACAGTCTTTATCTCAATACAGTCATCATTCTGTATTTAAAAGGCACAGCAGAAACCAAAGTTTGCTTTTTCTTTCCTCTACTACTATATGCGTTACCAACTTTGTCTGAGGCATGAGCTTTTCACTTTTACCTGATATTCTCAGTTATTCTGTCATCTATGGGTAATAAGCACTTTCTACGCTGCGAAGCAACACTTAATCAGCACATCAATTTTAACCAGCCTTTCAAAAACCTAGACGGCATGTGAAGGTTTAAAAATGTCAATTAATTCTATTTAACCCTTGCAAAAATTAAATTCATAATATATATCAATCTTCTCTCTCCCTTTCATTCATCTTTCCTATTGCCATGGATGTAAGCATATCTCCATCACTTCATTCAAAACATTTGGTCTTGATGATGCGATGTTGATCCTTTTCATCGCTCATCCATATGCTCTCTCCTGCTGTAATGAATAAAAACAACTACTGCTTCTTGCCTTTCCTATCCAGGATACGAAAGTCTCCTTTAAACTAAAACTAGGATCCTGCTCTTATCTGTCACTGCCATACAGCATCATCACACTCTGATCCCAGAGGTAGGGAGGCACTCTCTGCTATGCTCTTACGAAATGTATATTGTTTCCAGGATACTGTACTTAAATACCTTTACACACCTATATCCGCTCCATAAATCACATCTTTCCTTTGATGCTTAAACACTATCTATTAACAATAAGCTGAAGGACTTACTATGTTTGCTGCTTACAGCAAATGCATCAGCATTGCATCTTATGTTTTACTTTTGGTTGTCTTTTTCACTATTGCAGTCTTACATAATAAGCCATCCCTTTGCAGTCCCATTGAAACTTTTTCTTAATTACAGATGCATACAATTCTTTAGACATAGTATCTTTAAACAGTGACTTGACACAGTATTTTAACATTCTATAAAACTCCGAAGTATTTTTTATTTTAAAAAAAGATTTCACAAAAGCAGTGGAGGAATATGACGACTATTGTGGTCAACATTCTGTTAACACAGTACAAATGTCTAGAGTACAGAAATGTATGTAGCCTTAAAAGAGAACCATACTTACTAGTTTTGCTTGCTGCGCATTCACTGGGTCACCATACTGCAGTAAAGCTTGGAACTGGTTATTCTTTGTGAATGTGATTATCTTCAATACAGCACCAAATTTAGAGAATATCTGTCAAAAACAAAGTTTTACACACATGTTCCTGCTAATCACAGCTCAGATTAAAATGATATTTGGCTTACCTGATGAAGAACATCCAAGGTTACAGGATAGTACATGTTGTCAATAATTATTCTAAGCACCGGACTCTGAGCTGGAGTCACTGCACTCTCACTAACAGTGGTCCCACTTATGGGAGCATTTGTTGCCTGCACAGCCGTCACTGCCTGAAGAACAGCTTGGGCCCGCTTAAAAAAAAAAAAATTACAAAGATTTTACTTAATATTTCAAGACAATAGCTAGAAATTAATTCAAAATAGTCACATCATTATCTTTAGAAAAATCAGAGCTACAGGCAGAACACAACAGAAGTGTAATGCAGTCCAACTCTGTCATGAGAGAAGATAAAAATGGAAAGAGAAAATATAAATGAAAACAACAATTAAGCCTTCAAATGGCATAAATATCAATTTTCCTAGCAGCAAGTTTATTGTTCTACTATTAAGGATAAGAAAATGTAGGATTTTGTGGACATCAAAACTCCTTGCAGACTCTTAAGGGGAAAAACGCCTACAGAAACCAGTAATTTTTATCTTGTTTTTCCAACAGTTTTATCACAGTTAACATTTCACATCTATTTTAATTATGTCAAAAGCTCTGCAAGGAAGGGACAATGCTGAACACTTTCGAGCTTCTCAGTTGTAACACAAGGAAGCAATACAGAGGACTGACAGCATCAGAAAGTAGTATCCACAGTGAGGTAAACAACCTAGTGTCTGTTAGTCACCCTTCTTGCTAAAAAGGGAAACAAAATCCTCTTCCAAGGTGGGTGGTTTTGTTTGCTTGTTTTCTATTATAAACACAAGCAGAGTTTTAGAAATTCAAATGTTTATGATGACATCAAAAAAAAAAAAATCACACATCTACATAACTACTGCTACTGCCAAAACTGAAAGCATCAGAAAGATTAGATGTTCTTTTTCTTAGAAAGAAAAAGTACAGGGTAAAAAAAGGGCTCCAGTTACTATTTCCATTAGAGCAGCCTCATGAAGCAAAACAATACAAGACAAAGTGAGCATGCCAGGTAGAAATAAACACCATATTAATGCATAATGCATATTTCAGAGGTATTAGAGCTTCTGCATAATCTCATGTCTCACAACTTACCTGATACTCTTCAAACTGAAATGAATCAATCAGTTAAGGAAAGATTAAAAAATTTAAAAGACCTGGTGAACACCAGTTGAGAAAATTAAACTGTTTAACATTACTGTAATTCTAAAAAAAAAGTCTTTCAATAAAAAATACATCCCCCCCCAAAAATGTATGAAACACACAAATTTCAATCTGCCCAGATATTTGGCTGAATTGCCTATTTCCTACTCCTTCTGTAAGCAGAAAAGAAGTGCACCAATTAAAATTCATGTCTTCAAGTGACTGGAAAAGTTTAGACTGTACAATTGACAGAATCAAAACTTGTGAAGTTCTTTTTCACAAACGACCCTTGACAGCACTATTAATGTATGCTTCTATCATACTTCATTGCACTAGAGTTAATGTAAATACATGACAGAGTGAAGGAGTGTGCAGGACTTAACATTCTCAAATAAGGATGACCTATAAAATTAATACAGGAGTGAGGATTTTCTCAAACAAGTTCACATTTAGGATTATATAAATAACCACTTTTGAAGATACTTGAGAAGCATATGAAGCTTTTTTTTAGTTTTACAAAACTGAAATGAGTTTAAAAAGATCAACTTAGACTACTGATGATTAAAGAACTAACTAGAGGTAAATTCAGCCTCAACTCTGAGTCTCGATACCATATTAAGAGATATTTATTTCTTAAATATTAAATGCTTAAATGCTCCTCTCGTGTTTTGCTGACTCACAGGAAAATTATTTTCACAGAACTATAAAGCTGACATAAGAACTTCAGCGGTGCATTTTGAGTCTGCTTATTCAGACCAACTCATTCGGATTGCAGAAATAACAATCTTACAAGCTATCATTATTGGCTGTTTAGAGCACTCGTTTTTTTTATTTATTTTTTTTTAAATCTTTTTAGCTAAGATCCTTTCATCCTTCTTGAAAGGTTAACAGCTACAAATTTATCATTTACATACCCCACCTACGCCAGAGCACCAGTAACAGAAGACAGAACTTGGTACTCAGTCTTTTGTAACACCAAGATAATTTACGAAATTAACCTTAAAATAATCATTTGACTTGTGTCATGCCTCTTTTCATGTCTCTTTTTCCCTTAAATTTGTAAGGGATGGTCATCACATTAAGAAAACCAAATTTGCAAAGGCATTATTTTTGCTAACTTTCTTGTTTTACTAAAAACAGATATATGCATCTACCTTCATTTTAAAATAGGTTCTGCAGAGGCAAGAACAAAACATTTTTTCTTTCTACTACCAACTATACTTATCTCTATAGTGAGCATTAATGTGTTCTTTAGGAACAGCAGATCACATGAGATGAGCTTACCAGTGCTACCAGACTAATCACTCAAAGCATTGAAATGTAGGCATTGGCATTAGTCATTATCACTAGAGAAATTCAGAGAGGTATTAGAATCTCAGGTGTCAGAATTAAGAAGTTAAGTTTTCTCATCCTACACTTTCTAAACTAAGATGTAAACTTATTTTATGAAAAATTTTAAAGTAGAACACCCTCACAATCTTTCTTTTTTACATTAAGTAAATTCATCCTAATTGAAAGCTCACACAAAAAGCAAATCCCCTTCAATATCACAAAATGGAACAACTGTAGCTGAAACTACAGCAGTCTTTGAATGTGGACAAAATTTGATTTAAATACTATGTATTTGTGGGTCACGTGGCATATATGTCACATATTCTACTGTCTACATTTCTAATACCACATAACAGCAAATATACCTGGTTCAGTGTGTTATCGGTCTTCAGTTCTTTATGATTGGAATATTGGATATAGATTGGTTGGTTACGAAGATGAGGCGTCACAGCAGAGTAGTAATTAACCATAGTGATAGCTGCTTCTTCCGTTGCAAGTTCCAAAAAAGCCTGTAATACCAAGTTAAACAGGTACATTTCAAAGTAGATAATCTTTGTTTTAGAAGCACAGAAAAGACGACTTAAAGGTTTGATAACACGTTTTCCCAAATATCAATTTTTAGAAGATGTCAATCTCCACGTACCAACTTTATTTGCTAAGCTACTCCATCTCCAAAAAATCATCCATAAAAATGCAGAACTGAGTTTATCTTACAGCTTAACTTTCTACTTCATGTAGCTGCTAACCAACCCATGCTCCCAAACAGAATTTACAAGACAATATAGCTAATGAAAAAAATTTAAGGAAAGGAACAAAAGGCTCTTCCCCCCCCGCCTCTTAATACTTACTGTTGCATGATTTATTTCAATAGTATTTTGACAGTGTATTTTGAAATAAGAAGGTAAGCATATAAAGAAAAAAAGCAATAAATTACCTGATTTTTCCCTTTCAGCATCAAGATGTTGGTTACCTTACCAAAAGGTAAACCTAACGCAATAACTTCTGTTTCTGTCACTTCCCCGGGCAATTTTCTGATATGAAGAACACGAGAAGGAGCCCCATCCATTTTATCTTCACTTTTGAATTTCTTGTTGTCATTACCATTGGCTGAAAGACATATTAGGACTATTTGAAGAGCTTAATGTCATTATGTGTTTTGTTTAAAAATGCTTTATATTACAAACATAAGAATTTTTACAAGAGCCACCTAGTCTGATCCAAAAGAAAATTCAAGGGTTTAGAACAAATTCTGAAGAGGCAACTGGAAGAACATGAAAAAAGTGTTACATGTTTTCAAGAAAGGTGGACTGCTCAAGAGTAACCCAATTGCCCTTTGTGACAACTTATTTTCTAAGCAAGATGAAAACCACAACAAATCTACAGATCATGTCATGTAACAATACTAACTGGGACTCAGAAGGGTTTGCATAAGAACAATAAAGCATGTAAAAAAAATAAAAAACATTTAGAGGTAAGCCAGTTTTTTTGTTTGTTTTCCTGAAAAGAGAAATATGGCAGGGAAATAAAGTGACTAGAAACGCTCCTAAAAGAAAGTTTTAAATATTGTTTTCTCTAAGAAACCATACACACAAAGCAGAAAAGTTTCAAAGCAAATTTACTGATGATATAAATACAGGAAAAGTCAGTAATGCTAAGAAGGACCAGCATGAACTGTGGGCTCATCCATAGAAAGGAAAGACCAGCTAACGACAAAACGCAATTAGCAGAGACAGGGGAGCAAGACAATTATTCCTACTAGAACAGGGAAAAATCAACATCGTACAAAGCACCAGGAGATAGTTTAGAATGTTGTCCAGAATTCCTTGTACAGAATCCCAATAAAATTCATGAAAAAAAGAACTCAAGCTGGAACATGTGAGAGCTAGCCAGCTGGAAGGAAGAAATTCTCTGAAAAACAGTCTAGGAAATAATTTACTTTGGCTAAAAGGTTAATAAAACTACTGCCTATAAATTCATCACTGGAGTAAACATCAGAAACAGTTAAAAGCTGAAGAACAACACCATCTTAAGGTATACAGATATTAATGTTGGAAATCAGAATGCATTTAGAAATGCATTCTCATTTAGCATGAGAAAAACAAGTGTTAAGATTTCTTTTTTTGTGTTTCTGGCTATAAGATATGCAGTGAGACACTCCATGTCTCATTTCATCTTAGAAGAGCTGCTCAATAGCTGCCTGCTCTTCCAAAACACAAATTAAAAAACACCCTGTAACTAGAAAAAAATATGTAGGGTTAAAATTGATGGCAGATATCAAGGAGGATTTAAGAAATAAAATTACGAACACAACTATTTTATTTCCTAACTAAAAATAAGGGAGAAGGGTGGGGGGGTTGGGGGGAGGAAATCAATAGCAAGCATTTGTGCTAAGTCCTCTGAAAGCCTTTGTAAGAAATCCAATGGCTGTGATTTCCAGAGGGAAGAGAATAAAGAAGTCCTCAATTATCACTCAGCTGTTAACTACAGAATATTCTTCAGATTGTGTGTCCAGGAAAATCATTTAGATCTAATCTGATCACTTATATGAAAGTGCTTCATTCATATACAAGTGAACAGAGAACCGTTCGCTTTGCTAAGGCTGTGCCTAAACCAAAATTAAGGATTCAAGCTCTCAACTCAGCTCGCCTCTGCCAAGGTAACTCACTCAATAGTAAGAACACAGAATGGAAGGGACTCCTTTTTAGAAATCAAAAATATCCAATATTTCAGCTCTGGATCCAAACAGCCAGGCCAGGCCTTTTAACTAGAACTTAACTAACTTTTCAATGCCTGTAACAGAACTGGCAAACTCCAGTTCTCTGACCAAAGCCACGAAGTTTCCTTTTCCAGTAATAGGGTCACTCTGTATTTCCACTACAGGAAATGCTAGAAAAACGAAAAATCTGCATGCTAAATAATTTCTAGCATTCATATCTTTTTCCAACAGCTCAACCTCCCCATTTCAGTTTAATGTTTCTCCTCTCCACTTCAACTCTTTCTTTACTACATTTCTTTCAAACTACAATCTAGATGGATCCAAGTCTACAAATCAAGGCATTCTCCTAGTGAAAACCAGTACGCCTTAGAATTCAGGTCATACCTTAAATTAAATAAATAATTAAACAGAACTTAATACTGCAGAACTGAGCTATCTGGGTTCTGGGGTGTCTTTGTTTCTTGCACCCCTGAAGACTTTTTCAATTTATTCTAGCAAACAACAAAACTGTATGACATTTGAACTGGTCAAAATTCAGCTAGCTGTGTCCAACCAACGCTGCTAGGAGAGGATCAGTCCATGCAGTAGTACATACTTTGTTTTGCCCTGCTGCCCAATCTCATTACTATTGCTTGGTTTCACGTGCGCGGAGTTTTAGGAAATAAAGTATTCACTTTCAGAAGACAAAAGGTAGATAAATATAGTAAAATAGTACAAAAATATACCGGATTACGCACTAAAGAATGCAAGACAAAACGTGGGTGGCCACTTGAGGACCTCTGGCAACAACCATTCCCAGCGCTGGGTAAATGCAAGCCAGCCTGACAAAGCTGCTTATTGCTTATTGCCAGAAGTACACCTTAGACAGTGAAAGCTAAACTGACAATGTTCACAAAACGATGCCACTGAAATCTACCCCAAAATGTTTAACACTGGAGAGAAGGAGACAGAAAAGAATTAACATTAGTTATCATTGCTCTTCCTGAATGCAGAAGAGAACGCTTTTTTTAATCTTAAATTATCTAGCCAGCATAGCTTAACACTAATTTACTACCTCAATAAGGGAAGTAACAAACTGCATCATATATTAAACTTGTATACATATACACGTGAATTTTCAAACATTTGTCAAACAGGTGAAATCCATCTTTCAGGACAATCAGCAAAGTTTCTGGCACTCTCCCTAACTTTATACATTCTCTTATGCCCCATTTTGAATGATGCTTCTCTGCTGGAGCCATCATTAAACTACACAAAACCAGCATTTAAAACATGGAAACACAACTTGTTCAGAACCACTGGAAAGTGGCTGTAACAACTTTAACAGTATAAAGCATCAACTACACTCTCTAGCCCTGCTTTACATAGTCTGCTTTCTGACACAAGACAATCAGAAAGTTCCTTCTGGAAAAAGACAAAATTGCAGAAATTTGGGAAGGGGAAATCTCACAAGCCACCTAATAACTACAACCAAGGAACTGCTACTGAAATGGAAGCTTATGGGTAAAGAGCTGAACAAAAAAAAAAAAAAAAAAAAAAAAAAAAAAAAAAAAAAAAAAAAAACCTCGGTTCTGTAATACCCACTGCACTGATGCGAGCCCTCTGTGGTTCTCCAGCAAGGACAGGAAGATAAATCAAGTTTCTAGATGACATCCATTGGCTAATTCTAAACAAAATCTTGTCTCTACAAATGGCATTCAGAAGCATTATTCTCCTATCTAAATAGGACCCTGCAGTCTAACTGTAATTGGCACACAGACCACATCCTTACGGCACAGCCAATCAAGTCATGGAAATGGAACACAGAAGAGCTGACAAATTCTATAAATGGGCATCATATAAGCAATCTGGGATCCCTGACATTTTCAGTTAGAAACTCCTATTTTAGTAAGCACAGGAATGAAAACACGCATATGTACATAGGTATATAAAATATATACACACACGATATGCGCTAAGTCTGTGGCATTCAACCATTCCAGTTACAAAGATTAAACGCTCACAGGTAGTTTCTACAGGAAAAATAGATCCTAAAGTTCTACTTAACTCCCATACAACAGCAAATAAAATTTTCTGCTGATAACTATTTTTGAAAATGTTTTAATAAGATTTCATCCTAAGGAGTTTTTCTTTACACATTCTTTCTCCCCCCAAGATATACATAAATACAACCTGAAATGCTCTGAAGCCAAAACACAGGAGTAGAAATACGTATGTATAGTTTTACCTAGAAAATATACTAACCCTTTATTCTAGATGCATAAATTTTCTTTTACAGTAACTGTAAGGAACATCTACTCTACAGATTAGAGCTACTGCAGTACAATAGTCTCCTTCCTCAGGCATTTTCCTCAGAAGTTCCTCTTCTCACATTCACATCTCCTACTACAGAAATACTATGGCTAAGGGTAAAGATTTTGCATGCAATAAGAAGTTGTTTTCACCTGTTATTTCTTGGAAATGAGGAGGAAAAAAGGCTAACAATAAATCCCTTTCTATCTTCAATAGTAGAAATAATTGCTAAGCATGATACTGCTACACATGATTTCTGCAGAAGTTGCTCTGTACCACAACTGTCAGTACATCCCAACAACCAACTACGAAAGCAATGCAAATAGCCATGCTTTCTTGAAGCACTTCGTCCTCCAATCCAGTCACTTCATACAGTAAAAACTGGAAGCTTACTATCAGTTTTATTCATAGTTGCTAATATCAAAAATATTTGTTTCACCTAAGTTGAATACACAAAAATCAACTTTACTAAAAAGTACAGCATCAGGCATATATCCACACAAGAAATACTTGACCAGAAAGGTAGCAATGGAACTAAGAAAACATGTAGTTTAGAATTGTGGATTTTGACCAAAGATTAAATATCACAGCGATTACTGAAAACAACCACCTGTATAAAACAGCCAGCTAAGGAAATCAGAGAAAACCACAGAGGGCGTAATACGAAGAGACCACTGTGGCTCTGTTCCTGAGGTTTTCCTAAACATATGTACCTGCCTGATGTCACAGACAGAAGGTAGGAAGAGAACTGAGAAACTTGCCACAAGTGCCACCAGGTTCCCAAAATAAGGAAAAGCAAAATCTTATTTATCATACAGGTATCTTCAAATTTCAAGCCAAAGATATAATCTGCAATTCAGAATGTTTGAAAAGAAGAAAAAGTCAATAATGCACTCAAAAAGGATAAAAACCATGGAGAATGTGAAGTTCTACAAAGTATGCATTTTTTAATTCTAAAATTACATGTTACATGCACAATGTCAACTCTGCTTGGTTTTTGTTTTGAAGATCTTTGAGGAGAGGAGAGCATGTTCTGTAAGATTTTATACTTCTAAGTGTGTTATATCCCATGATCTTTGTTTGCTAGGCCACTACTACATTGTGGAAGTCTTACCACTCAGCTAAAGCTTCCCATCAGTAGGAACAGGTGAACTGTTACTCTGGGTACAGGCCACATGTAAAGAAAAATTCTGACCAAACTGTAGTGAAACTAATCTTATACTACAGAGGATACTGCCCATCAGGAATCTGAGCTCCAATAACCATGGTCAGGCAGATTAAAGATTAACTATACAGCTGTTAATTAAGGACCAGAACAAGCACATTTGCACACATGCTGCAACTGTTTCGAAATCTACTGAGTAAGTTTTCTAACTGTAATACAGTTAGAATATGGTACAGTGGCTGCTTAATGTTGCACAGGACAGTCCAGAACTAACGTAGATCACTTTGGCCCTTAAAATATTGTAAATACTATGACTAAGAGAGCAATGTAACTAAAATGGAACCAAAATGAATTATGGCATAGTGATGCAGATAGAAATTAAATTAATATAAGGGCCACATTCTCCCATCCTGAGAGGCGGTTTCGGTTGGCTGATTGTGGGGTTTTTTTGTTTCCCGTTTGTTATGTCCTAAAGTTGCTTAATTTACAGAAGGATGGTGTTCAAACATTCTGAGCATTAAAATTTAGTTAGTCCACATGCCCACTAGTCTCTAGAAAAATGTAAATTATGGTCTGTTATGATACTTCTCAATCATGTGTTGTACTTAAAATCTTTCCAATTACTATTAATTGTAATCAATTTGCAAACTCAGAATAAGTAAATGATCTGTGCTTAGGCATCATTAATGGTAACTAATAATCAACTTGATGTGCTATCAAAACCAGAATATCTATGTTTATACTGTACCTTAAACAGGGCACTCAAAACATTACTATGAGCTTGCGTGCCTCTGTGCTAACTATTCTGTTAGTACAATGAATTACCTATCAAAGTCACTGCTAACTTTCCCTGCTAATTAAGTAAAAACAAGATTGAGATTAATAGTATTGTTTAAAGCTCCAGGAGTTTGGAGAGCTCAGTTGAAAAATGATTTTTGAAATGTTTTTACTGATTGAGTTTAAACACGCGAACATAAATAATAGAAGTGGTAGTAGCTATGATAGAAGTATACTCTTCTGCTTCGATCTTGTGTCTTTAACAAAATAACTATATAAAACTTTCATCAACTTTCACTTTTTATCTACATTCCACTAATGTTTTTTGTGGATTTCAGGAATACAGTTCATGGCATAAGCACCTACATACATAGAGCGGTTCCTAACACTTTCATCAAGTAGTCCTTCATCTGAAAGAAAGAAGTCTTCCAAGAAGTTTGGCATAAAAGTAACCCCCCATAAAGGGAGTACTCTTTCTAGGTCATCAGAAAGAGGGACTTGATTTTCTTAGATTTAAAAGCTGAAGAATAGAGTCCAGAGTCAAAAGTGCATTCTTTACCTATCCTGGCTTCAGCTCCTGTTTCTCAGAATCCTGCTATCAAACCATATTTCAGTTTAGCTAAACGGTCCTCTGAGTCGTTGACTGCTGTGTATAAACACGAAAAAACAAATTCACAGTTGTCAGGAGAGAGTTATGCTCTTCAAAGATACGAGAGTCAAGCACGGTTATAATAGAAAAAAAGAATGGACTCAAAGTATTTTCAGAAAAGCTAGACGAAAACAGTAATAGTAGTGCAAGGTCCGTGGTTCTGCAAATTCAACACATAAGTGTCAGTCTGTGCAGAAACATCTGAAGACAAAAAACTTAAAAAAAAAAAAAAATCCACACATAACTGCTAACTTAAAATCTTACAAGGTGTCTTTCCCAGCAAGAAATTATCATCTAGTAGGTGGGACTCTACCTTCAGATGATTGCAGAATGATGTGTTTTCATGTTGCTCATAAACCACTTCTGTTTAAAAAAAAAAATCTTGTATACTTAATAGACATGTTTAACTTAAATGGAATTCCTCCAGGATAAGAACAGTGATCAGCTGTAGATACAAGGGTTCAGAAGTGGAAGGAAAAATCACACACAGTCATGCTCAATTATCCAAGCCTAACTTCCTTTTGAGGCAGTTCTTTTCCTAAAGATACAAAGTACGTAAGATAGTCACTTGCAGTAAGTCTTAACAGACTGTCAACTTCCCTTTACCTATACAGTTGAAGATGGTTAATGATGACAAAGCTATTTAGAAATTGTTCACGAGTCACACCGCATATTTTGAGTAATTTCTTTGGACAACACCTGAACGTGCTGATATTTTCCATGATTTTATATTGTTTATCAAATTATCAGTGGTTCAAATAATCAACAAGAATGCAGAACAAACATTTGTCCAACAGTTTAGTTTATTTGACAAGAAAGCAGGGAGTGATTCATACCTAAGACTCTATGAAGGAAAGTGCACCTTTCATACCTTTAAGAAAGAATTAGCACAGAGTATTCTTAAGAGCACTAAAATATAATATTCTAAAATAGAGTTGAATATCAAAAAAAAAAAAAATCACAAAACTGTGACTAAAGAGTAAGACAATCACTCAAAAACCTCAGCTTGAACCTTATCCCTAAAGAAACAACCATTAAAGAAAGCCCACGATTCTCCAGAAAGCATCAATTTCCATAAATAGGTCTTTTTTCTAGAAGAGTTTTTAAGAACAAATTGCTTAACAGCAACAGGTCTGAGCTAACATGTTTTTTAAACAAGTTCGATATTTCTATAGCACAGATTTAATGAAAAAAACAATTCACAAGTTTTTGTTCTAAGTTGAGGCCTGTTAGGGCACTTTTGGTGACAACTGTGTTTTCTGGCTTGGATACTTGTACCAATAGGCTCACAGCACTACATTGAATCTGTTCAGGAATTATCATGGGATCGTAAGTTTAAAGCGTTACAGAGTAGGCCAGTTTCCACAAAATGCCTCCTTTACTAAGAGCTTAAGCAATCATTTCTGAGTCTACAATTCCAAATTGTAAAGGAAACCTGGGGAAGTTTGGAAAAAGTACTTCTCATGCTCCTCACAAACAAGACAAATACAAGATGATATATTCAGAAATAATACTGAAATGTGGATTTCCCCTACTCTACAGGTTTTGCATGCTATTTAACAAAGGCAGACCGGTAGAACAGAAATTTGAACACAAATTTATTGATTTATAATACTGCATTCCTTTACTTTTTTTTTTTTTTTTTTTTTTTTTTTTTTTTTTTTTCCAAAATTTTTTTTTCGGCCAC
>WBMW01005184.1:481092-603211 GCA_013396635.1 Penelope pileata
TGGTATATTTTTCCAGAAGTTCATCTCAGGCCAAGGCTGTTTGATAACGAGATCTCTTCTCAGAAACCAGTTGGGGTTCTGGATGCCTAGAGACCTATCAAGAGGTCTCACTTGCATAAAAACAGAATCAATTTGTTTCCAAACTGCCTCCTTGTCAGTTAAAAAAAAAAAAAAAAAGGCACCAAAATCAATTTAAAAAAGGGAAGGGGGAAAAAAACCAAGGCAGAGGGTGGGAGAATTTGCATTTATTAACACAAACTTCTCAGTCCACGTAGTTGAAAAAACGGCTTTGATTCCATTTTAAGAACCCTTTGAGGAAAGAAAAAAAAACCTACTTCAAGTTTTAAGGCTTCTTAGAAAAGCTTCTGTAATTTTTCTTCTGAAAACTCAAACCTGTGACTCTTTCTCCCTTTAGTCTTTAAGTTTTTCCCCTTGGGAAGTTAACTTCTGTTTAGTTTTCCTGATTTTCAAGTTTCTCTGGAAATACATGGAAAAATTTCATAACATTCAGGGAAAAACTAGCTTGCAACACCCCACCCTCATACCCAATGCCCAAACCCAAATGCCCCCACCACATATATAACTCAATCCCCTTTTTATTGTAGTTTCTCATTTCAGTAAAGCAAACTGCTGAAGCTGTACTGTCCTGGACTGCAGAGGCCATCAAGAAAATGGAAATGAAAAGATGTACTTGTTTCTGAAATTGAAGAAAGCACAAATAGCAGCGGAAATAAATGAGCATTCCAGGGGCTCTAAAATGCCTACAAATACACTGTATTTCTCTTCTGCCACTCCTTTCCCCAACATTGCAGTGGATCTGGCAGTTGCACAGCTGCATGACTGATCAGTAAGCTGCTCCAATGGAAAGCACAGCTTCTTGCCAGCACAGTTCAGTGCTGAATGAGCTCATCTTGCAAGAGTATGAACACTCCAGCACTGAGTGGGACAGAAACAAGACCAGTTGTGGGTTGGTTTTTTTTTTTTTTTCCTCCATGTTTGTGCTAGGAATGCAGGAAGAAAAAGTCCACTCTGACAACAGCTGCCATTACAGCACTTTAAGAATATCATGAAACTGCATCCTGAATCCCAATCTTTTACTATTAGATTAAAAGGAAACAATCTGCTATTAATACTTTATTGCTTAATACAAATACAGGAGAGAAAAATATATACATTTCACGCTGAAGCTGTGAACCAGGCAACTATTTGGGAAGCCCAAGCAACACTGATACCAATAACTAATTCCTCCACATTTCTGAAAAAAAGAAAAAAAACGTTCTTGTAGAAAAAAAGAGAAAAAGCAAAACTCTGGAGATGAGCTCTCAGAAGGAACTCAATGCAAGTTCAAAATTCAGGAGGATATACTGGAATGAAAAGCATTTTATTATGTGCTAATTCATTAAAAGCCTTTCTATCTAGTAACAGCATAAATGTGACTACAAACAACCACGCTCACTTTGCATGGACATCGAGATCATAACACTGCGACCTGAGACTGAAGTAGCAAAGCAAGGTTCACTGCTTTAGCAGTCTAAGTGAGACCAGACCCAATTCTCTTTTCCTTAAGCCATGCTGTATTATGGATTACGGGGCAGCATTCTTGCTCGCGTTGCCCAGACTCACAGACGCCTCATGTGAAAAAGCAGGTATCACAGATGAGCTGTTAGCTGTTTACCTTTAGCTGGTAGTTCTGACTTCTTACTTGGAAGGCAGCAGTGTAAGACAAGCATAATTTTTCATGCTGTTACCCACCAACAATGTACTGCACAGATACCTGAAAGTTGTTTTTTGTTTTATGGGATTATTCTCCTCAAGTACCTGAGGTTTTGGAGTATATGTAAGGTCACTATAGCCTAACCCATGCCAGCAGTTTATCCCTCCATAGCACAATGGGTTCTCCTTTCAGCGTTCTCCCCTTGTAAACAGGAAATGAGTCCAAGAATAAATGATAGATTTCTCCTTTGAAAGGGCATCACTTACCAGTAACTACCATGCTGCTCATGTTAGAGTTCGGGCTATTGAGTACACTGCCTGAAAGAAGTTCGTCAGATCCTCTCTAAAAAGAAAGAGACAGTAAGAGATTTTTTTCCTCTATTTTGTGATTTTGAAAGATGATATTAAAAATGTCACTTTGATAGGGAAAATCTTTAGAAGAACTTAAGCAAGCACAACCAAACCTATTCAGATTTGGCAGACTTCCTCTTTTCAGATAAGCGCAACAACTCGAGGGCTATGTAACGCAGGACATTTACAAGGCAACCTTTGCAACGAGAGCAGGTTAAGCACAGTTATTTCACCCACCGCTGAAATGCAGCCACGTTGAGATACAGCATGAACTACCGAACAATTATTCTGTTCAGCATTTCAAATTAAAACAATTCTAATTAAATGTTTACTGCATAATTAGGTGTTTACTGTGTTTCCATAACATCTATTTAACATTTTATATGTTAAAGTACTATATCCAGCTGAAACTACAAAGGTAATCTATACAAATAGAAATACTGAGTTCAGCTCAATTCTAACCCCCCTATTTGTGATAAGGCTTGTCTTCAGAGGGTACTATCATTTTCCAGTCTGGGGACATCCATTTGTCCTAAGAAACAAAACTTAGGGCAGGGAGTTGCACCTTCACTACAATTCCTAAAGCATGACAATTATCAAGTAAGTGACCTTTTTGAATAGTGGTAGGCTGAAAAAAAAAAAGTAGAATTTACACAGAAAACTTAGATAATCTTTTCCTCTCAATTATTTGCAAGAGACACTTGGCACAGTCAAAGAGGCTTCTGCTTCTTTCCCCTCCCCACTATTTTCTCCCCTTTTTCTTTATTTACTCTTGCCCCACACCAGTAAGTGTTCATTCCTCAAAAACCCCACAGTATTTGTGTTCTTTCACTGAAGCAGCAGCAGCTATTAAAAAGGAATAAACTTGGCATCCTTTAAACATTTTACTTTAATTAGATCTTTTCTTACTTCAAAAATACTTCCCCCCAGCAACCTTAACACTAACCCATGTCACCACTAAGATGGAAAAGAAATAAACCAGTTTCAGCCCATCTGTTCTATTAAGTGAAAGCTTTTCATTCTGTTACGAGCACTACAACAGAATCTCCATGCTAGTTAGAAAGTGTCTTGCAAGGTGGCTCAAAACTACATTCAAAATCAACCCGAGGACACAGCCTTCCTGTGCAGCATGCATTGAATCAAACCATCAGCACTGCACAGTGCTCTGTATGCATATATGCACAAAAATGGCACCTGATATCCAGAGTTCTTAAAAATAGTCCATATGCGTATGCACACAGAGACACTGAAGTCTATTTAATTTTCAGCATCAGCTCTGAAGAATCTTTATACAGTTTATGGAACACTTTTCACACTGTACAACCAACAAAAAAGCTGTGCCTGTCAAACCAACAACTGACTTCCTTTAAAAATAAATACTGGCTAATACCAAGAACTCATCTTGCTCTCAGTGGAAAGACAGACCTCCAATCAGATGTAACTAAGGAAAAATTTAGATGGACATTACTGAGAAATAAGTCAGAGAAGTTGTGGAAGCTATTATTGCAGCTAAATCGCTCTCTGCTGTTAATAACATAGACTAACACAGGCACTCAGTGTACATGGCTACACAAACATTCCTTCCTTCTCTTTAATGGTTTATTTAACGCAGTATTTACATAGAGCCCCTCAAAGATTGCCAGCACTCCTGCTCCCTCAGGAACTCCGCAGCTGTTTCCGCTCGCTGCTACCCACCCCACCCGGTCTCGCTCCGAAGCCCTCACCTGTAGCCTGGACAGCTCAGCTCAACAGGCAGAGGCAGCACAGACTGAACACCTGCATAGCCAGGCACGCTGAAAGGCACCAGTGACCCTCTGGGTTTCCCTTAACATGCCAGTCACCAAACTGCAGCAGCACAACAGAGAGCGCGGGGAGAGCTGAGGCACCCCCAGGGCAGAGGAAGGAAGGCTCTTCCCAAGCGCTGGAGGCACTTCACAAAGCTGAAATTTAAAGATTTACTTCATCTCCAGCTTCAAAAAACTGCCTAAATGAGTAACTCCTGACTACCAGAATGTAAAAACAAACTTCTGCCTCCTAACAGACCAGGCTTTCAAAATCTATTTCTTAATCCACAGCAAAGAAAACCCAAAATGAACACAAAGCTAAATACTCAATAGAGTTATTCAGTTATTTGTGTTCTATAAGCAATTAAAAGTTCCCTCTCCATTTTGAAGCTTTTCACATTTTGTGAAAATATTCATAGTTAATTACAAGATTTTGTGGTTACAATTGAAAAAGCTAAGAATTTTGATCAGAAGAAATGTAAGTTTCTTAGATTGCCACGTATTATATTTATAAATAGTATTTCTTTTATCCTCATAACCCAGTGTTAACCATGAAATCACAAGGGTATGGCAAACTTCTGCAAACTCACATCCATGCTTGCCAAGCTTTTGGTGAAAGAAACACACCTTACCACGTCAGCAGACATCTCACTGTACATATGCACATGGTTACTTCTCCTTACTGGTTCGTAAGCAGCCTGGACACCCCTCATCTCATTAAACACGTAACTTAAAAGCCAGCTAAGCAGCAGAAAGACACATGATATATTTGGAAACAGAGCGATTAAATTACAAAAGTCAAAGCAGTTAACTGGCTAGAAATTGTTATTTGCTCCGAAACTCTGCGGAGGTTGTTTAATAAAGCAGTTTAACACAAGCCGTTCAAGTAAGCTGACTGGCACTGCTGTGTGACATAAGCACCTCCAAAATTACAGCAGAGCCAAAAATACTTGTTTTTATTTGCACCCATTTGGCAAATGTAAGATTTGATTCCATTTGTGGGTTTGGGCATGTGACTATTTTTATGTGCATTTTCCTTTAGAGAGAGAGGCCAAGAAGTACTCGCACCTTGCTCCAAGGGCAAAGTGCTATCATTTGCGCACGAATTACAACCTACTTCCAAGCACCGTGGGCACTCAGTAGTTTTGTTCTCAATCACACCGCTTCCAATACTCAAATTATCAAGTGAAGAAACTTTAAATTAGTTCAGGTCAATTCTACTGAGTGTTTCAGAAACAAGGAAATCAAGCTCAGATCTTTGAGGAACACGACAAACACGAAGAACAAATTCAATAAATTCAAGAGCAACCTTAACTTTTTTTTGCCTTCTTTGCTAACTGCTGTGCTGTGAATCAAGCAAACTTGAGACTGTGTAGCAAGACTGAAGTTCACAAACACAGATCACAGAAGTCCAAGTTTAAGTTCACAATTAAAAATAAACAAATAAGCCAAACAGAAGCCATCACATCAATCTTCTTTCCAATCGCAGACTGCAAAGGAAGTTTCCTATAATAGCAACACAGAGACTACGTGAATATCCATTTTAGCACAAGGGAAGGAGACTGCTAAGGACAAAAGAAGTACAAACTGCTATTGCACTATTAATAGGTCATCTTCTGACATCTAGTCCTCAACAACAGAAGTTTTCAATGCCATGTGACTATTCCTACCAATGTCAAGAAAAACATGAAGCTATATTGATACAGTGTAAAAGCTAAAAGGCTAACTGTACCACCCACATACAAAACACTAGGTCATGATTTCAACATCTGCCAAACCTCCACAACAAAGTAAATCAGGAAATTTAACTAACTTACAGTCAGCAAACCTTAAATTTCTTGCAGAGTCCAAGTTCTTTCAATGAAGGCTGTGTTATCACACCCTGGCCCCAGTGACAGAGCTTTTCTGACAGAGTATGGCGTGGAAATAGCACGTTAAACTATGGTGTTAACCAATTGATGAAACTATGCAAAACTGACATGTAGGACCTTTTTCATCTTTTTCTGAAAATGTTGTCACTCAGACTTTGAACATGTATTTCAGAGAAACTTAAACGTACTGTTAAATGAAGATACAAATTAACTGAAACACTGAGTAAATCTAAGTACTGTAGTATATATACAAGGAAAGAAAAAGCAACTAGCTTTGCAAATTAATCTCCCAGCTCCTTGCCTTAGCAGTCACAGTTAACTCAGAATCCCTCGCTACTGGAAATGAATTGAGGTAGTTGGATTCCAGATTCCAACCCCCTCTACGACCCCATAACGGATTACTGTAAAGCTTCACACTATCCCAAGTTATATTAAGTACCTATGCAAGTTGTTACAGTCATACTACCTTTGCAGGCTAATAAAAAAAATTTTGGCTTGGGAGCTACCAACAAGGTTTAGTCTCAAGCATCAAGAGTATTTTTGACAACTGTTTACAGAAAAGAAGTACTGTCAGCTCTTTTCCTAAAAATTCATGGCTACAAAGGCTCTGATGAGAAGTTACAGCTGCATGTAACAGGACAAACTCTGCATGTTACCAGAGGCTTATCAGAAGCGTATGTACATGCAGGCCTCTTCTAAGGCTACAAAAATTGAACCAGATTACTAGAAAGAGTAAGAAAACAAATGAACTGCACTTTAAGAAGTCAAGAGCATCAGCTAAAATCATGTACTGACATACCATTAGAAAACATACCAAGAATACAAAAGACATTGAAAAACACAGTTTTGATAAATCCTCTGATTTGCAGCATGTGAGATGCTGATGTTCCAAACCCCTCTCAGGAACAGGATGCTTTTCCCCCCATCACCTCCATCCCTCCCCTCACCTCCCCCACGAAAAAGAGCAAAGGACAACTGGAGCTGTGCCGTACCACAGCCATTCTCAGCCTACGGGCAGGAATTTCTCAATGGCTATGACAAGCCAGGAGACAGATCTCAGGATTTAAAGAATTCTAACAGCACTGTAAAACATTTCATTTCTAACAACGTCTGGGAACAATTTAAAAGCAAAAACCAGAAGCCTAGCAGTATGGGAGATGAGTACGAGCATCTGAGAATTCCAACCCAGACAGCAAACATTCCTCTCCAAGACACACAGCTGTAAATCCACTGCTTCAACATTCAGCAGCTGAGTTAACTTTGGGGACTGGATGTTGGAAACAACAGGACAACATACTTGAAACCCCTAAACACTGTGCTTTATAAGTGTTTTCCTTCTACATGTGATGGAACAATTTAATGAATGCCTTATTTAATAGGATACATTTCTAAAGCAACACTGCACAAACACACGTGCGGGTGCTCTTGGTGAAGAGGCAAGACTTGGCCTGCCTTGTGCCCTGGCTACGTGCACTACTATCAGAACTCATACACCAAATCCCCTACTGAATAGCCTGCTCTGCCCCTTAAGTGTACAGGATCACATCAACTCATTCAAGACAGCACAAGCCAAGTCCATATACACAACCCAAAAGAAGTTCACTGCAGGTTTCTAAGTGTTTTATAAAGCATGCAGTTTCAGCTATAAGCTTCTTATCTCTTTATCAGAACCATACCTATATGGAGGTATGTCTGTTGAGCACATCTCCTTTTCTGAACTTCATCCTCTGTATTCTTTTTTCCCCCCTACTTCAATTCTTTTTCATGCTGTCTCCATCCAACCATAAATTGTTTACATCTCCCAGCTGAACATCTTCCTAACTGAAAAAATGAGTGTACAAGTATTAAAGTAGGGATGGATCTAGGAAAAAAAATGAAGTTTTTTCTTTTAACTAGAAGCCCAAAATCTGCCACGAAATTTGCAGAAATGCAGCATGCACAACCAAAGGAATCTCAAGTCTTTAAAATCAAGAGGAGAAAAGCCTCAATCCCTCTGAAAAGCCTCCAGGCTCTCAATCAGAACACCATAAAAAAGAGCCAAATCCTCCAAGCATCTGAGATCAAGATGGGCTATAACAAATCAGAAAGCTGAAGATCTAAGAACCAGATATTCACTTAAACTATGTCACCCAGCCTCACTTGCAAAACTGCAAACTGTAGTGAACGACTTGAGGCAGAACACTAGTCCAAGGACAGTCAACACTTCAAACACTCAGGATGATGAAGAACAAAGATCATTTATTCCAGAACTCCAGACTTACTATTCTTTCACCACTGAAGAAATGCTTCCTCTGAAGCAGCTGTACACAACTGGCAGTAAACTGGAAGAGGCGATACCTTACACGGTACTGTTTGGGTATGTTCTCAGATTTTTGGATAGAGAATGATGGCATCTACAAGTACAGGGTTGGTCCTTCTGTAGCAGTTTCTACATCTCTAAAAAGATCCATGAGAAAGGTATTTTCTACTTGATCGTGCTATATTGCAAAATAAATGCAAAGTACTAGTGCTACACTGAAGCCTCTAATGCAACACTTACATTAGGCATTCACAGAAAAACTGATTTTACAGAAGCCTAAAAACAGCCGTATGCACTTGCAGCTTGAAAAAATACAGCTCACAGAAGCCTAAAACTCAAACATCAATCCTCTAAACAGCTTATGAAACCATAGCCTCACTGAAATCCACACCATCACCCAAAGTAACAGCCCTACCTTCTCCCTGGCCCAAGCAGCTTGTTCCTATTGCCCTCCCCAGTTGTGCATCAGCTTAGCTTCCACCTGGTTAAGTTCCCAAAAGAGGTCTGTGAAATGGTTACCCAAACATTTCTGCCTGAAGTGTCACACTGGCAGCAAAAATAGAGATGCAGCCTCATTTGCTTGTGAAAACAGACCCCAGAGCTCTAAGAAATTGGAAACATATTCTCATGCTGACGTTGGCTGCATTCTTCAGACTGCGCAAATGATCCCATTTCTCTTCCCGCAGCCCCCTCAATTAAGGGGCAAGTCTAGATGTTCTCTCACAAAGGAAAAATAGGTGACTTCCAATTAACAACAGACAACAAAAGTTTGCTGTGAGCTTTTGCAAAATTAACTTTCAGTATTTTTCTTTTCTCTCAATTTTCAGCTCTCATTTTTTGACGTAGCGTCCAATCATTCTGTCACCATGAGAAAAAAGAGCTAGGAAGAAAAAAAGAACTGTAGTACCAGACAGTCCTGAGAATAAACACAGAAGTCATCTTCAACAGGGTCAACTTTCCTTCTGTTCAAAAGAGCAGGTGTCTTTCATTGTGACATTTCATTTGTTTTTGTCACCGAGGGCATACTTCACGTACTCCTGCTGAAGAAACAAACCCGGATGCCAGTTCTAGACTTCTGAACTTTGTCATACTTCACTCACTTTAGCTAACACAAAATTAAGACAGTTTCTCCAATTCACAGGCAAATAATTTTTTTTTTTAAATCAGTGCCCTTAGCAGAAACTTTGTCTAACCTACTAGTAGCCCAATTAGTATTAAAACACATTCTACTGTTTTAAAACTAATAAAAGAGATTGCCACATCAGCTCGTATCTCTTCAGACTTGCACTACTTTTAGATATTGCTTTTCCTCCATACTGTTAAATTTCAGCAACCAGGAAGAAAAGGAACTCTGTGACACATAACTTTCTGGAAAACTAATAGAAATACTAGTACACTACTTCCTAGCATCTCCTACCCAACCCTAATATTACCAAGTGAAATCACAAAGAATTCTCAGTTTTAAGTATACTGAAAAGGTTAACGCTTTCACTTTTGGGGGAAAAGATTGTTTTCACAGATCTTCAAAACAAAACTATCTGCGGGAATACAAGAGTTTTCCCTCTACATATAACTGGGGCTGTTCACACTCGGCAGCTGAAGCTCAGCTCTCCCCCAGTGCATAGCCCAAAGTGGTTCTACAGTGTTACAAGTTCCCAATCCCTATGTACCAAGCAATACAGGCATGAAGAAACAGCCTTTTTTCCCCCTCCTCCTTTTTCTGCCCAGGTAGAGTGCCATAAGCAGACTGCAGCCCTTCTGAAAGGTGCAAGGCACACCCCCAGATAAGTCACTCAATTGTTCAGGCCACATTCACTCCACAGCTACTCATGCCGACCAGGAGAAAGATTACACGTGATACTGAAGTGGCCCACACCGAAATACAGTTTAAGAAACGGAACTATTGGCTTCAATACCAACTAGAAGCTCATCAGAACAGTTATTCCCTGCACCTATGTGAGGTGCACTTTCCACCACAGTTCCTGCACCTCAGAAGATTTGTTATTACTCCAGAGAAAAGATACTTTATAGACTACATACATTCACTTAATGGGTTGAAAAAAGCTCTTTATCACTCCAAATGCCAAATAAGTTTACTTATTCAAATTACAGTGTCATAACTGTGAAGATAACGCAAGACAACAATTCAAACTAAAGTTACTAGACCTCGATATGACAATCTCAAACTCTGCCTGGCTCACTGACTATGCAGATCAGAAGTGAACTAGCCTCTGAGTCTCCCTGCCAGCGAGGATGCCGTGCTGTTTTAAGTGACTGCGGACCACACGTAACAAAAACAGAGCACCTAAGATGTACAGCTAAAAAACACATTTTATAACAAGGCAATTTTCAAGAGTATGCATGAAAAAATCTATAAATTTAAGATGTACAGAATTTCTTCAAGAAATTGAAAACTAAAGAAATAATGTGCATAGCATTACTATCATTACTGGAAACCTTAACTCTGTTGTTCTACTCAAAAAACTTTACACAGACTGCTTATATACAGTGGGAGTTCACAAAGTAACATTTGACACAGAGCTAAAACTCCTTCTTTCCATATTGTTATGTAAATTGTACTGTAAGAGGTGTACTTTGTGCAAACACACTCCATGAATTCTAAGCAAGCCAAACAAGACATTACATATCAAATCAAGTATGAATTACTTCACATTACAGCCACAAGACTACTGCATTTTGACATGTTCTAATTCTTCCAGAAATTAAGCACACTGCTTCTCTGACAGATACTAGCTGGGAAGCGTGCTCTCGTTGCATATTTGATTTTGGGCAGAATACCACGTTTACTCCATGTAAACCAAGCTTTCAAACAGCATCCATCATTTGTCTGTTCCTTCACTTTGCACTCAGCTTTTGGCATTCACTTCTTCTGACTCAGCATGTAAATAAAATAAAGATGGAATATTCAAGAGTTTGTTGAACAAAAATGCTTTAAATCAAGCCAAACTCCACAGCACAAATAAATGGTAATAGCTTGGAATTTAACAATCTCATTATTTCTTTGCTGTTAGACCATGACTCCGAAAATATTAAAAGCAAGTATTCTTTTTACTTTATCTTTGCCTTGCCCACACCCAGTTCCCAAAGCTCAGAAGCCTTTTTCAAGTCAAAGACAATTCCCAGACTATACTTGTTAACTTCTACTACTACTGTTTTTATGAATGGGTTTAAAACATAGCTAACGAGCTCACTTTTCTGCCTAAGAAACCTGCCACACAATAGTTACTACAATTTTCATAGTTGCATCAACATCACTGATGATTCTGATAAAATAAATCACATTTTCCAAAGAGGAGGGTCACCACCCTTTTCTCCAAGTATACCCAAATATATCACAAACACACTATATAGCTGATCAGCATATACACTGCAGGTGCAAAAATCTCAAGAAAGCATAAGGTTAAGCAAATACCCTGGATAAGTTGATCATGTGCATGTACAGGTAAATCCTTGCCTGCTTCTAATGGTTGTCCAATCACAATAAAAGCAGTGCTGAAAGAGCATTAAACCTGCTGATGCAAGTCCTTAGGTTCAAAAGCCACACTCTACCCATTCCCAAAGAATCCCAAAGAACAGATGACAGCCAAGGAAAGGCTTCATGAATTTTCCCTGTCATCTATACCATCTAACAGGTACAGCAACCCTCACCTTTACAATGTTAGTTCTTGAACAGCCACCAGATTAAAAATGGACAAGATTTTCCAAAGCACTGTGAAACTAAAGCCAACATGAGACTGCTTACAAAAACTATGTATACGAATTGGCAAGAAATTCTATTTTCAGTTCTTCTTGGTGTCCTGAGATAGTTACAGAGGCTCCAGAAGACAGTTCACCTTCCCCCTCCCATATTTCACAGCTTTCTTCAGAAAATCATCATTTTTTATTTTATTCCTTATGCTCCTGTGAACAAGTAGATTGTTTCGTAGCTAGAGAACAAGCCCATTTTCATGTGGCAGAGCACCTCTTTATATACTTGTTTGCACTTCCCTGTATTTAACTTAATCACTCTGACACACCTGCCTTGCTTTCTTTCTTGTATTACGTTCACAATTTCTGCAATCAACAGAAGGAAGTAGTTGTGTCATTTGACGAGCCTTCTCATTTCATTGGCGGAAAATAGTTCCAAAATTGCACTACACAAAAGGTACTTCAGGAACGTCCAAATTCTTCCAAGATTCTAAGTCACTCATATTAAGAATGAAATTGATACTGAATCTACTTCTCCTAAATTAACAATGTCAGAATTTAATGTTCAAACAACACATGATCCACCCAAAATTGCTTCATCATTAGAAACCAGTGAGGGCAATTCATAAATTGTTTTGCCCTGAAGCTATTCATGTGGCACAGTTTATTTCTAAAAGACTGGAATTTAACTGTCAGATACATTCCTACAGTTACAGACAGTTCACTGTCCTCCTGGGTAACAGGGAAACGATTGTACCAGTTTGTATTTCTGGCTGGGATTAGCTCCCACAGAAGTACTTTAACAACTGTACTTTTCTTTTGACTCTGAAAGTGATTTATCTGCAATACTGCACAAACACATGAAGCCAGGTGGGACCAGAATCCACACGGCTGGCTTATAACAACTCCTCCTCCTACAAGTGAGCTTGCTCAGAAACATG
Source organism: Penelope pileata (assembly GCA_013396635.1). Lineage (NCBI taxonomy): Eukaryota > Metazoa > Chordata > Aves > Galliformes > Cracidae > Penelope > Penelope pileata. Next base: position 493,760 of record WBMW01005184.1, read on the forward strand.
GTGTTTCATCTGACACAGCAGCCACTGTTACCTACAGGCTAACTGCATTACACAAGAGCTAGTCCAAATCCAGAAAAATCAACACTGAACCTGAGCCAGGGAGCTTTACTACACAAAACCTGACTCACCAAGCAGTTAACATGGACTGGCTTCAAGCGAAAAGGCAGCTATGGAGTACAGCTACAAATTCCCTGGACAAGTGTAGAGACTGTATTCTTTACAAAACTTTTGTGCATACCCCCGAAATAGATCTTCTTGCATGCATTAACAATTTGAAGTCCTCTTATCCCATAGATCTTTTCATTCTCATTAACTCTCAATTTTTTTTTTTTTAATGAAGTACTGATCCAATTCTTGCAACAAAACTGAATACGAAAGTGAAATAATTAATTGATAACAACTAGGAAACTCCTTCCTTGTTATAACAAATATGATAAAATGCATAACTGAACTTGAGAGAGAAAAAGTAAAGCAAAGCAAATGTTTGCTTCTGTCTATATAAATTCTAGCTCCCACATTTTTTCTGTGCTGATATAGCCATTTTTTTTTTTTTTAAATTTCAGTGCTAACTGTTTTGAAAGAGGAAGAGGGGAGAAGAAAACATCTTTTACCACCACAACACGAGAAAGTGTTGTTTTGAAAAAAAAAAAACTGCAAAATAAAGCTTTAAAATAGGGATCTGACAGCACTCCATTAATTTAGAACTCCTGTTTACAGTTCAGTGCCTAAAAAAGTCTTTTGTGTAGAGCCTCCAATTTATCTCTAGGGATTTTTGGTTAATAAAGCATATACTGCTGACTAAATACCAGCTGACAATGACTGGTTGAAGTCTTACAGTTACTGATGCACAAAGTAATACATTTTGTATCAGCAATTTGCCCCCTTATTTGTTAAGTGTACATCCTACCTTCACACCAACTGCAACATCAGTGACAATGCTGTAAAAAGAAAAAAAAGAAACATGTCAGTTAATTTGTCCTCATAAAACCAGGGGCTTTTTGGTGCTTTTTCTGTTTGCTTTGCAAAATCAGAGTAATCAGGAATCAGAATACCTAACAACTTCCCCAACCCAGAAAACATGTCCAAAGAACACAAGACGGAGGGGAAATAGAAAAGAAACCTACAAAAGCTCCCCCAGCTTACATGCTTCTCCAGAGGAGTCCAAACTTTCAAGTAAACATTACTTTAATGCAACACTACCAGCAAATACACTTAGGAAAGTCAGGTTTCTGGAATACATGAGATCACAGACAGGGTGAAAACAACTTAAGAGGAAACACAACTTTTCTCATGCACCCCGATAACTAGGGATCTAGTAAAACCTAGAGATCTCCTTACAGTAGGAAGCAATAAACACATTTTTTTTGGAATGAGCTTGGAAAAAGAACATGTTGGCTAGTATCAAGACATACTCATGAGGTATCTATCTTGGTGGAACTCTGCAACAGGTGTGCCAAGACACATCTTTTTCTCAGAAGCTGTGACACCATAACTTATGCGTAACAAAGTTCCAAAGGTAGAACAAAACACCACCAAAAAAAAAAAAAAGAAAGCCAAATTTGACATACAAAAGCATTGCACAGTGTAACACTACCCATCAGTGCCAAGACTTCTCGGGCAGGAACTGTGACTTCCAACACTGCAATCACAAGTAACCGTAACAAGCCTTTACAGCTGCCACAGCAGAGAGGCTACATGCCTCAGGCACGCCACAGATCGCCTCTCTGCCTGCACCAGGACACGCAGCTCAGCTGGGCTCGGGGAGCAGGCAGGGGCTGCTCGCACCGCCGCCGCAGCAGCCAGAGCTGCTCCCGCCCGGGCCCGAGGCCCTCGCTGCCTCCCGGCTCCTCCGAAGCCCTCCCGTCCGGAGGTCCCACAGCCTCCCGCACGCACAGCTGCATCCCTCCACCCGGCGCAGGGGCAGCCAGAGGGCTGTTGGGCTGCTGCTGTAAACAAAAGAGCTCGGCCCCTGGCTCCCCCGGTGCTGCTGCTCCCTCCGGCCAGCTCCGCAGCAACCCGCTCCCACCCAGGGATGGGGCAGGAGCGGGCCGGAGGGGACGGACGCAGGCGGCAGGAGCGCTCCTCGCCGCCCGGGCACCGCGCGAGGCAGAGGGGGGCCCGCAGCCCCAGCCAAGGCCCCACCAGAGCCAGCGCCACGCGGAGGCCGCGCTCCCCTTCCCCACGCCGCGCTGGGCCCCACGCGGCGCCCGTCCCCGCCGCCCCAGGCAGCGGCCGCTCCCACACGCGCAGCCACGGCTGCAGAGCGGTCCCACCGCCGAGCAAGGGCGGCACAGCCGCTGGGCCCCCGCCCCGCCGCCCCGGCTGCTACTCACCCGTCCATCGCCGAGCAGGACAAAGCGCGGACCAGCGGGACGGAAAGCCGCGCAGCCAACGAGGACGGGGAGGCTGTAAGAAAATGGCGGCAGGGCCTGCACGGAAATCGCCGAACGTTGCCGAGCGCCGGATTCCGCTCTCCGTCCCTCGCCGGGACGGAGCATGCGCCCGCCGCCCGCGCGTGCGCCTTAGGCGCCGCTGAAGCCGCTGCCATCGGCCGCCCGGACTCGGCCGCGCCGTGAGGCGGTGCGAGCCCGCCCCGCCCCGGGCGGGAACGAGGCGCGGCGGCGGGTCCGTCAGCACGCCCGGCGGTGGCTGTGGCGGACGTTCGCGGCTGTCTGCGGGGAGCGCGTCGGTGTGTGCAGGGCAAGGGAGTACCTCGGAGGAGTTCGGGTCACGGCCCTCTCTGAGAGAACTCCCGAGGCCGCTGGGCGCGGCGGGGCAGGTTCGCCCCGGGGGCTCCTTCGTCCCTCCATGGGCAGCACCGCCCTGCCCGGGCCGGGGTGCAGTCCCCAGCCGTTGCGTGCAGAGGCCGAGAGCTGATGTCAGTCCGTCCGGCGCCGGGAGCCTGTCCCATCCCGTTCCTGAGGTGCAGGGCCCTGCCCTGCTGGGGCCCATCCTCGTGTGAAGAAGCATGCGGTGGTCCCCTTCACAGCTGATAACTGACATTATTTCAAAAAATAAAGACAACTGTGCAAATCAACTGTTGCAGTTGAGCTGCCTCTTACAGAAGTTCAGGTAGCCATGGTTATCTGTAAATTACAGCGTGGGAGCACACGCTGCGTGCCCTGCAGGGCCGGGAGGACACCCGCTGCTCTTCCTCGCTCTTGTGTTTCACACACCCTGCGATGTTTCTGGTCAGGGATAGGCACAGGACAATCGTGGGTTACATTCAAACAAAAAGTTTTTATGCCTATGATGGAAAATTTGAAAATGACCTTAATGTGCCTAAAAGATCCCAAGCACAGGATATTAAAAAGTATTCCAAATGTCTGTGTGGTTTCTGTGTACAGGTCTAGCAATATTGGTTGCAAAAATACCGTTCAGGAGGCAGCCCAATGTTTGAATGTGCTGTAATTTTTTCACATTAGTGTAAGCTGCTTGGAGTCTGTCACTGAAACTATTGCAATAAAGCCTGGTGAAGAATTTGAGAGCCAAAATACTAAGCACATCTCCATAGCTAGAAAACAGCATTTTCACTACTCTGAGCTTCCTCTCCTCCGAGCGAGCTTCTGACTAGCACAGCAGCTAACCTAACAGTTAAAGAGTACATGGAAATTCTCATTCTAATTCTCATTCAGGTTTTTTGTCCTGTTACAGAGAAGTCACTTGAGTTCTCTGCAACAATCCATTATTTATATGCTGGTGCTCTGAAAGTAATGCCTCCTATTTATTTCCATGGAAACTACAACAGCTATGAAGAGCACAATAACACCATTTGATGGAGGAAATTCTCAGCTACGCAACACTATTTCTCAGCACAGTCACCGCCATGAGCTGTACATTTTCACCAGCCATGAACAAGAGCCTGCATGCCCCACTTGTAACAATCTGCCCCAGCCGAAGTGACGACTGTCACTGTCACCACTGCTGAAACTTACCACCACCTCTCACTGGGCTCACATCCACTGTTTGGACTCCAGAAACATTCAACAAGCATCAGTGAATGTCAGTGGGTGCCATTTTTTTCCACATGGAGGAATTTGGTGACACATCTTTGCTCCATCCACCCTCCCATGGCAGACGCCGTTGTGTCAGGCTGCCCCTCTGCTGCCATCTGTCACACGGCAACAACATGGAATGGAACATTGGTGGGAAGGTCCAACCTCTGCTGCCATCCCACCAACATCCGCCTCTGACGTCACGAGCCAACATAATAAAATGGGAGGCATTGCTTTCGGAGCAGCCCTCATAATTCTCGTTCTTGTAACACCCCTCTTAAAACTCCACTTTCTGTATTCTTGCTATCAAAATTCTTATGTTTAATAAAAGTTAAAAAATATGTCCTGTAGCATTCCTTGCTGTTTGCATGTGGTAAAATCAAGGACTTCAGAGATTTAGAATTTCTTATAACTCTCTCTAAAAATCCAATGCATTTTTGTACACTTACTCCATATATATGATATTCCTGCAGTTTCTGGCACAGTTATTACACTTTGCCTGTCATGTAAAGTCGCAGCTCAGGGTTATAGCTGGTTTCCTTCATTTGCCACTGCCTTCGCTCCTCTTTGTTGCCACATTGTGTTGATGATTTTTTTTTCCCCCTTATAAATTTAAGTCCATCTCTCTTGGTTTTATGTTGGCAGAAGTACTGATCCTTCTGTGTTTCACCAAATGATATGTAGTGTATCTGCGTTTCTGTCTGGTTTACCTATCTCACTGCCCATCTTGCTTACCTCTGCCTTTATAGTAATGGCATCTTAAATCCCATGTTTCTCATCTTTTGTAATATTCCAGTTTTCTCCTTTTTTCATGACACCTACCAGAATCATCTGATTAAATGAACCAGTACTCATTCAGCTTATCCTCTGAAGGAAATGCTCTTCCATGTAAGGGAGGCTGAGAAGGCAAGGAATGTTTACAGTGGAAAAGACACTGGAACTGATTTTGCAAATCTTTGTGAAACAGTTACCTAAAAAAGCAAAAAAAAGATGGGGGAAGTATGAGTGGATGTGAATGTATGGAGCAAAACTTTGTTCACCCTGAATCCAGCAATAAAAATGATAATTTATCTGGAATTTACCTAGAGCATTTAATCTTAGATAGGAAGAAAAAAAAAAAAGCAAAAATAAGCGTGTAACTATCAAAACGCATCCTCTTGTTCATTTGCTTATTCAGGATGGCATTTCACTTTCCACTTCATGTAATTTTGCCTTTTATACTACAACATTATTTTAGTATGCTTTCAGATGCCTTTGTAAGATGTCTAGCATATTTTGAACGTTGTGATAGTGTAAACAGTGAGCTGGTCATCTGTTTTCTCCAGTACTGTACTATGACTTTGCTTTGTCTTTCTCATATTTTAGAAGGTCAGAAAAAAAAAATGTTTCCGAAGACACTTCCTTTTCCTTGTGCCCCATTAATTTTCTGCTGAAGTCTAGTACCAGATATTTCAGAAGAAGGCTAAAATGTCTGGTAATAGACAACCATTCAGTAAACCACCTCTATCAAACCTCTCCACATTTAGTGGTCATATTATGAAACATTAGGGCTTATACCCTCTATTCATCATATTCTTACTGAAATTTAAGTGTGTATATTGCTATTAGCTATACGAGAGTCCATTACTGTTTAAATCCTGCTTATCTCACTGCTGCTATAATATATTGTTTTCCAAAATAATTTCCTTTGATGACCATTACATTTAGATGTTTTGCTTTCATTGATTGTTTCCTTTTTATTTCAAAAGCAGCTAATAACTGATAGTCTCTGTAGTGCAGCAGCAGTACAGTAGCTAGTGGTGTACACTTAGTAATTGGGAAGCACACAGAGATACCTTCTCCAGTACCTTGTCCTGAGTTCAGAATTGCTGAGAAAAAGAGCAGCATCCATATTTGCAGAAGATATCTTTTACAAGAATTTGATCATTTCTTGGCAGTCACAATATTCCAGGGCAACAAGTTACGCAATTTAATTCATCATTGTGTAAAACATATTTCTTTTTGTTTGTTTCAAGCTTGCTGCCTGATAATGTCCTTCAATATCCATTAGATGTTTTCTTAACAAAAGAGCTGGACAATTTTCCCTCTTCCCCTGACCATACCACTCATGAACACATATACCATCTTCAGTTTTATTTCGAGAGTCTTTGTAAGTTTAATTTCTCCTCTGCTGGAAGTCATTCTATAGTTTCAGTAATTTGTCTTGCTTTTTTCCACACCTTTCCTAATTCTCTTCTGGAAGATCATGATGGTCCTCATTATTCAAGTTACAAACCAAATGCTTTTATATAGATGAATAATAAATGTTTTCTGTTTTTGTATTCTTTTTCTGATAAAGCCAATCTGATTTGCACATTTGAGTGCTGCTAAAATTGTGCTGATATTTTCACAGAACTCAAGTGCTCTTTCCTGTGTGGTAGTCATTCATTTAGATTCCAGCATTTTGCATGTATAGTTTGGCTTGTTTTCTCCCTTGCATATTACTTCCATTTTTCAGAGCAGAACTTAACTTGCCATTTTATCATTCAGTCACAGAGTATCATGAGAGCTTTCCACAATTCTTCACAGTCAGCTTTTGTTTTTATTACCATGAATAATTCAGCATCATCAGCAAACTTTGTCACCTCGATAATCACTCTTTTTTCCAGATCATTTAAGAATATGCTGAACAGCACAGGTCCCTGTGGTACACTACCAATGACCTCTCTCTGCTGTAAAAAAAATAGACAATTTTTCTTGCCCCTTCATGTCATATCTTGTAGTAATCTACTATTAATAACCGATAATTAATAAATTATTCATATGTCAAAGAATGTACCTGCTAATCTTATATCAGCTGATTCTTGAGATGTGTTGAAGAGAACTTCAACAAATTCTTTTTTTTTTTGAAACTATATCATGTTGTTTCAATCAATCCTAAAACACAAACTTACTCACTCCTGTGACGAATGTTACACTTTTTGCTGCTAGATACACTTGTACATTAACAACTCTTCATTTGTCTGTGTGACTGAAGTAGATACCTCTATCATCTCTTTATTTTCCTTATATGAAAAGTGAATGGTGTTGCTTCATACAACTGTTCCTCTGGATATTATAGGAAAGGTTGATCGTTCACTTTACCAGTCTTTGTTACATTAAACCACATTATTCTGTCTTAAATCAGTTCTTATCAACTTCATAAATTCCCTAGATGCCTTTAAGCAAAGTCCCAATGTTTATTAGTAGCTATTCATCTTTTTCTGCTTCCGCAAACAACACTTTTAATCAACATTTCTTCCCAGCAGTCTGCGTTGATTTACTTTGTTTTATTGAACTAAGTTTTGAAGCTACTTGAGTAATTCTTACAAGCACAGCACCCTAAATAAAAGTCTCTTTTTCAAGTTCAGGTCAGAACGTGTCTTGCTGGTCCAAGGCCCACATGGTATTTTCCAGCATTTTATTTCTAGCATCTCTCCTAGAAGACAGCTTATTTTAGGAGGGTTGGGACTGTTACTGCTCTGTACTGTCGTAAATAGCAAAATGTGACATAGCTCATACTGCACTTTACTAAACATTCATATAGATCAAAAGATCAGTTTTTGACAGTGAGATTATTATTTGCCTACCCAACTTTCTCTCCTATTTGTACTATATTCACCTGGAAATTTGTTTTCCAGAGCAGATACACCTTTTTCCACTACTGTTATTAAGCAAATGTACATTTACCTTCATCAGGTCTGGAGATCAATTTTCATTCTTGTTACAAACATCATGATTGCATATGTCTTTCGTACTCTAAGGTTGGCTTGTTCTTTGCCTCCGCTGTTTGGTAGCACTGTGAGGATCGTGTTGTGGGAAAGGCAGGGCTGCAGCTCTCTTCCCAGTGTTTTTTTCTGTCATGGAAACAGGTGAAATGAATCATTTCTTTCTGAAAGCAAAGATGTGTCAGTGAGATTATAAGGCAAAGGGTAGGAAGTTCTCTGCTTCTTGATCTAATAAAATGTATGGATCCCAGATAGATGTCTGAAGGCCGGTTTGGCACTCTACAAGACCCAGCTGCGATATCCCAACAACAAAGCAATGATTGCCTTCCACATATGTTAACAAAGTTATTTAGTCATTTGTGAGAACCTAGCGTTCTCCAGACTGTATGGGTAGTATGGCTGACAAGCGCTGAGGGGGATGGCTCCCTTCATGATGTGTGGTTTGCCAGCCTAGATCTTTACTCCTGCAGACATGAGCAAGCTCACACCAGAGGTTTAAGCCACAGCATGAGTAAATCATTCCATACTTGAGAAGTAAACTGCAATCAGTTAATAGTTTGTATCACAAAACTAGGCTTAGATGTAAGCTAAATGGGCTGCTTACATGTATTTTGACTCATTGTCCACCTAACTCACAGGCTAATGTCAAAGAGAAGACCTTATATAATGCTTGCAGAGATCCCAGGCGTATATACAAGGTCTGAGATTGCATAGATTACAAACATGCTAACTGTGATTAGTAAAAAGGTGGAAAAAAGGAATAAAGAAAACATTTCTTACAAAAAGAAATTAACAGGGTGTTCAACATCAGAAATTAAAAAGAACCCAAATCCTGAGTAACATAGTAAATTAAAGCAATATGTTCTCAAAGAAAGGAAGCTCACAGCAATTTCAAAGAATGGTCTTTGCACAGCTGGAGTGAAATGGGACTTTTGCTATCGATTTCAGGAATCCACAACTTGAACTCTGAACTCTAACAGTTTAAAAGGAGTAAAAAGTATCTCACAGTAATTTTTAAAAGGTCGTGTAAGTGACAGATGAGCTCACCTTTGATGTTAGAAAATGGAATTATTTTTGTAGAGGTTTTTCAAAACTGTGCTCTCACAACATCCCATCCTACACAAGCTCCTCCAAACCCTTTTGCATCTTACATAGGAACAATATTAGGTTCCTGGGCTTATTCAATAGGGATTATTTTATGGTCTTCTACAAGAATGTGTAAATTATCCAAAAGAATATCATAGAGGGAAAATACTTTCAAATAGATGCTGGCTAGGTTGGTGAAAGTGAAGTGCGTTAAGAAAAATATCTTCAAAGAGGAAGACCCAGAAATGTGACTGTTTTTAAAAATGAAAATCTTCAAAGTAGGCATCTCTTTCTGTGAGGAAATCCTCAAAGAGGTATTCCTCCAGAATAAGAACCACTGAACATGATATCTCTTATCCTAGATGAAAACTTTGAAAGCAATAGCCCATTCCTAAAATTGAGGGCATATTTCCTTGCTAGAGTACAGGGTGTTCTTAAAGGGAGAAATGACTACATTATTGTTAACTATGAAGGTGGTCAACCCCTACTTCTCTCTCTCAAAAAAAAAAAAAGGAATAAAGATTTTTAAAAGCTTTTTAACATGACAAAGTTAAGAAACTATATTATGACAATGTTTTAAATGGAAGTGTTGGTGGCAGTATGCTCTTTCCTCACTGGTCAGGTAGTTACGTACACACTGCAGACTTGAAAACAGCTTCTTCATTTTTAAAAATGGCAGCAAAGAAGTCCATGGAGTGGAGCCCACAGGAAATATCTGTGTGGATTATATTCGTAAGCAGTAGCACAGAACTCAGTAAGATTTTTCACAGAAAAAAAAATACAGTAGTTATTGAATATTGTAGTCTTTACCCAACTCTCCCTTTGTCTATTCTCATGTTATCCTCACACTCTCCTCTCTTCAGGATTTGGGTACCATAAACATTCTTAGCAAAATGAAGCTGAGGTGACACGGGTTTTTAATTGCTTTGCTGTACGCATTCTTCCCACTCCTTTATTTGCCTAGCAGCAGTTTAACTGGCATCACTTAAACATCTTTCTGTATTAAACATTCTGGATAAAATTATTCTTTCAGATCTATTCATCTGAAATACTTTTTAGCATATCAATTTCACAGAACTGTGATTCCTGTAGTGTTAGTGGGAGATTCAATACATATACATAGGAGGCTAATCTGACCCAGTAATTCTCCTTGTCAAATCTCACCCTCCTTGTCTTTGAAATCTGGAAATAATAGAAAACTCCAAATGTTTCTGAGGGCGCAAATATTCCTCTCTAGCCTAAAAGGTATTTTCCATTTGTAATTTGCTCTATCAACCAAACAAAGTGGATGCAGTTTTCTTTCTTATGTAACATAAACAGTTTTAGAAACGTTGTGAGGTAAAAGGCACATCAGCCGATTCTGAGAAGCTGAAAACAGGTGCTGGATAGAAGAGCTCCTATTAAGTTCATTACATTCCCAGAGTGGGTATCTCTTTTTTTTTTTTTTAAAAAAAAAAAAAGAAAAAAAAAAAAAGAAAGAAAAAGAAAAAAAAAGCCTTAAATTTGCCATTACAAAAACTAATGCATTTTATAATTTTGAGAGTAATCTTCTGCGCAGTCTGCTGTCATTTAGGACTGCTGATGTAGCTGGAGAACAACGCAGCCTGTCACACTGCATTATTAACTGTCTGCTGGCAAACCTCAGAGAATTTCTGCCCACTTGTGCCTTAATATCTCATTAACTTTTTGCAGTATCTGAACCCAACAAAGATATCTGCATTTTGCGAATAAGCATCACCTGTCATCTCAACTTCCTTCATGATCAGCAGCAACTTTTAACAAATACCATCGGCAATATGAGATACAGTCCAGCATCTTCAAGACTTAGATCGTAGCAATCTTCTCTATGGCAAATTTACATGTCTATAGCATTTACTTATTTTGTAGTTCAGATATAATACTTGCTATCTGATGTGGTGACATAGTAGATGTAAAAAATGATATTAAAAGGGCAAAACTGATCATTCACAGCCATTATAAGTACAGGAGGTCTGAAGCAGAAGTAGCTGTCTTGTGATAAGCAATCAAAACACTAGAATGCTGTGCTCCTGATACAGGGTTTCAGAGGGGCTGGAGTGCCAGGGTGGTCATATTCCTCCTGATTTTACATAGCAGCAGGCAGAGTTAAGCTTTGGCTTTGGGGCGTGTGATCCCTCTGAGGGGGGAAGGATTCAAGATTGCTGACCCCACTTGATGATGAGCAGCGTGTTCCAACGCACGAGGTATTGCACAGCCCCAACCCAACCTGAGGCAACACAGATCCCTGCTGTTACAGACACGCACTGCAGAACAAAACAGGGCTCTACACAAACATGGTCTTAAGAGCTGTAGAGACTCTGTTTACATATCTCTAGACCTCTTTGTTGGCTCTGGTATTGTTATTTTTTTCCAGACACCGATTGCCCTGCACTGCTTTTTGTTCTCAGCTGTATCCCAAAATGTTGTTGATATCATACCAGACTTGAAGCTTAGAGACCACCAGACCTAAACCTTAAATCTCTGGCTTTCAATTATCTAACAGTGCTAAAGGCATATTCTTAGTGCTAGAGAAACAGCAGACTTACATGCTCAGTTGAAAAGTTTTAGTACACAGCATGTTCTTGTTCAGACGCCACATATTTTCATTACTGGCAAACAGTAGAATAAAAGGCCATCATAGTATCCAGCTCCTCAGCTTACTCCTTACTCGCAGCATGCTTCCTCTCACTGCCGCTGTTAGAATGAGATGTGACACCCTGTGCAGTGCCGTATTAAGACCACACTGAGTTGGACAATGCATTAATAGTTCAGCCTGACAGTAGCAAAAATATAAAGCCAACAACAATTTCAGAAGTAATATCCATACTTTTCTACATTCTCCCCTTTCAGCCATTTTCATGTAAGGACATGTTAAAAAAAAAACAAAAACAAAAAAAACAAGGTGGGGTTTACCAGAACTAACAAGCACGCATGTTAGAAGGGCTTATTTTTCTTGAAGCAAATGAGTCTGAGCATTAGCTAAAGTTAAAGTACTCAGACAAGTACAGCGAAGGCTTGGTTGGAACAGTCTATTCCAGAGCGGTTTGCAAGAATTTGTGAAGATTTGGTGATACATTGCACATAGATGTCATAAGCACCTTTCATCCAAAGATCACAAATGCATTACCAGTAAAAATTAAGTCTCACAAGCCCTTGGTAAACCCATTAGATGCACAATAATCATTATATGTCTTTATTGATGGACATACTGGTTCATTTCAGGTCACAGAGTAGCATGGCAGCAGAGGAAGAAGAGGCTCAGGGTCAAGTCGCAAGTCATGCACTGTCACCACCCCAGTACCTTGAAAGATGTCGTACTGGCAACGGGATTCTTTGGTAACAGAAAAATCACGCCTTTGAATTTTGTAGCTTCAACAATAAAATACTCCATTAAGAAATTAATTAAAATGCATATTTTACAGGACTTTAAAAAGTTGTATTTTAAGTTCCCAAATATTCAAGAATGGCTAGATTCCGATGGGCTGCAGGACCCTTCCTTTGTGGTGGTGCTACAGTCTGTATCCTCAGGTTTCAGTGAAAAACGTGATCCCAACTGTTATGGTCAGAAAGATCATTTTCAATTTGTTTCACTTGTGGAGGTACAGACAGTCTGACACTTTACCTGTCTGAGGATTGTGAGCTCCTGTACTAAACTCGAGCTGAAAAGTCAGCTGAGGTATCTAAGTATCAGGATTTTTTTAAACTGTTTTAGTGACTGCCAGACTATCTGTAAAAGATAGGATAGGGAGTCTGCCAACCGAAACCCATCCTAAAATGGTTGATTACCATCACACACAGTGTCTGTGAAGAGCTAATAATAAGCCACAGCATTAATCCCAGTTACAGCTTGTGTGATGTATGGCACATTTATAGATTCAGTACAGATTTGGACATTGTCCTATCAAAAAAAGTATTTCACTTCTTAATGGTCGATGATTTTTAAGTAGTCACATTAAATAGAGGAGATTTTGGCACCAAGTCTACCAAAGGGAAATGAGCATCTCCAAAAAAGTAGGGACACTGAGTCATCCAGAAGGAGAACTTTGAGATTGCCTCTCAAGTGAGCTGAGTCAACAACGGATGAGGCAAAGTAGAGGGGTGAAAGGATGTGTTTATGAGTGACCCACTAAGCAATCCACAGGACAGGAAAGAGGAAAGAAGGGGATGCCAGCTAGCCAGTCTCCCAGCTGTCAGCTCTCCCATCACGCAGCCTGGAAGCTGAGGGAGGGCATTTCCTTCCAGCGTGGGTTAGGTAGCCACCCACAGCCTATCAGCAGAATATAGAGAAGCAAGAATAAGCAGGACAGGCTTTTATATTTAATTTTAGGATAAGTGCATTTTTTCTTTCTGTATTGGCCATTGTCAATTCTGGATTTTGTGAAGAAATACTTCACTTTAACATGATACTTCATTGTAACATGGCTTCATTTAAGAGAGCTTGCAAGGATGGTGGCTAAAATCACAGCATTACAGCAGCTGTAATGATCCATAAATGCAGGTTCATAGAGCCCTTTTGCAGTGCCCATTTCCAGGTATCGAAAGGTGAGCAGCACAGTTAGGCAGTGAAGAAATACCTTTGGACAACCTGCATTAGCCATGCAGACAGCAGAACACATGGAGAGAGAAGACAGCTGAAAAAGAGTTATGTTCTGGTTTGTTCTCTACATTTGCCGTTGTCATATTTCATTAATAAAAGCATCCAGATTTTAATTAAGCTCAAAGTGGTGTAGCATTTCAGGCACACAGAATGTGCTGCAGAATGTGGCTTCTTAATTCTGGATGCAGAGGACCCTTATTAAATATCACAAGAGTAAACTTAGTTTGGAGACATGGAGAACTGCTTGTACGTTCAGGTTTTTACTTAATTCAAATGTAATTGGGCCAGCAGAAATTCTAATTGTGACTTGCAATTGAAAAACATTATACACTGTATTAATTCACCCTTCATTGATATTTTAACAAAATGTAGAAAACAGCACTCCTGAAAAGACTAAGAAGGACTCCAGAAGGCCCTCTGTGAAACTGTTACGTTCAGCCACTGGTACTTCTGATCAGGTGAGAGGGAAAGCAGCAGAACAGAAACTTCACACAATGTTTTTCTTTCACAGCCTGGTAGAGCTGCCAGAAGAAATTCCCGGCGGGCGGAATGCTGGCCATAGCTGAGACACAGCAAGCTTTTAGTTACGTGCTTATCCCCTGAGTCACACTCCATGGCCGTCTTTCACCTTACTGCCTTGCCCCAGTCTACATCCTTATAAAGAAAGAAGCAGTGCTTAAGTACATCATCAATATCAGCATGACATTAACAGGATCAATCCCAGGCTCACTGTGCACCACCTTCCTCTCCCAGATCAGCACAAGTCATCTTTCATTTTCTCTGGGCACCCTTCATTTAATGTGATATAAAAAGAAAATTACAGCTTATAGGAATACTGTACCAGAGTTATCAGAATGAGTGTGCATGGGTGAAGACATGAGCAAACAGATAAACATATTTTTCTTTTTTCTACTTATTTTAAAAAATATCAGTGCTGATAACGTAACAGCCAGGATATGAGAAGCCAGGTCTAGAATACCATTTTTACGCAAGGAAAAAAAAGAACAAGGCAAGAAAAAATATTTTTAAAGTCATGCAGGGCAGTTAGTGACCTGCAGCAAGTTATAATATTTACAGATGAGCACAGGTCAAGAGCGTATATTACCCATCTTTGAATTAGAGACAGCAGCTGAAGCTGCAGCCACCGGGCACGGCACAGTGGTGGAGGCAGCATCCTCCCAGCTGGGCTCGGAGAGCTGCAGAGCCTCACCCAGCAGCGGCCCCACAGTGGGGCTGCCTCGCAGCGTGGTGACACTCAGTGCAGAGCTCTGAGGAGGGCAGAGGGTCCCCGGCTGGCAGTGACCAAGCGACCCAGGCTGTACGCTCCCCACGTGGCAAGGTGCCTGCCTGCAGCTGCAGCGCTGTGGCCAATGTTCTGCATATCGAGGCTTCCTTATGTCAGGTTTATTTCGTTGTTCCGCCAAAAGCAGTTCTCATCCCTCAACAAGCTGCAACAATGCATGTTACAAGTCTATGAATTGTAGAAAGTAGCATTTACAGGTAGCATACATCAGGCCATGCTCCATTTCTTTAAACATCGCTTGTTTCAGCTTCTGTAATACCTTACAATAAACAGTGGACTTATTTTCTTCCTTTAACCAATTAAAAGGGTGGAAAATTTTTAATGATTGTTGAGAGGAGCACCTCATTACCAAAGCTGCAGCCAAGTCACTGCAGACAGCTTTTGTTGGAGACAGGCTGCGCTCCTCACTTTGAGAGATCCAGCTCGCAGACAACTGCTCCTTCCCTTAAGCAGCAGCAACTTTCTCGTCTGCCTCAAGCAGCTCTTTGGGATGTCACACATCAAAACAGCTTTTCTTCGTTCATCCTAATAGGTAGCAAAGAGTTCAGAGTTTTTAGGGTCAGAGGCTGATGTAGTCTTGTTTTGACCTTTCTCAACATGCTGAATGCCCTGCAGTGCTCTGCACTGGAGTGTGGCGAGCACAGCAGAATCCCCATCAGTCTCAAGAGGAGAGGCAGCACATCTGAGCTGCACCACAGCTGAAGAACACTGCCCCTGTATCTTAAAATCTGATGTCGCAGCCCATTTGCTGCAATGGTAGATGCCTCAATAGCTGCACTTAGCCTTGCTGAATATTCAGCAGCAGCTTTGTGCTTCTTAATATTGCCAGCTCTCAGCTTACTTGCAGCATTTAGTATCTTATAATTAAAAGCAAGTAATAATAACAGTATACCTTAACCAAGTACTATAAATAAAAAAGGCTTGTTTTTCTTTTCTGCTTGGAACAAGAAAGCTATTGCCATCCTTATGGCATGAAGTGCCCTTTCTCTCTGTAGCTGTCTCTGCTTGGGATGCACAACTTGCCGGAGTGACAGAGAGCTTTTCACTGTCAAGCCTGCGTGGCCAGAGCTTCATGCTTCCCTGGGGTTACAAACTTCAGTTAATGCTGGATGTTAAATCCACACAGTAGGTCACAGTAATGCTTTGTTTTTATTTATAGCGCTGCTCTCCTAGCACTTGACAGAGGTACATGTCCTAGCCATCATTTTGTAGAGGAAGGAGTTCAGACAGGATAAGCTGTTGTGCCTGGCCCACTGTCATGGCACCAGGGTTTGGAAAAGCAGAGCCTGTCTTATACCAGCTCGAACTTCTTGAAGTCAAAATCAAAATAATGGCAAAACATGGGTTTTCTTCCAACTCAGTGGGAGATTTTTCACCGACCTGCCACTTTGAGGGAGGACAAATCTTGCATTAGTCAGAAGGATAAGAAGCAAGAAGGTAAATGAAGTGTATATGAAGTGAAGCAAACTGTGAATAACAAACAAAAAGCATCTGTAGATTTACAAATGAAGTAAAAGACCTCTAAGCAAAGTAGCCATGTCATCTGTTTTGGACAACTTCTGCCACCCATATCAGGTGTGATGCACTGTTCCACCCCTCAGCTGCTATTGGCCTCTTGTCCAAACAGCGGAAAGCTGCACAGCCCTTTTCCTCATCCATCAGGTTATGAAAAATATTGCCCATTATGGGAAAGGCACATTTGGTCAGATGGTAAGACATGTATGGGGTCCTAGTTACACCACTATGTGCAACAACATGTAGCACTTTTGCCAGGAACAAAGAGGGCATCAACTCACAAACAAAACCAGTTGTTCTGGAAGACCCCATGATAGCAGGTCCCCTGCTTTTCAAAAGTTAGGAGCATTAGTTTCCTACACTGCCAGTAGAAGGTTTAAAAAAAAAAAAAAGGAAGGGAGAAGGAAGAACCACAATTTAAGTTTTACATCTAATGTTAGACACTTTTGTATTAACTACAGAGTGTAAAAATACACCTGTAAAACTCTGACCTTGCTGCTTGCTCTGCAGTCACATTAATCACTTTCATTTACACGCGAGCAGCTTATGGTTAGGTATGCTTCATCTGCTGCGCACTGGCCATTCAGACAGCAACTGTTTTGGGACCTCTGCACAGTCTCTTACTTTTAAGGAATCTCAGATGCAAGCAAAGGAGAGAGAATGTAAATCCCTGAGAGCCAGCTGATGCCTGCCAGGCCCTAACCAAGCAGCCTGCAGTGCCGCTGGGCTGCCCTGGTTCGTGCCACCCAGCAAGGAGCACGGGGCCAACACTGCAGCCCACAGCCAGGCACAAGACGACCCCCAGAACTGGATTGCTCTCCCAGTAGGGCTCAAATATCACAACCACAGACATTATTGCTAAATAGTCAGCAAAAGCCCATTTGCAGTGCAAAGTATCTGATAGTTACTACTTCAGAGCTGCAGATTGCTTGAATGGAAACCAGAATTACTCTATATGATAAAATTAATGGTGTACAGTTTGTAAGTTAGTTATAACAACACCTCAAGCATTTCTACAAAACTTAATTTAATATTCCAACTCATTAAAAATCTTATTATAGAAAGCACTTACAGGCTTTATAAACACATTTTTATATTATTAGGGAAGGATCTTAATAAAGAACAATTTGAATGCAAAAATGCACATGTAGAGTAAATTGCTTATAGTAAAACTAGCTAAACGAAATTTGCTGTCAGCAAACCTCCCAACTAGTTTCTTCATCTGCTTTACAAATGCACTATGTTTTTGTGTATCTAGACCTTCTGCAATACAAAGAGCATACCAGAGAATTCCAGCAACTGAGATAATGGTGCAAACAGTCACTGCCCTGTGAACAAAAATGTCCTAGAGCAGTCAATGATGAGCACTTGCAGTTGATTATGACAGTGGATGTAACTTCTCTCTCTCAAGCTATAACAATTCTTTAATTGTAAAAATGAGAAACAATATTGAATCTTTGGAAAAGCCTCCACTGCAGCTTTCAGATAAAACAAGTTTTGATCTACTTATAATGGTATTTGCTATGTTTGGCTGCTAAATAAGCTACTGGTTTATTATTTTTAATTATCACCATCATACGATGACATTGTGTGGTGACATACCAGCAAAATTCTTCATTAAAGGAATTACCTAAAAGCAAGTATGTTTCATCTACATTGCTGATTTTTTAAATAAGGCCATAGACCAAAAGTTATCTAATGACTGATTTGTCATCAGAATAGAAACCAATACCATTTTGCATCTCCTGCATTCTTCACGAGCATTGCTGTTGTTGCTATTCATACCATGCACATTTTAGAAACCTGTATGATTCAAATCTTCTGTGGCAGATATTTTTATCCATGTGTTTTAAATTTTGTGCACTAACAGTCTCAAATAGGTATAATTCCAAATCTCTATAAATAACATAATTTGTTGTTTGCAGTAACACTTAAAATGTTAATCTGCAGATCCCTATCTTAACGAATTAGTACTGTTTTCTATGTACAAAATAAATGCCAAAGGTCAGCTTATTATCCAAAAAACTACTGTGAAGTGAGAGAATTAATTTTGTTTTTTTCTGCTGAAACTGCATGCAATCACAGAGTGAAGTATTATTAAGTTCTGTTCACTGACACATACCACAAAATATGAAAAAAGAGCGAAGAAGTGCAGGCCACTGAAATTACTCCTACATGCAATCAGGCTGTTTTTAAAAACAAGCTTTTCAGACACTTTGGCAGCAGCCCTGGAGCTGCAGCTAATCCTCCATTGCTCCTCCCTCCTTTCCTCTCTGCAGCATTGCCCTCCTGAGCCTGCTGCAGCCCAGTCACACTCCCCTAGGTCTGCAGACAGCCCCCCGCGTGAGGCAGGATCCAAAATGTCATTGGGCACTTAGCTGTGGGCAGGCCATCTGTGCCAGAGGGAGGGAAGGACAACCTGCTTCTGGCTGTCTCCTGTGGCAGTAGGGAGGGGCGTGAAGGGATGGCATAGGGTGGGGACTCTGGGATGTGGGTCATGGGATAGAGCACGCAGTGGAGTGTGTAGTTAATAGTATGCCATTAATCACGAAAACAGTGAACCAGGCAGCAGGATCTGCTAGGGAGATTGCAGGGAGGAACCAGGAACCAGTAGCCCCTCGTGCCACAGGCACAGCCCATACGTGTTGGTACCCTTCTTCCCTTCCTCCCTTTTCCCCAGTGCTCACCAACAGGCTGCAGCTGTGCAGGGCTCCATGTGCTCTGACAGCCTTAGGCGCATCTGGCCCCATTCTTCCCTCACAGCCAGGAGTCACCTCCAGATAGTCCTGGTGGAATCACACTCTCACAGGAGGGGCCTTACTTGGGGGAACAATGGTTCCTGACATTCTCACTTATGTAACCAACGGCGAATCCACACCCAGAGCAAAATTCGTAATTCATAGTTTTCTTCCTTACCACCATGCATGAGGACAAGGGGTCAGCAGAGGTGGCTGTCCCCACATGGCCTCATCCCTTCAAGCTCTCCAGCCAGAAGCCCTCTCCCATCTCTGAGAGAACAAGGAGCTGCGGAATACGTCACAGCTGACTTCTGGAGGTTTCCTGCAGGGAGAAATGGTAGCTGATGCAATGGACAGCGATGTGAGGGCATAACCAAGTACTAACAACGGGAAACCTTTTCCTTGCAATACTGTTTCTGCCCAAGATGGCAGCCCTGCCGATGGTCCCTGCCAGGGAGGCTGCACACCACTTAGTGCGTGGGGTTCCTGGTGGACCTGCCTGGGGAGCACTCATGGCACACGGGTTTGAAGTCCAGTAGGGATAGACTTATTCCATTGTGCCTGTAACCCTGTGCTCCAGAGGAAAGGAAGGGGGAAGGACTTGCTCGAGAACAAGTTTGCCCGTACTGTTTGCCTGAGATTTTTTTGCAGTAAAATGTTCTCCTGTTTTGGGGTTATTTTAAAGAAATTTTGGGAAGTGAGTATTGTATTTTATACACCTGTGTTATTTCATCATCCTCTCGTGCATTTGCTCAT
This sequence comes from Penelope pileata, assembly GCA_013396635.1. Lineage (NCBI taxonomy): Eukaryota > Metazoa > Chordata > Aves > Galliformes > Cracidae > Penelope > Penelope pileata. The sequence continues at coordinate 513,514 of WBMW01005184.1, forward strand.
GACCCTTTCATTTATTGCAGGAATAGGTCTTGCATTTACAAGTACAGAAGACTCAAAAAGAATGGATTTTTTTTTTTCTCTTTTCAATATCTATTCCATTGATGCTGCCCTTGTGGGCTTTCTATTGCTGTACCTCACTCCCAATGCAAATGTCATCATCAGGTAAAAATAAACTTTAAGACTACCTAAAAGACTACCTAACAAAGTAGCTTTGTTTGCCTTTAGCGATTTAATATAGCTTCAGCATAAAAGTTTGCCCACATGTGGATGAAAAAGCTTTGGTGCATCTGTATGCACTCCTGATCTGACTTTTCTCTCCTCTGGGCCCATGGGATGAAGTGATTTAAAGGTGCCTGATCATCTTTTAAGTACACAGCCACAAAGTTCAGCTGGAGCTTTGTGATTAAATCCCAGCTCAAAAGCCAGAAAGCTGAAGTGGCGGCACTAAGCCTACAACCAAAGTGCCTTTAGCAGTTCTTTTGTGTGGCATCTCTAGATGCAGAATCTAAGAAAAAATGGTAGAAAATGTGGTTATAATGTAATTATGAACACGCTCCTGCATTTCTGTAAATGCCTGATATTTAATCAAAATCACAAATATTCTTTTATTACCAGGACTTACCAATGTGAGCCAGAAGAAGAGTGAAATGTTGAGGGTTTTTTTCAAGCCACAGATGTTACATTATCTCAGGAAAATGACAGCAAGTTCTGAGGCAGAATGTTGAACTTTTCTGCCACATCTGCTGTGCCATCAAATAGGTAGTCGTGATCCCAGTTCTTACTGTGACGTGCCAACAAAACTAGCTTTGTATCACTTCTTAGAGTTCCATAGCAGGATGCTATTCACAACTAATGCATTTTGCTTCATATGAATACAGAAAGAATCTGTGATAGGTCACAGTGTATCACCCTGTTATTTTTAGTCCAAGTACATAATTTACCTTGTTCATTGCTGCAGGGGCTCCACGACTGATTCAGGGTTGCGATAGCGACTCAAATCAAGTTAGAAGAAGAGCGTTAGCATTACAATCTGTACCAACTATGAACCAGAAAACTCAGATTCAATTTGGGGATGAGAGAAGGCTGGAGATGCTTCACCTGCTCTTAATAATGTCATGAGTGCTATACAGACAGATATGTTAGATAAGGATTTCCTGGTTTAATGGTGAGCATAAATAAAGAAGGCCAATGCTCTGATGATGCAAAATTACATAGCTCTGTTGAAATAATGGAGCTACAATGATAAAGCAGAGTATCGGGAGACAGTTTAAGGATTCAGTTTCATGGAACTTGGCAGGACCCCTCATATCAGTGGGGTGAGGAAGAGCTGGCAAATAAGCGGAGAACATTTCACCTGACAAACCTCAAAGCTTCCGTTTCTGGGTTTTCTGGAAAGCAAAGGATAGGCAGGTGGGCTCTGTTTGCTACTCCTTTAATTTAACCAATTGAACAGCCAACCAGTAGCCTTGCAGTTACTGCATCCTGCTGTGTCAGTTACTCTCTTCTTTTGTGACAGTGATATATTAAATATTGGGCTTTGGGTTTTATTTACTGCTCTCACTTTCTGTAGTCCAACCAAATGAGCCTTTCTAGCTGCCCTTAGAGCAAAGTAAATCTTTTCTAAATCATTAGTAAACAAATCCTTAATGTTCATTGTCAGATCTAAGCTATAAGATATTTTGTGTGACCCCAGACAGACCCCACTGTCAACAGAAAAATTAGATGTTACATCACAAAATACCTTTAAGCATATCTGAATAGATGAAGTGTACATGACCATCGCATTTTTTGAAATGGAACAGAAATCCTAGCATAAACTCCTACCATCCAGTCCATGTAACTTTTTCTGTGTATATGGATGAAATGATGCACTAAGGAGGCTATAATGTATAATTAATAATTACCACATACCTCTTCTCCTTAAAATCATGCTAATTCTCATGAAGTCAGACCTATTTCCTGATAAAGGCACTGTTCTAGAAAAAAATTAGATGCAAAGTATAATAAACAGTAATGAATAACTTAAAGTCCTGCTTTGCATATCCGTAATGCTCTGGTTCCAAGGATTTCAGATCATGCTTCATAAACTTTAATTGAGCTGCCTATATCCCTATGACATAGGAAAAGATTACTTCCTGTGTTTTATAGCTAGATGATAGCACAGAGAAATACACAGGCAAATCCTGCCCTCAAGCAAATGGCCATGGAGAGCCTCCTCATTGCCTTGCCAGCCCAGTGCTCCTCTGCAGGCGGTACCCTGAATTTATTTTACAGGTACAGAACTAGAGGAGGATGCTCCAGCTGTCAGTGCCAAGGAGCCAGGCTGTTCCACGAGGCATCCCAGGGAAGCCAGCAGGATCCCTGTGAAGCAGGGCAGGGGTTCTGTCCTGCACTGCCACAGGCAGCACACGCACAGGGCTGGCAGCTGCCTGAGGAACTCCACAGGCTGAAGGTTGTGATTTTTCCCCCTGATCCTCCATGTATGCTATCAAGCATCATGCTAGCAGCTGCTAATGCACACCTGGCAACTTAAAAAAACAATTTCCATTATATTTTAAGTTCTCCACAACGTAAGTGAAATAAGGAATATGCATGGAAGATAATTCTACGATCTCTTGAAATTACTATTTCTGGGATAAGCCAAAAATGACAGCTTTTCTTCTACACATTTCACACATCTTTAGTGGTTTCAAAGACTACAGCATAAGCACAAGCAAACAACAAAGTCACAGTTTTCCAGTTTTCTAGGTTAACTCATTACTTGTGTGGCTCTCATCACTGCATTTGTTCTCATCTCAGCCCTGTCTCATCCCCTGGCGAACTACAGACACCCTCTCCAGAGCTCTCTTTCATCCTGCACGTGCAGAAGTGCACAGACATCGTATGTGAAATATTGCCATTGCAAATGGAGAAGTCTCTTAAAATAAAGGAGTAGGGAGCACAGTTACCTGCTGACACGGGCTAACTATTCAGATGCACAAGAAGTTGAAGTAGAATCCCACAGCAGATAACAGCTGGCCTAGTGGTGTCTTAGTGGTCCCCCCCTCACTGCTGTCTCTGACACCACTGTCAGCCAAGTTCCCATTTGTGAACAACCTTGTCATTGCAGGGAGGACAGGGCAAGGCTGTATATGAGACAGAACACCCAACCCATTTACTGTTCAAATTCCAGTACCACATAAGCTGAGCTGAGCACTGCACAAACAAAAGGATGATCTTGCACCACAGGATGCCAAAAAGTGGCCCAAAGGAGAAAGTAGCAGCTTTGCTGTGATAACAGCATCATTCCATTTAGGTCGAGGCATAAGTCTCAAACAGGTATAATCAAGAGTAACAAGACATGTGACAAACAGCAGGACGCAAAGCATTTTGCTGGGGAAAATGGGCATGATTTGATTAGTAGTCATTTTCCAGACATATGACTGGCAGTGGTTTTAGCCACCTCTCATAGAAAGACATTTAAAAATATTTTTTACTAAATTAACGTTGTTTTTGTTTCTTCACAAATGCTTTGTTTTGTATTTCTGTTTCAGAACTTGTGGAGCAACATCCTTGCTTCTCCAGCGAGTGCTTCTGCTTCCTTCTGGATAAGCTGTGAAGAAACGAGGGGTCCCGACATCACCAGGGGAAATCACCTGCCTTTCCTGTGCTGCTCACCCAAACCCAGCTCCTTCCCAAGCTACTGTTTACCTGCTCTTCAGCAGGTAGACAACTGCTACGCTCAGAGGGTTACTCGGAGCCTCACAGTTACGGGCACAGCTGTTCCTGGTGTTCCCTGCTATTGCCACCCTGTGCTGTGCCACAGCCCCGCAGCACACGACAGCAGGACTCACAGGCTTTGCCCCGCAGCGTCAGTGCCTGCTACCAGGGCAGGGCAGGAGCAGCAGCCCTCAGCCAGGGGCAGCTCCATGGAGGTGCTGCATCAGGGGTGAACAGGCCAAATTCTGGGGGAGCGTTGCTGCCATAGAAATAGCAGCGATGCTTCATGTTTCTGTGCAGCACAGTGACACTCAGTAGCATCCCCCAAGTGCTGTGTGATGGCCATGGTCCGGCCTCCCCACACAGAGGTCATTTAGAAAAGGCTCCCCAGCGTGCATAAAATTACAGTATCTGCCCATTGCTAAGGAAGAATTACATTGCAAGCCAGCTTTCTTAGGATTCTTGTTTAGCTATTTGTTCTGCTATTATTGGAGATCAATACCCCTTCAAAGGGAAGATTTTTATGAATGACTGCAGTAATATTTTAACTCCAAAGAAATTACTTGGAATTCCAACTTGTCCTGAATTCTCCTGAGTAGCCCAAGGTCACGTCCTGTCAGACTTGAGCAATATCTTTGACTGAATCTGTCTGAGAAAGGAGAAGCAGGGCAGCAGGTCAGGTGCAATCTCCAGGTTGCTCCTGTTTGTTATGGCAGCAGACTCCTGAACCTGGGGAAATGGGCTTTTGTTGTTCCTGCTGAGCTCCGTTTCCTCAGCACGTGCATGGTAAGCAGCAAAGCAGATGAACTCTTAAGAAACAAAGATACTTTTTTAATGCAAATGGTTCTAGTAATTCGGAATAAGGAAATATGGAAAACATAGGCTATATAAGTAGAATTGTTTTGACACAAAGAATCGCTCAGCAAGACTTTCCACAAGGCAGCTGCAGCTCCGCAAAGTCAGCAGAATCGTAAAACGACAGCATCCAGTGTTTATTGTTTATAATTAGTGATTTCTCTCCCCACTTCAGCTCCAGTGTCCATATTACTGTATGGGAGCCCACCACAATTATCCTCATTTATGGATATTTGGAAAACTATCCTCTCCCCAATATTATAGTTCAAAATCATTGTGTGAGCGTATGTGTATTTAAAGATTGCAACATTATGGGTGTGATATTGCAACTTAAAAATAACAGCCCTACTGTGAAGGTACAATTGAACTTTCTATGAAAAGTTCCTCCTGCTTTATAAAGGATGGATTACACAGCTTTTCAGCAACGTGAAATACAGTGCTGAGCATGCAACGCTCTGATGTGGTGTGAGAGGGCAGGTAGGAGGCCAGGTTGGTCTGGCAGTAAGAAAAGGCACACATCCAGCAACACCTGGACACCTCTGTGCCTCCGCCGCACAGAGCAGAGCTCCAGAGGAGCTCACTGGGAGGGTGGCTGTGGTGCAGCGTGCCACCACACAGAGGTGACACAGTTCAGCCCCCAAGGACGTGCCACACATGAGGCAGCAGGTCCCATCCCCGGGGGGGAGCCCAGCTGTGACACTGGTGATGTAGTGCCCACTGCCAGGAAAACACACAGCAAACAGATGTGCTTGTATACACCGTTCTGCTTTTCCAGCCATTATTTTTTCATTTTGGAATGCTTCAAAACCTAAAATTTGAAGATTGCGTATGAAATGAGATGGCTGAGAGAAGTGCTTTGCACCTGAGCAAGAACTTTCATTCCAAAGAAAACAAGATGTCTTCTGCTTTTGATCTTTCTGTTCTTCTGCCATAAGACAAACCATGCTGTGAAAAGTAATTTCATGGCATAGCTAAAAAATGAAAAAATAATAATCAAAAGCTTTTCCACTGAAATATCAAAACAGGCTGAGGGTTTTTTTTGTTGTTATTGTCACGCTTATAGCCACAAAGTAAGTTCTGGGTTCCTTTTTTCTGTTGCCAGGTTCTGCCTCTCAGGAGCCCTCCCCTCCTCGATGGGCACAGGTTGGACAGCCCAGGTCCCACCTGAAGGGAGAGCAGCAGCTGCTGCTTACCGCCACGCCAGGGCTGTGCTCCATCTCCGTATTGCTGTGCTAGGTTACAGAACATCCGAGGTGGTGTGTGATGAAAGGGCATGATCTTGTGACAGATAGATCATTATCTCAGGGGCTAATTACCCTTTGCTGATTCCTGGACAATGAGATTAGCATCAGTGAGGCTGGGAGAAATCCATCAAGAGCAGAAAGAGACACAGGAGACAAACAATGGAAATTAAACCCCTCAGTTAAGCAGAGCAGTGAGACACTTTCTGAGGCAGAGCAGAGCCTGGTCCTCCCTCCCTGCGGCCCACAGAGACAGGGAGGAAAGGTATCGCTTTGGGCACTGTGCAGTGCAGCTGCCACGGTGACAGCAGCTGCTGCCTGGGCTGAGCCCCACACCACATCCAACCGCAGACCCCACTGGGGCCGGCACAGCACCATCACCTGGGACAGACCCACTTTGTAGCAGCACCGAAATAAGCAGCCTGGTGCTGGGCTTTGCTGTGCCACCAGCAACAGCCTCCGGGCTCCTGACAGCAGGAGAGTCTGAGCATATACGATTAAAGATAACGCCCGAATTCATAGGTATATCATTAAGACAGAAGAGTAGGGTAACGTTTTTAAAAGCACTTGGCAGTGATAAACTTCACCTGTAATGAGGTCAATGGGATTTCTTTCTACATGTCTTAAATGGGAACCAAATTAGGTCAGTGATGAAGTGCTTTGGTAAATCAGAGCTGTGTGCTAAGCAGGCTGGTACAGCATGTTCCTCTCCCGCGACAGCCGGCAGACATCTCCTGCGATGCAGTACAGGATGAAACCCTTCTTGATGACAAAGACCCTATTGTTCATAGTTAGAAAAACAAGTCAATGGTGTATATGAAAGCAAAAATATTTGGAACGCTCTTAATAGCTTATGAAATTGCATATTTGAAAATTTCTTAGTAGACACAATATATTTGTTTCAGCCTCTCTAGAACTTCCCTGCCCAAGCTGGAAAAGGCGCATGGGAGTTAAGAGCAGAAATGGCAGAGTCCTCCCGCAGGGGAGCAGGGTGGGGGGCTCAGGGCCCGGCACAGCCACTCCTCGTCCCTGCAGCAGCGTCCCAGCAACGCCGCACAGCAACCGGCAGGAAGTGAGAAAAGCGTCGGAAGAAGGCAGAGTTTATGAAGAGATTAGACACACAAGTGTGCGTTGAATATGCATGCACAATTGCATGCTTAATTTGCACACCCAATTATTGCCATTGTACATAAAATTGAATAATTACCCATGAAAATGACTGATTATGGTTATTTACTTCCATAATTACTTGATTTGCACATACAATCATGGTAATTAGGCACACAAATTAGTCATCACACAATTGCATGCCTAACCTTATTAAGAATCAGAATCAATGTATTTATTTTAAATTGTGTTTGTCCGATCCTGCTGTACCGTGAGCTGGGCTGTGGCTGCCTTTGGAGCTGACACGCAGCACAGACCGACCCAGAGCCCGTCCCCGTCCTCGTGCCCCGCTGCTCGTGCACAGGAGGCTCAGTAATGGCAGAAAAAGGAAAAATAGTGGGCAAAGGGCGTCAGGATTAGTCCAAGCAGCACACTGTTTTCAAGTATTTACTTCCAATTCAGGAATGAGGTAAATTTAAAAAAACTATTTCAACCATTTGCGAGGAGGAAATGGAAGGTAATGTAGAGGAAACAACACTTTAATGATGCTTTTCAGCATTAAATCTGTAAAAACTTGTAAGTACTACACTATCAGTCAGTATAATGCCTCTGAAAATCTGGAGGAACTGTTACCTTCATTTCATAGGCAAAACAACGAAGAATGGAGATGTTAAATGCCCAAGCTTTCATCAATTCTCTGATACACTACCAGAAATAAAATCCAATTTCATCTCCCAGATTTGTGATTTCACTTATTAGTCTAAATGTCTGCCCCTTGTAGATGCCCTGTCTCCAGGTGCAGTAGGTGAAGATACCTTTATTAACTTTCCTATAAATCACATTTTGCTAGGAAACATAATAAAAGCCTGGGGAATTAGTCAATAAAATACTGCTGCTTCTCTATCACTTAATAAATGACTGGGTCCTGCAGCTGGAACTTGGTATGCTCTCTAATTAAAAAGAACAAATATGAGAAAAACACTGGCAACTTGAAATATTGAGCTGTTCCATGTTTGTTACCGGAGCCTTCTTCAGTACAATTTTCTAATAATTGGGCCAGATGGAAAAAAAAATTAGCATGACAGTTTAAACTGAGTATATTACTATGTAGAGAGAACCGTGCATAAAGGATCTGTGAATTTCCCTATATAAATCACCATAAGCCTACTGCGTATGTGCATAGCATCTATAGTTTTTTCCTACCAGTTTTGAGTTAACACCGAGGTGCTGGAAAAAAATACAGGGGTTAAAACATTTTGTCCTGAATGTATCTTTTTTTGTTGTTGTTAATTATGTGCCTTAATTTAGTTCTTGCTTAATGCACTTTAGAATGAATTGTATTTCTTGTAATTGCTTTATTATTACTTGACATTAGACCTTATGTTAAGCAATCAGAATGGTATGGCAGGATGAAAAGGAGGGGAAACGATCAAGATACAGTGAAGATGAGCTTGCATCTCTAAAGCAATCACAGAGTACTCGACTGCCAGAAATGTTATAGGATTAACATTACACTTTCTCTAGATTACATTCTATCACAGAAAAGCAGAAGGAAGAAAGCCCTGAGCAGGCAGCTATTTGTTTTCTCTTAGCTTGCAACAACATCTGGCTCTGAGCGATGGCAGCACGTGGTACCCGCGGCTGCCTGGTGCTCCTCCACCACCCCGCGCGTCAGGGAGCGACAGCCCTGCAGCGCTGCACCGCGCGTCCGGGTGGAATGCCCTCGGAAGTCAATGGCAAAAATGCTTTAATAAAAGTGGTTAATGCCCTGATACAAAAGCTCACTTCCAAATCCCTTAAAATATTAGTAGATCTAGGCGTCAAAATATGCCAGAAAAATATAGTGCTTTGCTACACAGGCCCATTGGTATTTTATGGCAGTAAGAACCTTAAGACTCCCCTATCTTAAATCCTAAGGAAAGCCATTTAATAGAAATAACTCAGGACTTCTAAAGCAAATGTTAACACCTCTTGCTAGTTTAATTCTTTCACAAGGCTATTTTTATAAATCACAAGTAATTGATGGTTTATAATGTAATTGCAACCAGTCTAAAGTTAAGACACGAAAGAAAAACCCGACCCCAGGAGGTGTTTTAACTTTAAATCATTCATTCTGCAGTGCGTGGTCCTGCTGCAGCCTGATGGCGTATGGATTTGTTGTGCTGAGCAAGTGCTAGGACTGTGCAGAAAATGTTATTTATTTACAGGTGTTAGGCTAGCTAGGCTTTGTTAAAAAAAAATAATTAAAAAAATCTGTCTATTTCATGCTGCTAAGGGGGCATTTGTTTAGTTGATGTAATATTTTCCGTAATGATTTCTGATTACCAAAATGCGTAGCACAAATAGTAATCAGTGCCCCTTTCAAAGCAAATGCTGATGCTGAGTACCTCCTCTGAGTTTAATCACAGTGCGCGATTCACACCGTAATGTGTTGTAATTGCCCCCTACAAAGTCGGTCCTGTTTCATTTTAATATCACCGGACTAAATACCAAACTCAACGTGAGTTCCTTAAATGCTGCATTCTTTGAGAATTTTACATTCATCATTAATCTCAAATAAGATTACCCTGAGAAAGGTGAGGATTTTTTAAGAAATGTCTTGGTTTTTAATAGCTTTAAAATCAGTTGTAGTACTTTTAAAAGAAGTTAGCTCTGTTGGACGCTTTGCTTTGGGATGCAGCTGATTGCCATTCAGATAATTTCGCCTTTTCTGTTGGCAAGAGTAAGGTGCGCAGCAACGCAGCAGAAAGCATTGCACTTTATTGCCTCCTGGCATTAGGAAGTTTATCCTCACTTCCAGACCCATTGAGTCACCTACGTTCATCCCTCCACACCAATACAAGGTGCTAACTCTTGTGCCACTTTGAAAAACAGCTGCTCAAAGGACACAAAAATGTGGCTACAAGAGAGCATGCCTGCGACACGGAGCGCTATCTGCGCGGCCAGCCGCTGTGAAGTCATGCGCTAGGAATGCCTCGCCATGGAAACAGTGCTCTTTTTGGCTGGCTGTCACCTATCTGCCAGCCGCTCCTGGGGTTTTATAGCTAACACACATGCTATTCAAAATATCTGAGCATCCCCAAAGCGTTTCCCATTGGGCAGAACACCTGGTGACCCGAGCGCCTGCCTGCCCGTGGCCTGCCCCAGCCCTAGCGCTGCCCCAAGGGGTGACACGGGCCCTGGCTGCCCCACCTGGCAGTGTGTCCCGTACTTCTCCCCTCTGCATCCCTGCCCTTTAACTGCTTCCATTACCTCCTGGTGCTGCAATGCTGAGCAACCAACAAGTGCAGGTGGAAGCAGAAAATGAAACACGCCAACACTCTGCTGGGGCCTGGACTGCGCTAACATTGTGTGTTTGTTTATCCCAGACAGCAAGTTCCTTCTCATCTTGTTCTCCTTTCTCCCAATCACTGTTCTGAATTTTTGTTAGATAAGGAGAGGAGAGAAAACAAAACAAAGTAATAATAAAAAAATAAAAAATGAAAAGCAGAACTTATGCAACCAAACATCCAGCTCCAAACCATTCCAATCAATTGATGCTGCTTTTAAAAGCCTTTACCAATGTTGAAATCAACAACTCAAAATAACCTATGCAGCTCAATAAGCAGGAAACAAGGTATCCATCCATCTTGAAAGTTAAAAATTCATCTCAAATGTAAAACGTTGTGTTTTTCTAACCTTTCACAAGAGATGCAGACAACAGTATTTACCACAAAAGGGATATGGCTCTGCCAAAGCCCTGAACCACTCGGCCTGTGCTGGGTGCCAGCGTTCACTGTCAGTGTCCCAGCTTGGCACAGGGTCCCAGTGCACCACATTCCCTCCCTACCAAACACTGGGAATTCAGGATTTCCCTTTTCTTAGTGGAAGCCACTTCAGCTTTCCAGGTGTGCTTGGGATGGAGACAGACTGCAAGACACTGAACAGCACACCATAAATACGCAAGCAAAGCATGTAGAAAGGATGCTTGCTGAGTATTGACTCTCAGGGCTTTCATTTTTGGAGCCTCTAGCAGCCCGGACCCACACACAGAGATGCCCATTTTCTATTGTAAGGCAGCACAAATTCAATAAGCAGCTCTGCCAATTTCAGACCCAAGGACTATTCCAGATGTGAACTTCATAACAGATCTTCCAAAGCTATTATAACCATTGTCAGAGAACTTTCATGGTTTCAAAAATAATTAAGGCAGAATTTTGAGTATATCTTGCCAAGGTCTTCTAAAGATTATTCTCTGAATTGCATTGTTTGAGAGGAGGAAAAAATAAACACACACAAAAAAAGAAAGTCGTGTGAATTGTAATTACTCAAAAGCATTACAGAATAAAGCGACAGTAAGTAAATTCCTTCACAGTTGAGCTAAACCCTTTAACACATGAAAACTCTAATTGACAATCCTGCACCAAAGTGTAAATGTGTCAAGGAAGGATGTGCAACAAGTTTTCGGGGTTTTGTTTCCTTTTCTCCTTGTACATCACAGCAAGTGCTGTTGCGATTTGGATCTATTACTTCTGAATATTGCATGAAGCTGACAAGCACTTGTCATTTAAAGACCACATGGAGGCATTTAGTTTTCCATTTAGACATAATAACACATTATGCAAATGAGCTCACCAAGGAAGGCTGGAGGCTTACATGAAATAAACTGTCAAACACTAGTTGCTAATAAACGAACATTTCTTTATAGATTGTCTTAATTTGGGCAACTGGAAAATAAGCGTGGCTGCATGGATAGACAATTTTTCAATATGAAATCCTGTGGATCACGCGGAGCAGAATTCTTCACAGAAAATTAACACTCCTTGCCTTGAGGAAGTTAAGCAGAGGGAACCTGCCCCACGCCACAGGCGGGCTGGGAACTGGCATGGGGACCTCAGGCTCACCGGGCCCAGGAGAGCAAAGCAGGGGAAGATTCAAACCCAAGCACAGAGACCACAGAGCAGTAATGGGCCCAGGCTGTAAATGCTGTTAGCTGGGTGAGAACCCTGCCCAGGCCAGCTTCCACCAGCATTCACCAAAATTAAACATGTGCAGACCTCTTAAAAATAATAATAATAGAAAAAAAAAAAAACCAACACAACCCATGAATCGATATCACAGCAAAACCAAACTTATGTGTAAGAAATAGATTGACAGGAGTCAAATGAGGGTTTTTTTCCTGGAGAGAGGTTGCCTGATGATGTAATATTAGAAACTGTGTGCTTCTGTATTGTGGTGGAAGAAGGGCTCTGGCACTGAGCTGTGCCGTGTTGAAATAGTCTATTGGTTAAGAAGGAAAATGAGCCCTTGAATGCCAGAATGCCAGGTGCTGCTGGGGAGCTGGCGTGCAGGAGAAAAGGGTCTCCGGCCAGCAAGTACTCAGCCACTCAAAGTGCAGTGAGATTAGAAATTTTAAAACAAAGTTTACAAACAAAACAATGAGTAAATAAAACAAAACCAACCACCAAACAAACAAATACAGCATCAGCGATCATGTTCTGCTTGTGCAAATTAAAAGCTGTATGGAAGATATTGATTTACCAATTCATTCTGTAAAAATAGCCTAATTGCTCTACATCTTTAATATTGCTTTGAAGGGAAGCTCAGGCCAATATATAATTCCAGTGGTTAATTTATTATGTCATTTCTTGTTTCCATTTTTTAATAATGTTAGTGACATACAGTTGTTTCTAAATTGGCACTTTTTCATCCTTTAGGAAACTACACCCTAAAGTAATATTCTGTCAGAAATCCACTCTTAATTGGGCTAATCAAGTAGAATTTCCACTTTAGGAAGGAAGGATTATAGTCTCATTTACTGAGAAGTTCATATGACAGTTGCAGACATTTATATTTGAGTAGCTGGTTTGGGATCTGTCCAAATCTTTCTTTTTCGCTTCTTTTTAATTAATACTTCAGGCATACAGGGTAGTTTCTTTTTTTTTGGAAACTGAATTGAAGGATTTGATTTGCACTGGGCATTTTGCCATTAGGGGGAAAAAAATATATCAAAAACCCAAGAAAGAATTGATGAAGCTCTGCTTTGTAGCTAACCCAAAGTTTTTCCGGTATAAGGGAAATTTTACATGATCGAACTGCACTATCCTTCCCATACATGATAAGTTACGACCAGCTATTTTAAGCTATGAAGTAAATGGAGGAAGCTGTTGCGTTGTGTGACCCCAGCAACCCTCCCTGGATGACCAAAAGAAACTGTATTAAACGTCATTTGAAACAGACATGATTTTGGTTTAAGAGCTCTTGCAAAGCTTCCTGATGGCTCAAAACTTCACCATCTTTCATCAGTCTGCGCAAAGTTTGATGTACCTTGACTCTTCACAAACCTGTAAGATTCAAATCTAGTTCTTAATGAAACCTGTCAACCGCTCGTGAAAAATGGCAAAGTGGCATTCTGGCTTTATTCAGAGTTGGTACCTATGGTGGGAGAACAAGGAGGCACCTGGTGGGCATAAAGAAATTCACCCCCTTTAAACAAAAGAGAGCGCTTCTTTACATAGTGAGCAGCAAACCTCTGGAAGCTGTTGTCACAGAAGAATGGAGATGGACCACATCAACAGAGGCAAGGAGCATTAAAATGAACTTGTGGGGAGGAAGGTCCACAAACGGATACATCAGGGCCTAGACAGAAGATCGCAGCTCACAATGAATATGAATAACCAGAAACATAAGCAAGCTGTCAACTCAAAGCGTGAGCCTTCCAGCCTTCTCCTCTGAGTCCCAGGATTACTACCTCGAGATATCACCCATCCACATATGTGCCAGGCCCAGAGCCCCAGCACGCAGCAGGGGCAAAGCAGGACACGTTGGAATCAAGAAACTCAAGAAAGAAAAACACAGCAATGATGAGACACTGGGGAGGAAACAAAATGCAAAAACGAAGTAAACCCGCTTTCCTAATGTATATTCCCCTGTTCATTTTGCTCATGTGACAGCCGATTTCAGACAACAACCAACTCTGCTAACCATAATCCCCTGCATTGTGTAAATACTGCAGAATTGCCACAGGCTTATATGCAGAACAGCGCTAATGTTATCAACTCTGATCAATTAGCAGAAAGTGGATCCTAACAGCAGGCTTGTTTTGGTGTTGTCTTAGCACTATTAAACAAAACTGTTTTTGAATTTGGGAATTAGCTGATACAGTGTGGCACAAACCTGAACTATTGACTCTCATTGGAATGAGACAAGGGCACTGAGATGGAATTTTATTAGATTGTTATTTCCTTGCTCTCCTCTTGACATAGTCAATCTTTCTTGCAGGCTTTACATTAATAAATAATTACCTATGGCAAGAGAAAGGGATGCATAAAAGGCCATACAAGCACTCTCATACAGCAGACAGCCTTTTAAAAAACAAAGGTAGAAATGAAAAGTTTCACTAATCCAAGCCTTGTCATCCACAATGCTGTTGAAATAACCCCCTGAAGCACTTGGAAAGGCACAGCAGAGCGACGCAGAAGGCAAGAATTGGTCGACTTCGAGATGATACTGTCTACTACGAGGGCATCTCTTTGTAGCAAAGATTAAAGGAAGAGTGCCTTTTCCTGAATGCTGTTGACTTATACAACTACCATTCAGCAATTTTACTTTCTTTTTTGTGGTCTAGCATGTATTATTAATGTGCAGCCCTTTACAGAACGTGCTAAATTCCTTTTGCGTTTAGCACTTACAAAACATACAGAAAGGGGAGAAAAATTGTCAGTGGTTTTCACAGTCTAAACAATAACAAAGTGCCTCCAGGATTCATTTTAATGAGAAACACCAGTGTTGCGCTGCGGAAGTCTTGAGATGGGCAACGCGTGCAAGCAGATTAATTATAATTTAGGAGGCAGGAAAAATGTGGATTTTACAACACTGCTTGTAGAAAATAAATATTCTGTTAATCACTGCAAGAGTTGCATTTCCTCAAAGGTGCTATTAATCTATAAATATACGTGCCACATACATTTTGAAAAAGCAGGAAAGAGCCCTTCCTCTCTCCCCTCTCCAGAACTACAAGCCAGTAGATCTTCTTCTCGTTACTAGCACTGGCTTTTTGATTTCTGTTTTTGGGAGATTTTTTAGGTTTAGATTAGTGGAAGCTTGTCTGGGTTTAACAGAGACTTCAGCAGGCGTGCAGCATGACACCCGCCAGCCCTGCACACATCTGCATGACAGATTTATTACATTGGCATGCCATGTAAGCGATGGCTTCAATTCGCACTGGAACAGTCATTGACTTTCATGAAGGCTTTATGGATGACCGCGTCCAAGGGCATCTCCCGGTATCTTTCCTGGACTTCTGGGTGACATTTGCAAAGCACAGGCCTCTCACTGCCCTCCTGCAGAACTTCCCTGCTGGAGGAGGCACTCCCTGCCACCAGGGCATCACATCCAGTTGGCAGCTGGCGCTCCGGTGTCTGCAGCCTTCCAAACAGTGGGCGATAAGAGACAGGAATCTGAACAATGCGGGGACTTGATTCATAACCTCACTGAGCATATTTGATAACTACAGTGTAATTTCTGGTTGTAATTCAGAGGAGGACTGCATTGTTTTACAAGATAAATGTATTAATCCCTATTCTTCTGTGGTGGGTATCTAGGAGATTAACTACATTGCTGAATGTGTGAATTTGTCTGTGACCAAAACCTGACATGAATACAAACTATACGAATGATTTCTCAGACTCTTTTGTTAGGGAATAATCTCCAGACAGATGCCCATGATATCTGAACAGTCGGCCCCACGCTGTATCATTTATCTGGAATTTGTACCCCCAGCTAAAGCTACTTGACCACAACTTGTTTATTTTGTGCTTGCTGCATTGCCCTCTAGCCCTCCTGGATTTGCTGCATGCAGAGGAGCCAGGCTCACAGTCAGGCCTCCCAAGACAGCACGCTCCTGATGAAATGGATTTGGTACAGTCCTTTCAATAAGATAGTTTGTTTAAAGCAATGCTATGGGAGCTTTCTACAGGAAAGCAGCTCTTGTGAAGTAGAAACATTTTCCATTTACCAATCAAAAGCGTGCATGAACGTACTTCCTCCTGCCACTTCAGATCTCACCAACACCTTCATCTTGTCTCAGCTCAATGGCAGTCCCGCTCCCGCACTGCGTGGCCGCCTGATGTTTGGAGGCTGCTGAGCCAGGCACGCGGCAGCAGGGACATCACCACTGGTACGGCAAGGTCTGGGGCACAGGCACAGCCATGCTACACCAAAAGGAGCCCTCTGCCTCAATGCCATCGCTTTGTGACCCAACTAGTGACACCAATTAGTTCATATGAACAGCAATGGGAGTAGGGCGCTTCAAGCTGCACGCATGCTGCATGCAGTGCCAATGCTGAAGAAGTGCTTCCTGTATCCCAGCGCTATATACAAGGTGACACAAAGTCTTTTTTCCTGTAACTAGCAATATTTGATGCTAGTGCAGAGTCGTTAATTCTGTCTCAAATTATATTCTGCAACTTCTGCACTTTTCACATACACAGGCTGATTCTGGTTCTTCCAAACAGATTAGTTACTTATAAACGTTCGGATAATCCATGCAAATAGATTGCACTGAGGTTGTTTATTACATCTTATTTTTTTCCTGCACCTGCTATGGGTACATGATGCAATTTATCATTTCTGAGCAAATTTTACAAGCAAGTGGAAAAAGCAAGTAACAATACACAGTGCATATTTAAGTTAATTTTTGGATCCATGTTAAAACTTGTGAAGCTTTTAGAATAAATGAGCATTTTCCTCAAACCCTTGGCAACTGATTATTTTCAGAGAATGAACTCCCCCTGCACCTGTAATTCAGAAAAACCTTCGCTGGATTGCAGGCACACAGAGGACACTGCATACAGATAAGATCAGATCTTCTGACAAACAAAGGCACATGGTCCCCCTGCCCAGAGCATAGAGCAGGGTGCTGCAGTTTGGTTGCAGGCAGGGAAGGAGGCAGCATGGGGCGAGCAGGGCAGTGACAGCCTAGCTCTCCTCCCCAGCTGCCCAAGTGTGAGGAGGAGATGATTTCTAATCAGCTTTGAGGCCCACGTCTTGCAGACGCTGGGTTTCCCCAAGCAATCTTCCACCATTTGTTTATGCCTGAAGCCAGCTCTGCAGAGAGGAGCAGGCTGGATCAGCAGCAATGCTAATCCAGTGCTTTATGCGTGCGGGTCCCACTGCTGGGTGCTCACCACTGCTGGGTGCTGCCCAGCCAGCGGGCGCCTGCACTGCTGCTGCCGGGCAGAGCTGCCAAGCAGCCCTGCTGAGCCACGGCTAATGAGCAGCCCAGGGCAATGCATCCAGCACAGAAGCACCCCCTCACCATCGTGTCCCCAGTATTCGCACATCCACAGCTGAGGTACAAAACATCCCGAAGCCGGCATGGAACTGCATGTGCCTACAGCCTTACAGACACTGCTGGGGCACGGGCAGACCCTGTGCTGGTCCCTTCTGTGGAGCAGTGACTTGGACAGAACTCCATGTCCCTCCTTGCCCAGGGAGTGGACATGGCTGTGAATTTCCCTCCTCTTGCAGCTACTTGGCATTGTAACTAACTTTGTACTAACTTGGCTTTGTACTAACTTGAAATTACTGGAAAGAAGCCACCAGCACATTTCCACATTCCAGGGTTGTGACCTAACTGCACAGAACCTGAGTCTGTCCCCATCCCAGAGATCATCCAGCAGAGAGCTCCAGCAGTGGAGCGCACACCAGAACACAGAACAGCACACCAGACCTGGTGGCAAGGACTCCTCTCCAGATTGGAGGTGGCAAAGGTTCAAGCCCCTTCCCCAAACACATGCAATGTTTCATACATGTGCGCGAAGCAGTAAGGCACCTGCAAATACAGAGCACACAGAGGAATCCGAGCTGCTCGGAATCCACAGCAGCCTAACTGCCTGCACCACGGAGCATTTCACCTAGCAATATTAAAAGCTTCTCTGTTAGAACAAGGGGAACTTTAACAATTATTATTAATTTTAGAATAATTAAGTGAGAAGCTGTAAGGCTATCATTTTCTCAGCAGGACGACAAAATCTTTCAGCTTTGTGAAATGTTTTACTGTGCCCATATGTTTGGCTACAGCTGAGTCCGACTATAAAAGTATGACATCTTTTAATTACATTCTAATGAAAGCTGTAACTAATCCAATAGCTCATTTGTTAGTACCTTGTGGGAGAAAGAAAAGCTCAAGAATGACCTCAGAATTCTTGTTTTTAGAGTCTGTGGAAAGACATAGGCTGGTAGTCATGCCAAATTCCTGCTAAAAGCCTACAGATATTTGCAAATAACCACAAAGAACACCTACAGCTAAACGGGTGTTTAAAGGTGCACTCCAGTGCATCTCAGTAGGACGAGTGCCCTCCTCCATTTGTCAGCTCTCTCAAACACTAAAGGGAGCAGAAGATGTTCAAGGGACACATGGTCTAGGAGCACATCTAGCCTGAAGGGCTGCCCACTGACTTCATCAAGCTTTGAATCAGACTTTTACCAAGTCATCTCCTGTTGAGACCTTTCACAATCCCTTCCTCAACACAGTGAGCAGGACCATTTCAGCTATTACATACATGGAAGAAATTATGCCTATTGAAGGCTCAAAGCCAATTTTTTCAACCTCTGAAAACTGACATCTCTTATGTTCATCAACATTAACCTGACTTTTAAACTTTGCCTGCCTGCCCTATAGACAAACACAGTCATAATATTCATAATCGCTACATATTTCTCTAGAACAAGTGAACTATACCTCAGTCTTAGAAAACTCAAGGACAGTCTGAAATTGAATACTTAAAGTAGTGGGCTTAAAAAAAAAAGGCCAGAAAACCATGCAATTTCAGCTACTGGGAGAAGAAAAAGTATTTCTTTTCAAAAGGAAATCAAGCATTTGGTGGGCATAGTTTGGCCCCTAGTGGATAGTAATTCTCATTGTCACATTGAATTGGTAGCCTTTACTTAAGCAAAAGCCAGGACAGAATAACCCTGGACACTAAATTACTTCTTAGATTTGGAAATGAAGCTTGCTTCAAGCCATACCTGACATGAATTTGCAGTCTACTGACAGGACTGGAAACTAAACAATGTTTGCTTCCTCGGCAGGACTGCCAATATATTGGAAATCCGCATCGAGAAAATGAATCCTCTCCTAAGCTACAGAATGTTCATCTGAATGGAAAGGTCAGTGAATATTTTCCTATTGCCTTGCTAATCAAGAGTCAAGTAATGCTCCTAATATGCCAAGAAGTAAGGCCCTCATGCTTCTCATGGAGCAAAAAGCTCCAACAGATACACTTGCTGGACCCACATCCATAGCATTTTTGTGGATATCTGCCATCATTCACCCCAATGAAAATGATGCAGTTTGCTTGCGATTATAGACTCCCATTGATTTCCAATTTTCACCAGACATGCTTTAGTCCCTTGGGATCTACACGTTTGTAGATCCCTATCAGTCTTGCCGTGAAGAAACAACATGGTGATATAATTGGCGCAGTGTAGCAGCAAGACTCTCCCATTCTGCTTTCAATTTAGTCCCTTACTGCTATTTCTTGACAGTAGATTTCTTCTTGGCGTTAATGGTCTCATAACGTTCTCAAGGACCAGATTAAACTTTAAAAAGAAGCATATGTATTAGGTCTTTTTAAATTTAATAGCCACTCTCTTAATAGGAATGCTATATCCAGAGCTGACTGTGCAACGTAACATTGGCTTTGTTTGGTTTTCTTTTACACTAGCAACAGCAATTAGTGTTCTGTGTGTTCCTTCGCTGCTCAGTCACAATGTGTAGTGCACTTTTGATCAAAGCATTTAACGTCAGTAAAGCATGCTCATAACAACTGCATATTTGTAGTATTAAAATACGGCATACATAGCCTGAGGTTGTTGCAAGAATGATATTTGCACAGACTACAGTAAATCCAAGGTGATGCATATATAATCTTCTCCTGTAAGGTGAAAAGGGAAAGTGCATCAGCAGTATTTCTGTTTAGAACAGCTCTTTCAGCACAGAATTAATTCTAGCCCTCCTCCACTGATTTTCCTCTGTAATACCTGCGCTGCGATCTGACAGTTTAAACTGCTAACAGGGTACGGAACTTTAAGCATGCTGAAACAATGAATAACAAAGCATTTACACCAAGTTCTGGAGAAATCAAAGCAGATTCATTTGTAATTACAAGTGGAAAATGGCATAACATTTGTTGTTGATGTAGGGCTCCCCTGCATGCAGTAGATAGCCTGGTGGAACTGTACTGATTTTACATGAGGGAAGTAAAAACTGCTTTCAGCATCTCTGCAGAGCAGTGCTGTTTGTGGTGCAATGAGAATTTCCATCAGAAAGTGAAAGCCTGACTTCATCAAGGCACAAATACTTATTTGACTCAGAGTATCTGGAGGTTTAGCAGTCTCAGAAACAGTTTGGAAAGATAGCCCATGCAGAAATAATGGTTGAACCAACATTTCACCAGGTAGAGTCTGTAACTGACTACAACCTAAACCAAGAGTGTTAGATCAAACTATCTGATGTACATCTTTTCCTACAAAGCAAACCCACCTGAGGAGAAACACAAGAGGTACTTGTCATCTATAAGAGATGGAGGGAACACAAATACCATTAGAGCCTGAGAGATTCTCCAGCATAAACATTTCCCTACGTGGACAATAAGGCATTTAAACAAACGTCAGATGCTGATTCCTGGGAACAGATGATTAATTACAAACATCTCAGGATTCTGTTCAAGTGCTTGCAAAGATTTTATTACATGTTGTGGATACTGTTAGAATTGAAATAAAGCACCTAAACATAGCAATAAGAATCATTATAATCATAACGACCTAAAAATGCAAGCAAAACAAGGTCTGTATGTTGAAGTAGCATCTTATGTTAGACATGCGAATAGAGATGAAGAATAAAAGCAATTCAGCCGTACAAATCTTTTTTCAGACAAGAAATGCTTCAAAGCTTGCTTTTTTTTTTTTTTTTTTTAAGTATGTAAGTATATCTCCCTGCAAACCATTTAGCTGAAGTGTGACTGACCACTTCGAAAAAACTGTTCCAAAACATAGATGAAAGACTGTTACAGTACAAGATGATGGAAAGTTATTAAATTAATTAGGATGAAGAAGAAAACATAGTAGGTCAGGTCCTTGAAAACTACCAGGATGGTAAGGAAGAGCTGGAAGATGAACACGCACCTTGATTACTGTATTTTTAAACTAAATTTTAATTGAAAAGTTACAAGAACAGAAATCTCACTGCAGTTACTTTTAAAGAGTATATTGCTAGTGACAACCTGATTTACTGTTCTGTTTTTGTTTCTTTTTCCCCCAGTAACAGACTAAGGCATGAAGAGAGGTCTTTATGACACAAACAAGAGCCTTGTGCAACGCCCCACAGTCTGCAGAAGCAATCTTCTTCCACTGAAGTTCATAAGGATGAAATCAAACTTAAAGAAACAAGATTTACTAGGAATAAAGCAGCAAGGGCTAGGACTTGAATATCATTCTCAGTGACTAGGATGCCTTTTTTTTTTTTTTAAATACTTATTCAGAAAGAATTCTAGCCAAAAATATTGACAGTAGAAGTAGTGATATCCTAGGATAACACGTGACATCTTGAACTCATAAATCTTAAAAAGCTCAGATTTAGCACCAGTAGTATCAGCTGGTATATTTATCAAAGAAACTTAGTGCTCAGCATAGAAACTTGAGACCACACATGCTTAGTCTGAATGAAAAAGAGTAACCCCTTTACTCAAAGCACTAGAAAAGCCACATACAGAAATATAAGCTCACACTGACTATAGTGTGCAGTCACATTGGGAGACTGAAGAGGACAGTTACAGGATGCTCACCTTGTACTCAGTTCCATAGAAATAGTTTTATGTTATAGTTGAAATACATCCATGGAATAGCTTTATGTGTCAGTTTCAAACAAAATATGAACATTAGTTTTGAAAAGATCTTATTTGAATAGTTGGTTTGAAACCCTCTGAAAAGGATTTTCTTGAAGTCTGTATCTGAAAGTTCAACCAAGTCAGAAAAACACGCTCAAAGGCTCCGAGTTCAAAGGCAAGCCCCAAAACAGATTAAAAACATTAAATTATCAGGTGAAAGCATAATGAAAGTTTCTTTTTATAAAGCGAAGCCGTGAAAGATCACAGAAACCAATATGAATATAATCACAGTAATGTGCTAAGAAATGACACGCCTGAGGGCTGCACCAAAGATGATGACGGGATGGTGGTGTGCGTGACCTGTCCTCACACCCTGCAGGCATCAGGCAGCACCACGCGCCATTCACCCACGGGATCGGCCCACGCCACCAGTGTCAGGATTACAGTAAAGTAACTCACTGGGGACTCAGATCTTTAGAACAGCAGCTGAGTTGTAGAAACCAAAAATTTTCCTTCATTTAAAGAAACCATCCTGGAATTTTATTTTATTTCTTTAAAGTAAAGAGAGGCCACTGGGATCACCCCTGCTGTGGTCAGGAGCGAGGCAGGTATTTCCAGCAAGAGGGCCTAATGGTAGTTCTTGCTGAGTGACTGCTGTCATAGGTGACGCAGGTAGCAGACAAATGTCGTTTTACAACTAACCCTGTGCTCCCGACGCAACAAAATCAGCAGAGCGCAATCGCTGCTAAGTGGGGGCAGTGTCCTATACAGCAGATATGTGCAGGATTACAGCTCTCCAAAGAGAAAAAAGACTAAATAACCTACCCCAGAGCAAGGTGCTCCCCATCAGCCACAGCCCTGGCACAGCAGCAAAGCCAACAGCTCACATTTCATGTTCAGATGAAAAATGGCTGTGGTGAATACGAGGTGGTGAACACTCAGCTGGGTGTTCAGCCAGGCCCACGCTGGCCGAGCTATGGCTGTCAGGAGATAGCATTGCTTTGACTGCCATTGCTCACCTCTAGAAAACAAGGAACAGGCAGAGCTGCTCCTCAGGGACTCCTGGCCACCAGACAGGCCTGCTCAGCACAGCTGTGCTATGATGCATTGCTCCCACGTTGTGCCGGCCTCGAGGCACCGGGCCAGCCCTGAGGCACCACATGAGGGCCAGTGCCTCAGCAGCACACAGCAGCCCCACCACAGCACAGCCCTTGTGCAGCCGGTGTGTTGTCACATAACATCTTGGAGCTGAACCCCTGCTTAACGCATGATCCATCTTTTTCCAGGCTCAGTGTATTCAAACTGAGCTGCTCGTGTTGCATCCACTCAGAGCGGGAGGGATGCTGCGCTTGTTTGAAAGCTGAGATAGGCAAAGCGCTACAGACATCCAAGTTAGAATTTTAAGTGTAGCAGTGTAGGACACTGCCAACCTGAAATCTGATTTTTAAAAAAAAAAAAATCCAATTTATAGCATTTCTAGGTGTTGTGCCTGACTGAGTTCAAATGAACTCTTAAGAATCACTTTACAGTCATATTTTCCTCTTCTAAAGATGCCTCCCTGCTCTGCTGAGGTAGTACACACCCAGGGAAAAAAGGACCTGTTTTGTCACAGACATGCTGCCGCCAACTGTACAAAGCACACAGTTTTCAAGGAGCAGAAAGGAAATAGCCTCTAATCTCTCTCAGTTAGTCTGTCCCAGATTTGACTACAGTATATTTCAGACAAAAGCCAATTTCTTATTGTTTACCCAACCTACTACTTATGTTAACATGTATACTAATATCTGTGAAAGTTATGTACGTGTGTATACACAAATACACACGCTTCAGCTGCACAGGAAAACAGTATTACCAGGTGCGTGCTACATGGCCTTCGTGTTAGAACTGGAACTTATGCTCAGGAGCAGCAAAGTTCACAGCATCTCATTGTCATTCAAAACAGATCAGGGTAATTTCAAAAACCCTTAAGTGGTCTTACTTGTGCTTTAACATGCAAAATTCAGTGAAATAAATAAGGTGCTGTAGGAATCAGTTTCTACATTTGCTCTCAATTCTGCTTGCCTGTGATAACCTTCTATTAAAGAGCCTTAGCAGAGGAGTTTTATTAAAGCAAAGTAGATGAGTTTGGATTGAGATCTTTATGAAGTGCAAAGATGATCTGTGTGAGAATTTTATCATTCTAACAACAGCAGAAGCAAAATTATGGAGATTTCTGAAATATAGTAGATCAGTTGTTTCCNTAGATGTGCACTTTGTTTCCCCCCCCCCCCCCCCCACCAGCAAGTAAAGACAGGACCTTTCCTTTACAAAAGGTTTGCCATGAATGTTTCAATTTGATATTTCAAATCTCCCTTATGCAAAGATGACTCCCATGAAATTAACTCCTCTCTGTTCACTGCTGCATAACATCTCCGTGACAACTCTGGTAATTGCTTTCATGGGGTAAGCAATACTCAGAAAGCATGAATATTCCTTTGTGAAATTCAGCAATTACGCATAACTTGGAGGCACAAGCCCCAGCACCACGCAAGGGGGTTGCGCTGCACAGGCGGCTGTTTGGAGGTGATGCTCCAGCCCTGCCACATGGCAGGAGAGCTGGCAGCAGGCTCTTCGCTAAGGGAGGCATTCATTGTCCAATGACTCAAAAACAGCACCCTTCACCCTCTGGCTAAAGGTGCAGGACCCCAGCACATGAGCCCAGGGTCAAAAAGGACACCCATGGGTAGGGGATGCTCCAGCCTCTGCCAGAGAGCACCCAACAGAGCCAGGCACAGCCCAGGGAGGGCCACCTCAGTCCCATCCACAGCAGCAGGCCATGGACATCACCGCAAACGAGTGCCACAACACAGTGCAGAGGGAGATAAGAGTACAATGGCTGTGGTGCAACAGGTGCACTGAGCATCAGCTGTATTTGCATCAGTATTGTAGAAAAGTTTAGGAAATTAAAACTGTTCTCATACCTCTAAGGGGAAGAAAAAAAACAAGTACTTCTGCCTCTGATGGCTCACGCAATACAGCAATGCCTGGATCATCTCAAAATTAAATATAACTTGATATTTGAACTGTTCGGGCTTCAGAGCCTCAGCCTCTGGCATTTCATAATACTTAGGTAATAAACGAACAATCTTATTTTATCAAAAAAAAAAGAGGTGAGGGGGTGGGGAAGAGTGCAGAGGAAATAGTGGCTGTGAAATGGAATCCACAGTTTCAGACACCAGGTCTCATTAATCTTGCTGATGAATAGGATCTTTATGAAAAGAGACCCCGCAGTCGAGAGAATTGAAAGGAAATAGTATGGAAAGTGAAGCAGCAGTTTCTTGTACTAGTTCTTATGTGTTTTAAATTAAGTGGCTTTTGTGGAGGCTCAAGTCAAAGAAGAAAGAAATCCAAGTAATTCCTGCTTTACAAGAGGAATGCACGTGGAAGCCACTGATGCTCCTTTTGCTGCAAGCCTTTTTTGGCAAAGAGATTAGATCAAGAATACAGCCAAAAAAGGAATGGAAATGCACCGTTCGGTGATTAGTTTATGACATTCTACCCTATATATAGTGCCTATTTGGCAAACCCTCCTGCAGTTCTGTGTTTTTCATTGCAAGTGGCTTATATCAGTACTGACATCTTGCAGATGTTAGTAGCTTTGATTTTTTTCCCCCATGTTGCAAATGAGTTGGCATGGAAACAACTCTTTTCTGGCAACATGACATATGATTCAAGGCAAAATGCATTTAACACAGATGAATAGTTCAGGAATATGCCTATAACAAAAAGTCATCTTGAAAGCTGCTTTGCATTTGTTGGTGTTTATGACAACTTTTTCAAGACAGTTTCAAAAAAATAAAAAAAAAAGAGTTTTAGACTAGATACCAACAATGAATTTCTCACTGCTTGATGCTGCATATTCTACTTCAGCCTTGACGGACTTGTTTTAATAAAAAGAGGATGATATTAAGAGGAGAAAAAAAGTTGTGAGGTTATTTTCCTATTTTTAAAGAACTGCTGCTGCGTTGGTTGCTGTTTTTAGATAGGTACCTCATCCAGGACCACCCATGACACGAGGATGCTGGCAGCAAGGTGAGCACATCCACCGGCAGCAGGAGGAAAAGGCAGCCAGTGATGGCTGCTGTCAGGACAGGAGCTGGACCAGGACCCCACCAGGTTCCTCCAGCCACACCTCATGGTGCCTGTAGCAACCAGGACCAAGCAGCAAGCTGCCCCCTCGCCGGTCACTGCCACCTCCAAACTAGTTGGAAGCCCCAGGAAAGGGCTGGGTGTCCTTTCAGCTCCTACCATGTTTTAGGACCTCTTGTTTTAAGCAAGAGTCCAATCCATATTTCATGCAGCTAAGAAGAACACAGGGAGCCAACAGCTGCTCCCCACTGCATGCACAGGCTTGACCTTTTAAATAAGCGGAAAAGGAAACCACAATCGTGTAAGTCTCCAGTGCAGTCTAAAGCCTCCACGCATAGGAGGCCACTAGTGCCAGCAAGGTTTCAAAGCAGCAGGTGAAGGAGGTGGTCCTGCAGCAGGGAGGAGGGGGGCTCGTGCAAGAAGCCAGAGGAAGGCAAGATGGGAGCAGCCCCATGGGCCACAGACAGCACTGGGCATGCAGGCAGGCCTTCCCGTGCCTGTCCTAACCTAATCCAAACTTCAAACCTTTTGAAATATTATTATTACTGAAGGAGTCTGGCAAGAACTCACCTCAGTGATTTAGAGGAGTCTGAATTCAATAAAATTAGCATTTAAATGAACCCAATTAAGAAATGCTTTAAACTGAGCATGCAAGAAGGGAGTACGGGCGGCTTGCCTATTCGAAAGCTGTGGAGTGCTAATGCATGAAGAGACAAGCCCTTGTGGGGCCCTACAGAGAGGGGAGAGAACAACAGGCTCCGGAGGTTGAATGTGCCGCCCATTAGCATACATAAATGCATTTTCCATTTCATTGTCACAACAAAACATATTTTGCCTTATTTAAAAAAAAAAGTAGAATTTAATTGCCAAGGATGACATATAAAAAGATATTAACTATTGTCTGTTCAATATTTGTCAGAATGCTCAAAAATGGCAGGTCAGATTATTTTCCAAAAGGTACAACAATAAATGTAAATGTCTGCCATGTCACGAGCGTGTATTGAATCATCTTCTACTTAGCTTCCACAGCATGGAACAGTCCAATTGAAAGAAATCTGAACAGACTCCATTTATTTTACTGGTATTTGAATGCAATTTTTTTCCTAATGAATGCATCTGTTTTGGATGATAAATTGTCCATTAGAGAAAGCTCAAATGTGTCTGTGTATGTGTGTTTTGATTATGCTGCCGTTAGCATAGCGTCCCGTTTACTATTTGAATTTTATCATTGTTTCTGCTGTCAGCTGTGCAATACAGAAAGAATTGCTAGAGTGGGCTTATAATCACAAGTATTTTAATTTATTAAATAAATGACCTAATTGCTTGCCTGAGATCTATTTTTCTTCTTTCTCTTGACCCTATTGAGAGTTAATCAGTTTCTTGGTGCTAATTAGATGTCAGCATTAGTAGCCAGCTAATACATAAGAGATAATGACACCATCGTGCAAGACACAGTGTCCAACACATGACCCTGTTTCCTTAAATTATACCCTAAGGATTCATCGGGAAGCCTAAACACTTTGCAGTTTTGCAGCAGCAGCTCCTTCTAAACACAGATAGTAGTAGAAATCCAAGACACCAGTGGAGAATTAGACACAAAACACAGCTTTTCACCATGCAGCACTTTTATGGGAATTACAGCTGCTGTGCTCTTGTCCCAAAAATTCTTTGTGAATTCAGCATGCAGAGTTTGCTCAATATAAAAACAATGACATGAAGAAGGCTTAAGTAACAATTCAGTACTTCAGTTTTAGGCCAGCAGGCTGCTAGCAGAAATTGGAACACACAGCTTCCTTGGGTGCCTTCCTGACCTGCAGATGTTTCTTGGGCTTGCAGGGCTGCAAGGTGCCCTGAGCAAACTCCTGGAGCTGCAGCAAGGCCATGGATGCAGACACACCGGCTGTGGGCAGGCAGCCTCCCCAGGCACAAGGGCAATGTGCCCCTGGGGTGCCCAGGACAGAAGTGCTGCAGAGGTAAGAAGAGCGACAGCATCAAGGAGCACATGCAGCAGCATGGGGTTCACCAGGGGGAAATCATGCTTAACTAATCTGATAGCCTTCTGTGATGGAATGAGTTGCTGGCTAGATGAGAGGAGAGCAGTGGATGTTGTCTGCCTTGACTTCAGCAAGGCTTTTAAGACTGTTTCCCATAACATCCTCATAGGCAGGCCCAGGAAGCATCAAACACACAATGGCTTTGTTCTCCAGAGAAGACCACACAGGCCACAGTCATCACAGATGGCCAGGGCAAGGTGTGCAGGACAGCCAGGCCTTCTGTATAAGATGCCATGAGAACAGGCAACTTGAAGAAATTTTGGAGAGCCATTATTGCAGATCTTCATCTCCACAAAACTTTGTAGCGCGGTCCAAGAGGGCAAACCCCTGCCAGTAAGGGTCTGCTATCCTCCAAAATGTCCTCCAGGATTCAACATTTCAGTTACTTAAGCAAACTCCTGCATTACCCACAAGTAGCCTTTCAGCAGCTGAAGGGGAGCATGAACTTGTGCAGCAAAACATCTACAGATCTTACTCTCTGCTAGGACAACTTCCCCAGCTTCTCCACCATGGTGCTCAGAGTCATGGTGCAAAGCAATAAATATTAATCCAGTCCTTTGGCAACAGAGGGAAAAAAATTACCTTATCTCTATTGGTAAAGATCTCCTAGTAGAGTAGGACTTCAAACCTCTTGCTATAAACCCAATGAATATGCCAATAAAAATACCTGCCAGTATGGAAATGCTGATCAGAGCTGGAGTTCTGAAATAAACTTTCTGGATCAACACAAGCTCTCAAAGTGTTAAACACTTAAAAAATATAATAATAATAATTTCAAAAAAAAAGTTACCTGTCATCTGACAGCTTCACGATGGCAAAATCTTCCAGATTTGAGCTGACCCTGAAATACGGATGTGGAAAGCATCATAGGGGAGATGCAGTGAAATTGCAAGCTTTTCGTGACTGTTCGCTCTCAAAACACTGTGACGAGTTCTACACCTGAAAGTCACTAAATGTATTTGATATTTTTTAAGTGCTGTTATGTCTGAGAGGTGTTAATGGCTCATCCATTAGTCGTGACCCAGACTTCACAACTTCACCCCTGACTTCATTAGAGCGATTGTCTGGGTTAATGCACTCTACTTTTATCTGGCAGTTAAACCTCCCAGGTTCATTTGTATCAAAGCTGCTGTACAAAGGAAGGGTCTCCTTTGAAGAGCTGTGGCCTTGTGGAAGGATCTTTGAGCTGGGGACAATTCCTAAGGGGAAGGATAAAGTAAGAAAGGAAACCTTGTTTGGTGTGCAGAAAGCAACAGGAACTGCAGAAATGCACAACACTTGGAGGTGGTCGCATCTCACAGGAGACCAAGGAAGCCCCACTGGGGTTTCTGCAGGAGGCCTTCTGACAATTTAGATTTCTCTGTGTTTCACAAATGACAAAAGATAGTAGTATTATCTCCTGCAGTAGAGAAGGAAGGTATACAGCACCAGCTTCAGTGCAGAAATACAACAGGAATCTGGAATTTACGGGCTAAAATAACTGTCACCTCCAGGCACCATGCAAAAGGCAGCTTTGGAAATGCAAAGTCAATAGCACGCAGAGCACAAGGCTGGCTAACACACCCACCTGCTCTGCAAGAGCACCAATTCCTGCCACCCAGGAAAAAGGAAGTGAATAGGTACCCTGGTCACTTGTGGACATTCGCACAGTCACACAGCATCTCTGATATAATATCCCCACTGCAGCAAACTCTCCAACAGTATTGGAAAACAAAATCTGTGTTGTCCTTTACAGATAATTAACTTGTTTTTCAGTCATGCTTAAACATACCCAAGTCATAGCACTCAGCTTCATATCAACTTTCATGGGCAGCATAGTAACAGAGGCAATAATCCAGCCCTTCACAGCAGATCCACATCCCCAACAAGCCCTGAACACAGATACAGGCACATATCCCACAGAGACCCAAAGGAGGCCCAGGAGAGAAAGAGAAAACGAAGGCTACTACTCTCTTTTTAGAAAATCTGGAACACATGGAAATGTGAGCCCTTAAACCAGATTTGTGGTAGCTGCCAGAAAAATGCATGTGAAATTCTCCATGCGAGAGAAAGCACTTTAATGAAGAAATATTGCATTGTTTAATTCGCTGTCCCCAAATGGACAACACGAGGAGTTCCTGCATTTAAGGAAAACAGAATTATGGTGACCCTATAGCCCAATGGTAAATTCAGAAACTGAAGAAATTGAAGCACATCCCTGACTCTGTACCCAGCTCCCTGGAGGCAGCGAGCAGAGCAGCACGTCCCATGGGCACGTGTTGGGGATAGGTTTGCAACTGCAGCTGTGCTGTAAATCAGGGCATGGCTACAGGCTGAGCTTCGTGTTTCAGTCCTGGGTGCCTGCTCCACTTGACTGTGGTCACATGCACACATGTCAAGAGGGTACGTGAATGTAACCACACCACATTTATTACTAATGTATACATGAGACTCCGTTCCACACATTGCAATGTGAATAGTAATACCACTTATAGAACAATTTAACAGTGACCTTAATTTCACTTGCAAGACTAGAACTGGGAGGACAGGAGTAAGACCACAGCTTAAAGAGCAAGTCTTGCAGGAAGTATGAGGAAAACACCACTTAAAAAGGTGAACTGTATGACAATTTGAGGGCTAAGGAAGGGCTGCTCCCTAGAAGGACCCTCATCCATGGCAAATCAAGGCAGGTGCCGTGGCTGTCTCACGCTCCGGGGCCTTTCTGCAAGCTCAGGGCTGCAGTCTGGATGCGTGTCTCCTTAGCTGCTCCCCAGCAGCCTCACTCACACCAGACACATGCTGCTGCAACACACCTAGCAAGGGATTTTCTGTAACGAACCGGGGCAGAAGGTAGTGCACCTAAAATTATGTCACTGTTTAGGGAGAAAGTTTATAACTGCACATGGAAACTTGCTGCTCGATATTGCTAGAAAGATGCCCAAGATGCAGTATTACCCCTGAGCACCTCAAAGTATTCAGGTCCACGCACAGTTCTGCCATGAATTATTCTCTGTAAATATCTACTACATTTAACAAAAAGGAACACCTGGAATGGAAAAAAAAGAGTACCAGACAACATCTTTGCCAGAAGCCATAGGAAATGGGAACCAAAAATAAAAAAAAAAAAAATAAATAACCCAGAGCCAAGTAATAGATTGCTAATTAACAAGTTATTGTATTTTATTTACTGAATAGATGGTAGTTAACCAATATATGCCTGACCTTTTTAGTCATATTTCTAGCTAGGAAAGTCATGGCTATTAACTGCTACCAGGGTGCCATGGGATTTGTGTTCAGAGGCTTCCTTTTCACTTTGTTGTTGTAGCCTCTCATCTTTTACTGACATTACACACCACTCATCACGATCAGTGTCAGAAGCTATAACAGCATCTGTTGCAGTGGCAGCTTCTGCTGGATGAAGAGTCTCCCTCTTTACCTTAAATAATGTCAATCATTTTTCATTTTCAGCATTCAGACCTGCTCATCAGTTAGTAACAACACTTCCAGCTACACCAAACGTGATTTCTGAATAAACACTGGACTGAGATCATTGGAAATGATTGACAGCTTATAAACCACGCTTTTCAGAAACCAGCAAGGAAGAGGAAAATAATAATAATAAAAAAAATCTCTCTACTTCTAATCTTTTGCTGACATTTGAAAAAGCTTCTACCTGAGGGGCTGGGGGACAAAAAACTTGATTTGTGACATGTGAGAGCCTTGCAGGTGGCTCTCTGTAAGGTGTCTTACAGCATCCCCTGCCCCCTTCCTGCTTGAAGCCACACTGGAGAGAAGGGGAGGTGTCAGCATTTACTTAACGATCTTCATTTTCCTTAATTATCAGGCACGTAAGTATCCAGTTAAGTTAGTCTCTGTGGAACAGCTGATATTCATTATTCTTAGCACAACTATCCTCTCATAAGTGTTGTCTATACATTCCCTGGGGAGTATTCCCAACAGCAGCAGTCCAAGATGTGCCAGTGTCACCTCCAAGTGCCCGTGTCACGCGCCAAAACACTGTCCTGGCCCACCCTACCCTCCAGAGACAAGCAGGAACCCCAGGGCAATGAGCTGCGTGCATAAAAATGTCATTTCTAAAAGCAAACCAAGCAGAACAGAACAATATGGGCACCAGAGAAAGAGAACCTATAGAAATGAAAAAAATTGGGAATCTGTTATTTCCAGGGAAATAAGACTCGCTCCTGTGGGGAAACGCCTATTAGTCTGCACAAGGGCTGGTGTTGTGCTGCCTTGCAGATGCACCTGCTACTCCACAGATCAGGGGCAGTGGCTGGTACTGCTTTTACCCCAGCAGGCTGCTGTACCGTGCCTGCTGCCGCCCACAGCCAAGGTCCAGCACGCATCTGGGCTTGCGGCCTCTGGTGAGAAAGGTACGAGTACCTCAAGGGGACAGTATGAATGTGTGAATCACAGCTCAGAGACAGAAATTGCAGACAGTTAAGCAAGGCAAAAACTGAAGGTGTTTGCGCTTCTCTTCCTCTTGCACCTGAACTTTTAACTTGAAAGCTTAGCATTGTTTTCTAAGGTATTCCTTAAACTTTACTGGGTATCAGCCGCTGATGTCTCACAAGCAGACCTTGTGATCAATATAGTTCCTTAAAGTTGTGCTCAACTTACAGAGGATTCATACTTTCTCTTTTGTGCCATTAAGGATTAATCAGTCACTCCCTCAGCAAGCGCCTTCTCCCATTAATTAGCAGCTCATCATGCCATCCCTGCCACAGTAGGAGGGTCTCACTCAAGGCTGGGCAGGAACCCAGGAGGGGTGAGGAGAGTGCCTGACAAGCCTGTGGGAGCTATGGGTGGCATTTACTTCCTTTGACAGAACCTAGATGCTGAGCATGTGTGGAGCTAGGGAGGGTCCAGGGCCCTCCCAACACTCCACAACACAACCGCACTGCTGGTGGGCCTGAGCATCACCTACAGACCTCAGAGCACTGGAGCTGCACCTGAGAAGTCCTCTTCCCAGACAAGCCAGATCTCACAAGCAATATAGCAGAACAGACCAACAGGATCAGAGATCCTTCCTGGTTTTTCTTGAGAGAAATGCGATTTATGATAATGTTTCCTGTAACATCCAATTTTTTCCAAAGCTTCCCATGCTACTCATCTGTTATTCTCCATGGGTTGGTTGGTTTTGCTTTGGTTTTTCCTTTTTGGTTTTTTTTTTTTTTTTTTTTTTTTTTTTTAGTAGCAAGCTCAATAAAAATGCTAAGGAACTCACTGGTAAGTATACATCTTAAATATAAGCTTTTTTTTTTTTTTTGCATTGTGAAATGGTCTAATCTTCTTTCAAGATAGAAAAGTCAAGTCCCTAGAAACTATTTCTTATACTCCATGAAGCTAATCTCTCCTTCCTATGCAAACACCAGCAGGACCTTAGCTTATCAAACAGCTCCACCAAAGTTACTCAGATCTGCAGTAGCTCCTCATACATTCTACTAATAGTGAACATGATGCCTCAGAATACAGAGAAGACACCTCATACTCCCAGAGAGGCTTAGATGGCGATATTTGTTAAAGAAGAAAGAAAAACAGGTGTTTCTCACTTACAAAAAAGATATTTTCCTGTTTCAGCAGAAGTTTTTGAGAAGAAAAAAACCTACCCTCATAAAACTTTTCATATATTAGAAGACTGTTTTGTTTGCAAAACACAAAGTTAAAAACAGTGAGACTGCTTCAGATAGATTTTTAGCAATCCTAGGTAAAGTATTTGAGAGTTTAATACTCACAAACATTAGTAACAGAAGTTTTGAACTCACGTAAGGGTGATTTCCCCCACCAAGACAACACTTCCCCAAAGAGCAACTGGTTCCCAGGAGAGATACGCTCCCTGCAGTGGCTGGCTTTTAAATGAGCCCAGGGCAGCCCCACCCTGGGTCCACCCTTTCTGGTCACCGGGGGAGCACAGGTACAATCAATTTGCCTGTGCTCCCCAGGCCAGCCACCTCCCTTCACCAGGTGCTCAGTCACTGTTTCAGGCCATGACCTAGTGTTCTCCTTACACTTTGATAAGCGCACAGCAAATGACAGTACTTGCACTCTTGAAAATGACAGCATTAACCCATAACATGTACTTACTCCCTTGGCAGCTTCTCCTTCTCAGTTGCTTTAGCTCAGGAATAGGTAGTTGAGTTAGAGTCATGTGTTCAAGAAAGTAAACCAAACCCCCTTCTTAACCTTTTTCAATACCAGAGATCGCTGCTCACCTCATCAGGCAAGAGTGGAGGAAGGGGAGGAAGAAAGGGAGGAGCGGGAGGTTATCAGTTCAACAGGTGATAGGTTGCATAGAACAGGTGCATAGTTTGCATGATGGCTCTTTCTACGCAACCAGTTTCTGAAAAGACTTTTCCGATCCATTTTCCTTTTAACGGGGCTTCTAGAACATACCCCACTGAGAGACTGATCATGTCTATTGCTTCTTCCAGTCGTAGCAATCTTTATTTCCATTCACTCTCCCAATAGCTCTTGGGAGGTCTACAGCCTAGAGTCAAGGATAGGAGTAGAGCCCCAGGCCAAGTCCCTCTCCTCTGCTTTACAAAAAGTTACAGTGTTAGCACAATAGGGAGAACTTTAATCCATAAAATGGATCAAAAAATCTCCATGTCAAAGTCAACAGATGCCATATAACCCATACTTCTTGTGAATGTTGTTTCCAGAAAAATCTACAACAGAAAAGGCTCAGGTTTCCTCAGACTGAAGCTGAAGTTTGGGCTAGATTTTGCTGATAGGTGGATTCAGAAGGTGTTCTTTGTTTTTGAAAGAAGGCCTCCATTTCAAAATGTTCCTGCTTTTGAGTGACAACCAGATACTCTCTAAAGGACTCTAAATGTCATATGCAGGGCAAATAGAAATCTGTGCAGTTTATTAAAGTGGATGGAAATTCCAAATTACCACTTTTTGGCTGCTGGTTGGAAAGAAAATTTGGATATTGACTTCAGGGCCATGACCTGAACTCAGGGTGCTTGGACATTTACATCAGTGACATGGGGTTATATTGTCTATTGATCTTTATTGAGCTTTTGAAAATATGTATGCAAATGCTCAGTTTTTTTAATAGAAGTTGCCAAGGAACAAGCTAAACCTCAGCAGCTTTTCTGCAAAGTTAATCCAGTCTCAGAACTGCATATTTTCATGGTTTGTTTGCCAGTGCTCAGTGTTCTCAGCTGTGTGCAAATGTGGTGAACATCTCTGTTCTCTAAAGTGTAGTACTGCAATTCTGAAAGTGATTGTATGAAGAAATGCTGCTAATAGTGTATAAATGACAAGACTGGGGCTAATACAGACAAGGCCAGCAGAGAGCAACTGCTGTTATTGCAACCTGTGATTTGTCAAATCTCTTAACTAAGCAATTTTCAGAAATAAGAAATAAGAAAACTAGCATTGCTTAAAACAAGTGATACAGAAAATGAATAAAAACAGTCAAATGTGAGAAAATCTTAACAGAAAAATGGAAAGCAAAATCAACACCAGCCTAGAATGACAATATATTTTACAAAAAAAAAAAAAAAAAAAAAGGATGAGTTAGTCAGTTTTGCTCTTTAAAATACTTTCTTTCTTTTTGCCAATACACCATTTTTGCAATTCAAAGTTCCAGGATAAATTCTCCACAAATGCTCTTGAAGTTTTGCTTCATGAGGTTTTTCCTTTGTATATTTTGTATTGATGTTTTATCAATATTTTAAAGTATAAAATAAGTCTTTTAGGATAGATTAGACTGCTGTCAGAAAAACGTATTCAAAGCAAAAAATTAAACTTGACAAAATTAGTCATTTTCAGTGAAATGGCTTTCCAGGTCAAGGATTACTAGCTGGGGAAACATGAGCTGAAGATGCAGCATTATAAATGGCCTTCTCTCAGCCACTTGTATCACTGGTCGAATAATTCATTTCTTAGTAAGAAATATGATGGTCTATTAGCAGAAAGAAAGATTAGGTGCACATTAATCAAACATTTCAGAGATGTATAAACATGCATATAGCATCTAGGAATATCCCATTATCCTATTCCAGAAGATATATGTAATCAATATTTCAAATATATCTAGTTAGTTTCATATGAATGAGTTTTAAGTATTTCCTCTCTGTAAAATAGGCAGGGCTTTCAAAGGCAGCATCAGTAATTTCCTGAAGTGCTTATTGACCAAAATAAGTATTTGAACTAGGCTTTCTGTGCTATCCAAATGGACCGGGCCAAAGAAAAAAAAATAATGTGATCTCCCACCAACAGATGGAGACAAAAGGATTAGCTAACTAGTGTTATTGGATTCTGTTTAAAATGTATTGTCTTGATACAGTGTTAATTCTTCACCAACAACAAACACTACCAGAAATTGAAAAAAGGTGAAAATATATTTGGTGGAAAGCAATCTATCAGAAGCAGTAAGTTTTATTTGTACTGTTTCTGGAAAGAGAAGGAGGCATTTGCAAACACCATCTCACTGCTGTTTGCATGAGGTAAATATGTTTCTATTTGGTAGTCATCTGCCCCTTTCCAAAACAGGCTCTAGGGACAGAGAAAGCCCTTGGGCCCGTGGCAACATTTGCCCAGTAATCTGCTGGCAGCTCTCTTGTTATTCCATGCTTCTCGCAGGGAGGGGAGTGGTTTAGAGTAGAAGACTAACTCCTCTGTGGATATCAATCAATAGAGCCCAGTGAGCTCTGAGCTCCAGGATGTATTACACTCTTTTCATAAGAAGCCATTTTTCATAGCCCAAAACTCAAATATTCCTTTTTCTTTTTTTCCAATATCTCACTTCAAACAGTGTCTTTCATTCAAGAAGGGCAGTACGAGCTGTGTGTAGTGGGAAAGGAATGTCTGTTTCAAAACCAAAACTCACAAAACATTTCTAATCACAAATAGCTGCAAATTTAAAGAAAATAACATGGAATTGTCTCATGAGAATTAGAGAGCTGTTGTTTAGTTATTTATTTGGATATATTGAATCAGAATTTTCATATATGTGAAAAAAAACTGTGTGTGAAAAAAATCCAGATATTATTTTATGTTGTGGTCTACAAAGCTTGGGGTACACAGCATTCCTTTCATTAATTCTGTATATGGCCTCAGGCTTACACAACGCGTACTTCAACACCTTTAATATGGTGGCTCTGAGTCACGAAGTACATTTTAGTCTGTGAAACATCTGTAGGCATTCATACTGGACTTACAATATATGCAGACATATTGCTGGGAGTTGGCTTCATCCCAGCCATGGGGGTTTTGACTTCACTCTAGGCAGCTTCAGAAAAGATTCAGGGATGAGTCACGTATTTTCCTTGAAGCAAGCATAGATTCCTCTTGACAGCACTGCTAGATGTTTCTAAGCTCACAGTTTATCAAGACGCGGTTTGTGTTTGCTCAGAAATAGAAAAATAGAGAAGCATCTACTTTAAAGGTGGTGAAGTTGTTGTAGGCCCTGTACAGAAGGTGGCATAAGCACCAGGGCCTTCCCATCCTTTCTGGGAGAGGGGGGACCCTTTGATGATGTGTACTCACCCAAACAACACTGCAAGACCTCTTCAGAGCTGGCAGACTTCAAAGCACACCAGGGCAAAATGCAAGGAGTTATTCTTTTCCTGCATATTTTCAAGCTCTTACAACTGCATACAATGTGTCTGGGGACAGAGGACAGCTGCACTGAGAGCCAGAGATGGATCAGCAGAGAAAAGGAGACTTTTTGCAAAGTCCTCCAGAAGAAATTGTCAGTACTTCTGTTAGGTCTCTCACATAAGGAGATGCACATGTGAAAATCTTCTTTGAAACTTCAGGGAGGACAGCCAAGAGGAGCAGTCCAGTTAGTACTTTTGAATTTGCACAGCAGCAAAACCAGATGAGTGAGGGACATTGGGTCACTCTAGTTTGAAAACTAGGCAGAAGTTCAAAAAGAACAGGAAAAATATTTTGAAAGGAATTGGGAAAAACATCGCTGCCATAGTTCATGCATGCAGAACTGCGTCAAGCAGCAAATTCACCTGGTAGTAGTGATTCAGCAAAAAGTGCTGAGGTTTTTTACTGAGCAGAACCAGAGCTATATCAAAGAGTGAAACATGAACATAATGTTTGCTCTTGAACAGAGATGTTCCCATCTAACGAGCTAGCTCCATTTGCCCAGTACCCCAGCAGCATATCAGCCACCTCTGCGTCAGTGCATGCTGCTCGGCACAGCCGCAGCCGGGCTGGAGGGGCATGGCTACATGGTGGCTGCAAAGCCCGTGCTGCACATGACCATGAAAATCATGCAAATAAAGATGGCAAACAAGTGTAGGAGGAGCATGGGACCAGATAAGCACTGCTGAGGTGTGGCCCCAGCTCTCTACACTTGAGGAAGTGGACATTAGAGGCAAGCATTATTGAGTGGCTCTCAGAAGAGAAACCAACACTGCACCTTCAAGGGCTCCATCTATGCACTCTTCTCCAAAAGCAAAAGTCCCTGCTCCCTTGTACCTTGTGTAACCATCCGTACAGCCACGGTGCAGCAGGAAGCTGCTGCACACTGCTGCTGGTGGTGCAACAGGAAGTTTAATGGGGTAACTGTGTACTTGGTATGTATAGGAGGGGCTGTTCGGTTGGTGTTTCAAAGAACACTTACCTGGCTCCTGTGGAACAGGTATTCCTTTGGGACCGAAGGAGATTTTTGGTCCTTGTAGGTGCAAGCAGCTAATGGATGCCGTATTTTGCCCATACATGATCTTTACTGCTCACATTAGCTCTAAAAGGGCCAATAAACAAGACAGAATAATCTGAGACTTATCAGTTTCTAAGGCAATGAATTTATCAGCATGTATGTGTTCAGCATATTCACACGATCCTGCCAAGGTCTACAGTTCTAGGTGTCTTGCTGTATTTTTGCCAGTGTGAGAGAAGGGAGCAGAGAAATTGGCAGAGAAATAAGTGTCAGTTAGGGCTGTAACAAAAATTTTGGAAGGAGAAACCAGCACCTACACCACGTTTGTGTATTATGTGATATTATAGCATGCCAGCAAAACATGACTCTTTGTCACTGTTCTGTGTAACAGCTTCATTTAGCCTAATTATTGGGTATAAAATCCTGTTGTCCAGTAAGAGATGATTTCTCCTCCCAGAGTTGTGAATCCAGCCTTAACTGTATTCAGTGCATTTGATCAGATTTACAGACCCTGAACCAACTCCACAGCTGACAAGACATCGCTTCACTTAAATCGTTAAATTTCTGTCTATCTCAGGAGCTGGGTTCTTTAAAACCTTCTTCAAGTAAGATGCAAACCAGCCAAGCAGCACCAACATCATTTCCAAACCCAAGAGCATCAGTGCATGCTCAGGAGGGCTGAGGCTAGCACAGCATAGTTGATGTGCTTAGATGAGCCCGCAGTTTGTAAATGTTTTTGATGCTGATCTGGCAGTCTGACTTAATGGCTGTAAATTAAACACTGTGATCGCTACTGACACATGCAATTAGCCAAAAAAAAAAAAAAAAAAAAAAAAAAAAAAAAAAAAAAAAAAAAAGAAAAAGAAAAAGAAAAAAGAAAAGAAAAGAAAAAAGACAAAGGAAGGTGGGGTTTTTTCAGTTTGGAAGATCAAATGAAGTGTTTAGGTTCTGTGATGTGTTCCTGCTTACCTACTTAAACACCAGAGATGAGGTCTTTACCAGAGTCCCTTACACAGGTCAGCGGTCAGCCAAAAAATCCTGTCCCTGTCTCTTTCTTCAGAGACATGGTCATGGAAAAATTTAGGGAATAGCATTTGCACAGATAGTTCCCTCCCTGAGCTGTCATGCTTCAGACCTTCTTCTTTTTTCTTTCTCACACACATCACCGGACGGAGCAAAACCCCTAGTTCACATTCTGAACCATTTTGTGTGTGCAGTTGTCGTGAGTGGTGATACATGCCTGCTTTTCAGTTTGGAGCCTCTTTTGTTTCATAAAGAAGCTTACCTGTTCTATTCCCTGCAACGAAAGGTAAACATTCAACAAGGTTTAACCAGATCTGAAACAAAAATGAGACTGGAAGAAGGAAATCTATGGCCTGACCTGCAATGTCATGCCGGGAGAGAGCTGTACAATCCACCACCTTAAGCACGCAGCAGGTTATCATCATATCTGGAGCTCTGAGCCTGGTCCTTACCCCAATTCCAGTATGGCTTTGTGTGAATGTAAATCTCCTTATCTGTAAAGTGAAGATAATGCTCCTACAGCAGAGTGCTCAGTGTAGGAGAATTAAGTGGATAAAGTTTATAAAGTGTTTTATACATCTGACAAAGTACACATAAAACCTAAACATCCTTACAGAAAGCTCTGTTAGCTGAACATCAGAAAACTAATAGAGAGAAAGGCGTTACCAACCTAGCAGATAGAATGCATCTGGTCCTGAGCACTAGTTCTTGTGGAAAACCAATTTAACCCCTGAGGAGAATAGCCCCAGGCAGGAGGTACAGACACAAGGGCAGTGTAGCTGCAGGGAGCAGAGGATCCTGGGCCAGCCCTGCTCATCCCTGCATCTCCCACCCCAGAGCAGATTCCTGGGAGAAGACCACATGCCTAGGGAATCTAATCAAAAGCCATGTGCAAGCCATTAGCCAGACTGATGCAGTGAGCAGGCCTGGTTGGTGATCATAGGCACAGCTGGGCAATGGGGGCAAAGGGGCAGCCAGAGCCATCCTGCCGCCCCATGCACACAGAGGCCCACAGCTGCAGCCCCACTGGGGCTCCAGGAGCATGCTGATGGGAAGCAGGGGTTTGATTTAGATGCAGCATTAAACGCCAGAGCCATTCAGAGCTCCCAATTGTTGGCTGAAAGCAGAGCGGTAGTGCAGCGCACGCCTGTGCCACACGGATAGCTGAAGCTGTAGCTCTCTCTGCAGGCTTTGCGTGCAGTCGCTGCACAGTCAGAGCCAGGGTGGCAAAAGCACAAAGCCTGTCCTGCGCAGTAACCCACCGATCTTCTCCTGTCCAGGAGAAAGCTCAGCATTGCTCTCTGCATGCACTGAAATGCCTTGGTGTTAAGAGAGTCTCAGTTTAGTAATGCAGTGCTGCATTTTTATCTTTCTGTTGAGTGCTTTCAACTGAGTGACCAAATGGAGAATGGGGGGGGGGGACAAGGAAAAAGAAATACACCTGTGGCCACTGCCTGCCTATGCCCTGGTGCTCCCAGCAGCGTGAGGCGCGCGAGGACGCAGACTGGGAGCTAGCTAACCTATAGCATCCTTATGTCATATATGAGGCTATAGCGCAAAGGAAAGCCAAACAGGGAGCACTGCTCTCTGCTGGACCTGGTGTGGAGCCCCATGCTGTGCCCTCACGGGATGTTGCAGTGCCCAGAGAAAGGCGGGCGAGCGCGGGCTGCAGCAGCCATCACACTGGGATCATGCAGTGGTACAGTGGAGATGTAGCTGCTCCTGCTGCACCTCCATGAGCATCCTCGTGTTTGTGGCACAGGAGCAGGCACAGCATTTGGGGGGGACAGAGCAGAGGTGTCTGCAGCCTCAGTGCAGCTGGGAGCAAGGAGAGGGGTGAGGAGGAGGGCAAGGCCAGATTCAGCCTCAATCGTTCATGCTGTCACAGCAGGGGTGTTTGATTTTGGTTGTTTGGAGGTGCTGGGTGGATTGGTTGGTTTGTTTGCTTGTGTGTTTTTTTTCCTAATAAATTCTGGAGCTGTTAACAGTGTAATTTGATGATTCCTTCAGGTCATCTCATTGTAATGGACTTACTGGGAATATAAACCA
Source organism: Penelope pileata (assembly GCA_013396635.1). Taxonomy (NCBI): domain Eukaryota; kingdom Metazoa; phylum Chordata; class Aves; order Galliformes; family Cracidae; genus Penelope; species Penelope pileata. The sequence continues at coordinate 555,164 of WBMW01005184.1, forward strand.
CGTTTAGAGCTATGATGGACACTTTTTTCTTTCATATTGTCCCATTATTTATAAAGTTCTCTGTGAATCTTGTAAATACATTTTTTTCACTTCCCTTCAGAGTTTGTCTTTCTCTTTGGCAACCATTGATTTTTTTTTCATGTTTTTTCCAGTGAACCTTGAAATTAAAATGTCTTTTTTTGTTTAATTTCTTTTCTGTACACTGGACTCATTGTCAGCACAGCAAGAGCAAGGTGCTTTGTTAGATTACTGCTGCTTCAGAGCTACTGAAGGGAAGAGTTGACCACATTTTCTCATATATGTGTGGTTCCTTAATAAGTTGCAATTATTCTCTTTAAAACACAAAGCCAATCCCAAGTGCTCAGGATTTTTATGAAGTATTTAAAATTTTTAGTATTGCAGAGTCAATTTGAACCAAATTATACCAGTTTTAAGAATTGCAGAATTTTTTGTCCCTTTAGTGGTCAAATGAATTGTGCAGAGATGGCTGTACACAAAAATAGCAAGGATTGCAGGCAGGAGTATTATCTTTTATTAGACCAGCTGATACAGTTGAGGGGAAAAAAAGGAAAAGCTTTCAGACACATAAGCCCCCTGAAAGCATTTCTTCTTTTTTCAACTATGTCAATTGTTCTAATAAAAAATATTACCTCTCCCTTCAAACCATGCCTCTCTTCCACCCTCCTACCTCTGCAGCCACAGCAACACTATTTCTGGCAGAAAAATAACTACATTTTTATAGCAAAGAAATCCCATCACCATTTTTCCATGTTTTTCATCAGAACTACTGTCTGTTTCCTTTCTTACAATAAAGAATTTTTTAAAGTATTTTTAGAAAAGAATCATTTTAATGATAATTACTTTGTCGTTTGATCTGCTATAGCAGAAGAAGTGTCTGTTACATAGTCCTGGCTAAGAATTCTTTTTTCTTTTGCTAAGTGGCCAGGGCACTGTAGGTTATAAAATTAAAGCTTAAATTATAGTAGGGTAAAGTGGTTGGACCCAGGAACACAGATACATTTGTATCCTTGGTCTGCTTGACATGCCATCAGAAAGTTGGGAAATTCTGCCATCTTCAAAATATTCAGCCAAAATGACATCCACCATAAATTAAAAGGGTTTGCTTTAGCTTTGTGACCTAGGGTTATACATTATGCTAATCAACTATAACCATCTATGTTCAAAGGCTAAAGAGCAGGTAGTAAGTGTCTAAAGTAGCAAGAGTTGTGTTTTTTTTTTTTTTAAAAAAAAAAAGTCTTTAAAAATGGATTGTTCTAGGCCATAATAAACCATGAATTGTAAAAGGTTAATTGACAAAATGATACTCGTCTAACGCCATCTCTGTAATAGCAATCATTGCTGAATCCATAATTCAGGGGTCTTGCTGTATTGACAATCACGTTTCTTCAAAAAGACTCCAGTTATTTCCTCAGTATGTTTAACCTATGGTAATTAATTATAGATTTACAAGTGGTACACAGATACAGGTATCTGTAACCACTGTGCTACTGGCAAAGAAGGAAAATGCATGTCTGCAGACTGGGGTGGCCCAGGTATCGGTACAAAGATTCATGCCATGAGCTGACCTTTGCCTTGATCACCATCTGAATCAAAGAGACAGTGCAGGTTATGGTAATTAGCCCCATTTCACATTTGGCATTCAAGGAAGGGCAGCTTTGCCTCAAGGTTGCTCCACGTAGGTTCAAATCCCATTTTTGCAGAACCTCTGATCCGCAAATCTGATCTATTTTCCCCCAAACTGTATTTCTTATTCAATGAGATACAATATGTTAACAGTGAAAAAACTGATAAGATTTTAAGAATAGTAATAAACAGTCAAATCTCTTCCATGCATCAATTCTCAGAGTGCCAGAGATACCCTCTTCATGATATAAATATTCCTTTTTATTTTATTTCTTTTCTAAATATATCACACCAAATTAGAGCTATTTGTTTTGTTTGTTTTTAAAAAAGCAACAGTTCCCAACAGGATGACAAATGAAGCCACTGGTATTGCCACTTTGCAGAAAGGATTTGCCAAGTACTGGCTGTGTCAGCGGCTTTTGTGAGCAGAATGAAGTGAAGCACGTTCACTTCTGTCCCCGCCTGCTGCAGTTTGTACCAAAAAAATGGCACAGACTTGATAAGAAGAGGCTATTATAATGTCTCCTTAATTACAATTCATTACTTTTTTTTTTACAGTACAAATTTATCAGCTATAACAAAAGATGTTTAAGAAACAAACCTTGTCAAAATAAATGAATTAAGAGCATTCATCCTTTTCCAGAGTGTGAAGAAGTTTGTAAGGTGATAATGAATTCTGTAATGCATTAGCCACACTTCTTAAAATGTGTGTACCACTTCCTCTGTAACTTGCTAAAGTTTTGTCATTCTCACTGAATCTCCAGTTATGGGCACAAATTAACAAGATTTGATTGTAATTGGACTTCAAGCAATTCAACTATTATCCTGCCAAAGGCAGGATATTTTCTCTGTGCAGAAGCCTGTTAAAGCTGCGTGAAATCCATATGAAACCCATAGGCGTGCTACCGTTGGGCTTTGCTGTATTACTTGGCAGAGCGTTGTGCCGGAGAAGGTGCCGAGCGTCTTCTGCTCGCCAGGATTCTGCTACAGCTTGGGCTGTCCCCACGCTTTGCCAGGCTGAGTTCTGTCCCTGGAGCTTTTGGGCTATGCTGCCAGTGGCAAGTCCATGCAGGACTGAATGCAGCTGCTGAGGTGCTCCTAGGTCCACCCTTACAAGTACTGGTTTTCGGATGCAGCTACATCCACTTCACATCTGTAATTTTGTCCCCTCACCCTTGAAGAAACAGGGTCCCGTTGTACACACAACAGGTGAACGGCATTTCTGCTTCCCCTCCAAGAAGCACTTCCCAGACAGCCTGCAGACATTAGGCTGCTCCCCTGTCTACCCATTTCATTATGTTTTCCATAGAGCATCTCTTCTATGCAAGTAATTGCCAGACTGGTGCATTCCTCTATCAGGAGGCGGACTGACTTTTTACACAGGTAGATAGAGATAGGACAGGGAGATTGGATTTAAACTGAAAGAGGGAAGATTTAGATTAGATGTTAGGGTGAAATTCTTTACTCAGAGGGTGATGAGGCACTGGCACAGGTTGCCCAGAGAAGCTGTGGATGCCCCATCCCTGGAGATGTTCAAGAGCAGGCTGGATGGGGCCCTGGGCAGCCTGATCTGGTGGGTGGCAGCCCTGCTCATGGCAGGGGAGTTGGAACTGAGTGGGCTTTAAGATCTCCTCCAATCTAAGCTGTTCTATGATTCTATCTTCTCATACCCTTCTCTTTCCCTATCCCAGACAGTCCTTCTATTCACCATAAGTTCACAAACTTATGCTCATTCCTTATCACAGTCCCACTCTTGATGTTCCTTTTAAATATTAGAGCTGTTGAAGACAGTCACTCTTCTGATAAATTTTGCCTTTATATGTGCAGCAAATGAGCATCAGATTGTTCTTCCATGTAGTGAAGTCTTTCTAGTAGAGGCATGGGATGGCTCATTTAGTGTTTCATCAGACGTATGCCTGTAATGCTTAACACAAAAAATAGATACTGATGACTCCTCCTCATTTAAACCAAACGCTCTGAGTAGCTCAGATTTCTGGAGCCTCTTAGCGCTGTGGCTTTTGTTTCCAAAGCCCAAAGGAAGCTCCTGCAGACCCTGTTTTCCTTTCATAAGAGCACAGCCCTATCACTTTGTCCTCACTCCACTGCCAGCCTGCGGCTGCTGCTTCCCTCCTGCTGTGCCCAGAACAGATGGACAGAAAGATGCTGCACTGGACCAGGCTCCTCCAGCTCCAGATCCTGGTTAAAGAGCTCAGGTTGAGGTCTGTCGTCGTGACTGAGTGCGAGATGCTGTGGAAAATCAGGGAACGTTTCACTGAGATACATGTGAATGCAGCAAACACAACCAAATTTTTAAGGAGCTTAGCTGTTTGCAGTCCAGCTCACATGGGGCTATAGATATCTTCAATCTGTCTATTTTCAGATTCTCACAGAAATTCTCCCCCTTGCTGTTTAGAAACAAGTCAATACTATTGGCAGTCCAGCATAAGATTCCAAGGGACAGAAATGTGAATTAGCAGGGAAACATAGGCTATGGGATTCTGGACAGATGCATCTGAGGTAAAGAAGAAAAATGGTAGGACAGATATTCAGGGAAACAATGAGCCAAAACAGGCCAGGACATTGGCCCTGGCCCAGCCTTCCAGTGCTCCCTGGCAAGATGAAGGAAGTACAGTGCACACAGGGAGCAATTCCTAGAGCAACGTAACCCAGTTATTGCTGAAGTATTTCTGCACTGCAGTGTGATGTAGAGAGACTTAGGCTACTTGAAAAGAAGAGAAATCTGGAAGTCCAGCCTAGATGGCTTCTTCACAGCCCCACAAGGCTATTCCTGGTATCCTGCTACAGTCTGTAACGCAGACGTATCCCTCCCTCACCTGCAGTGAGACCAAAGCATGCAGAAGCAGGGAGGAAATCTGCTATATGCAGTTATGGGAGGTGGTAGAAAATGTGGAGCTGTGGAGAGGCTGAAATAACCAAACAAGTTTTGGAGCTGCTAGCTTACACTGCAGCCATTTCCATCCCCCTAGCAGCCAAATTCAAGCAAGTGCAAAAGCAAAATCACACCAGTTGTATTCGTTCACTGGGGAGCAGGACTGACATCCAAGCTCCAAATTCACAATCAAACTATGTTTTTAGAGTGGCAAATAGACTTGAACATTTGTGCCCAGAAAACAGTATGCTGTTTGAATATTGATTTCTGCTGGAGATCCAATATGCCATTGGAAGAGTTGTTCATGAACATCGAAAACAACTCGAGCATTGAAGCAGTCCAATAATACTTCCTATTAGATATCTCACTGAAACTGCCAGATTTGTATTAAAGCACTAAGGATTTTTTAGTTAATGATGTAAAAAGTATTTCCTAGATTTAGCACATGCCCTACCTGTTGACTGGCAAGCAGTGCATGGTGTTCCTTGTGCCAGGAGAATGTGGCATCTCCCCATCACAGGAACTTGCTCCTCTGCCACATGGCAGGTGCTGCTGGCAAGGACAAAGGGGACTCTTGCGGGTGCACAAGCACAGCCTTCCAATTCCTCATCTTTTCTCTGCCAATGTGCTCTCCTGGCTCTGGGAGCATCTCAGGAACGTTCTCTCTCACACTTGGAATAAAATATGTCATTCTTCACCAGCAATAGTTGTTCCCATCTTACTGTGATATTCAGTGGCAATTATAGCAGTACATGTTTGGAGGTGAAGTTGTACTTTCTAAACACTTGATATTTGTAGCTATGGAACTATTCATGAATTGTCACGATCACCTACAATGATTCACAGCTATAATTGGAGGAGACCTCCAACAGGAGAAATTAGGCCATACTGACCCACATAAACAAATTCAGTGAGCTACAAGTTGTTGCTGTAATTTATTTAAAATAATACTTTGCAGCACAAGACAATAATAGTTCACTGACTGTTCAGTTAGTCAATCTAGGGTCCACTTACCATCCATACAGAAAATAATATTCCAGTGAAATAAACAAACGGCTTTTGTCTGCTGAAGTAGAGCCAGCATGTGCTGCTACTGTGGTTCATGTGCCAACATTAAAAATACATTACTTTTAGTACGTATTAGGTGAACATTCAAACATCTCTGAAATTCTGCAGCTCATAGAAGAAAACTCACCTCTACATAAATTACAAGGAAACATGAAGTCTGGTACTCAACTTAAATGAAAAATACACCACCAAAAATAATTCTCGCTAACAAGTTATTTATAAAGTATATGTACTGACTACAGGAAGAACTAAAATTATTTTCACTAGTGATGTGTACATGTAATTTAATATCACCAGTAAAAACTAGAAGTAGTTGAACCAGCTGGGATGAACTCCAAGCACCACTCATTTTTCAAGTTTTGGACACAAAAATTAGGAGCTAAATAGAGCTCTTGCAGCATCTCTTCACCAAGAGCAGCAGTATATTCTGGAGGAAAGGACGGAAAACCAAAACTGTGGGGGGGGGGGAAAAAATAAGCAAAGAGAAAACAAGCGCTTCCCCACTGCCATAGTATCAAACTTCTCCTGAATTGTTTCATTTCCCAACTCCATCTTAAAGAAAGCTGGGGTACAACATGTCTGTAAAGAGTTGCAACACACCCTAAATTCCCTGTCTTTTCACCTACTCTTTCTCTGCCTAATGCCGTCACTGGCATCTCACACCTCATCAACTCCTTAGCTCAAAACAAGGTCATATATGCACTGACCTTCTACTCTGCAAAACCAGACACATCCCATAGCTTGGTGTTGAATTCTTTTCCCTTGAAATCTCCAGACTAGGGAAGAATATTTAGAGAGCATGACTCCTGCTGACCTTTAGAAAAACTTCCCCCAAATTGCTGCCTCTTGCACTGAAAATATAGGCTTTCCCCTGCCTGATTTATATTTCTTGTTGCAAGCAGAGCAGAGGCATCCTAGGTTACTGAAAAAAGGGCAATCCTAAAGAGCACTATAAACTTTCAAGACATGGCATCCATGGACTCAGAAGGTCTCCTGCCCCAGAGGCTGGCAGCAGGATCCACAGCATGGCACCATCCTCACATCTTTTTGGGAAGCAAAAGAAACAGTAAGACAGCTTTGCTCTCCGTGCATCTCTTAACACTCAACTTATACCTCTGAGAAAAGGAAACTGGTGGATTCATCCCATGTTTTTGTTTCTCCAGCAGTCCGAGGAGTGGCATGGTTTGGAACAAGAGGCACCAGTGCTGTGTGGGGTTGGATATGAAAGCATGCTGGCAGCAGAGAGGCAAGAGAGAAAGGAACAAGGTGGGCAGCTCAGACAACACCAAGGACAGCACAACCACTCCTATTCCTAGGCACAGAGCCAGGTGATGCCATCTGGCTCAGCTGTTCCCCATGGGGCCCATAAAGGCTGAGTTAATTTTCACTAGTTCGTCACACCTGCCTTTGCTACAGGACACTGGTTTCCTAAACAGTCAGTGAGATATGGTCTACCAGTAATACATCTATATAAAACAAAGTTCAGCACAGCATTCATTAATAACCACCATAACAATCACACTGTAGGATACAAATGCTGTGCAAGCTAAAGGCTATTTCCACACAAACCTTTAAGTTAAGTACATAATTTCTCATTAACAAATTGCCATTAGTCTCATAACAGCTCTGAGAGCCGACATGACGGTGCCCGGTGGGTCTCCCTGCCCGTGCACCGCAGCACATCGTGGGAGGGCTGCAGGTCAGCACGTTGGGAGAGCTCAGCTCTGCTCCACCAGCCCTGGGATGAGCTGCTGCTTGGACACTGCCTCCACCACCTGCACAGAGGAGTGTGGCCACCCAACCCACTGCTCTGTGTGACATGGGAGTTCAGTCCCAGCCCATCTCCATTAAAAATAAGAAAATAAAAGAACCCTGTTCATGACTTTACATTCATAAATACTCTCACAATGTCAAGGGATGGGGGGTTTTCATCAATTCATTAGATCTGCTCCCATGAATTATTTATGTGCAGTGCTAAAAATGGTTCTGAAACATTACAAGAATTCAATATCAGTTTTCACAGTGGGATTTCATCATTTTAGCACTGGAGCATAATAGCCTAATGCAACACTAATACGATATGGTGCTAATAGGGTACAATGAGAGTTCTCTCTAATATGCAAACATTTCCATGTTGCATTATTATTTCTTTTAAGTTAATATGATATGGTGATAATATGATGAAATGAATTAGTTTCATATCATTGTTTGCATGAGTTGCGCATATTAAAAGAATATTTCCCCCCCTCCCCTTGAATTCACTTGGAATGAGCTTGAAAATTTACCCTGTAGTTATTCTTATGCTAATGAGGCTGTTTAGTAGGAAACACTCCCGCTGTTGCTTAGCCAGCTGAAGAAAGAATAGGCGTGTGTCACCTCTTGCTAGAATAAGAATTTTCCTGGCCTGTTTTGAAAGCCTCTGTCCTAAACATGTTTGCTTTAACATTTCCCACTAGCTCATAGATTCATTCTATATTCATGATGAATTTCCCAGCCAGTATTTTTTGGGAGCACATCTACATAAGCAGACATTTTCCAGTTCAGCTCCCGCCCAGTGGAAGGCACAGGTCGTGGTGCACTAGCAGCCCCGAGGAGCACTGGTTGTGCAGATACCTGCAGACAGACACTGTGCTCGCTCCGCCCCGAGGGCTGGGAAGAACGAGTGAGTGGCAAACTCACACCCAAGCTCCAGGGTTGCTCGTGGTCCTCCTGTCTCCCTCTTCCCTGTGCCATTTGGCATTTTTCCAAAGCCTGTGCTGTGCTTACACAATGCAAAAGGCCAAGCTGGTCTAAAGGTTTTACTCTGCCTCAAAAAGCAAATATCCAACAGTCTTGGAGAGAAATCCATTCTGCTCTTTCTGGAAACGAGCCCTGCTCCCTGGCACATCAGACTGACTTGAGGATCCCTTAATTTCCTGCTGTGGTGGCAGGCCTGTGGGGAAAGTGCTTGGGATTGTCCCAGGCATCCCGCAGACACTCTGGCATCCCACGCTGGCATGAGCTGCAGGGATTGGGGCCGCTGAGAAGCCCTGCCCTGACTTTCTGCAAGCATTTTTCTACTGCACTTAAATGTAGAAACTGGAGTGGCTGTCATCAGACTTCATGTGGCCCTTTTCAGAGGGACTCCCAGGGTCACGACACTTGTTAATAAATTGGCACTGAAGTGTTGAGATTGTCTGTTTGGGGGTGTGGTAGGATTCCCAGACAGGATGGCTCGGGAGGAGATTCCTAACAGCTAACATTAACCTCTGCCAGCTCTCTCACTGTGTTCCCTAGGGAGCAGGCGTCCTGTCTGGGACAGCTGAGAGCAGCCTACCTAGCCTGCCCGCACACCAACATTAGCCTCATGCACATCCAGGTATCACCTTTAAATCCCAGCAAATCCAGCTTGTCTGAGTTAGAATTCAGGTGGTAGGACCTTTAATTCACACAAAGTTACCCAGGACAATTTTACACGTGATGTTAACAGTACTTCCCCAAATGTTACAGGAGTTTAAAATGCCATAAATAAAAGAGTCCAAATTTTTTTAATTATCAGATTTCCAAAGCTACTCTACATAATTCCCTGTATAATCCAATCTTAAACTCAGAAGACACTCATGCAGATGACATTTCCTCTCTGTTTTGAATGGGGATTACTTTTTAAGAGGATACAGAACCTGGAAATATTTCAATAGGTCTGATATTTAAAGCATATTTAATGGCATTTATGTTTTAATCTTCTTATTGACTAAACTTTAAAGAGAGCTGTGAGTAATTCTACAGTGAAAAAAATAATTAGATATTAGTTAATAACAAAACAGACATAGGCAAAGGGTCAGTGGATTCACAGACAGGATGAAAATGGGCATGATTGTCAGGGCACCCCAGGCTACCATGCTTTCTTTGATTAAGATATGGAGTAAATAGTCGCATTGTTCACATCTTCCCAATGCTTTGAAAGGTTTCTACTGCTTACGGACTTTGGCTTCACTGCTGGCAACAGAGCGATCAGAGAAAGCACTGAGCCAAATTCACCAGATTCCTCATAAATCAGCAGATTAAAGGAGTCGTTGCCAGGCGGAGAGCAGAGGCAGATGAATAATTCTCATGACTTTCTGTGCTTTCTAGCCTGAACGCAGCATAGCACACTCCAAGATCTCTCAGGGGGTGACTACTCACATTAAACAAATCTCACAGAAAATTATACAAAAAGAAAACTGTAGGTTTTTTTAACTCAGGAGTTTTGAAAACAAACTTATTTTAGCCACAAAAATTCAATCCCACTGCCTTGATGCCAAGAGTTGGGTACTCAGCCACTGTTGGGTTTGAGTTACAGCGCTTCCCTGCTCGGCAGCGAGGCTGGTGCTCTGCTCCCCAAACTTTGCTTATACTCCTTTGCTGCTTCAGCCCTGAACGAGCCTGCAGACAGCTCCCTGCTTGTTTTTCTGCTCACATTCTGCCTAACCCCAGGAGCAGAGAGCTACTTTGTTAGAAGTAAAGGTGTTAATTAGTGGTGAACCTGTTTAACCCCAATGCTCTTTCACACAGCTTCATAATGAATCCCAAAAAACCTCAGGTTGGAACATGACTATAATTTGCCTAGATTAGAGCAGATACTAGTTCTCTTGAAAACAGAATCAGTGCTCTAGCAAAAGCCTCTTCCCAATGGGCCCACACACTGGAGCCTGCTGCACCCTCCCCAGAGGGACCGGGTGTCCCTGAGACAACACAGCTGTCCCCTGCCTCATGGGACTGTGCCCTAAGCCATCATCGGAAGGGAGGAAGGAGGGAGTAGCGACAATGTGCAAACAAGAGCCATTTGCGCTGCCCTGTTTCCAGCACTACTGTCCACCTCTTTCCCAGCTTCTCTCAAAGAACCACGAACAGCAGTGAGGCCTTACTGAAGCTAAGAAATCAGAGCTGGTTGCCACAACCCACACAGGGCATGGTGCCTGCCAGATGTGGGGCACATGGTGCTAAGCAGCACGGCCTGACCGGAGCTGTGCGGTGCACCTCCTGCAGAGCTGCAGCTCTGGGACCTCCCAGCAGGGACCTCATGGGGCAGCAGATCAGGAAGAGCCACATTGGGTGGCAGCACTTTCACCCTGCTGTTCATGAGCAAAAACGAGTTTCAGTTGTTTCACTGCTCAGGGAACAAGACCCACTGTGGCCATCCATGGGCACCAGCTTAAAGCTGTTGGTCTCTGAGAAAGGAAACTCCTGGATGATGCTGTCACGGTACACGCATGTTAGGACTCAGGTGTGTCTGCCTGAGGAACAAGCTCATGCTGACCATCACAAAGCGCAAGTAAGAAGAGATACATTTTTAAGGCTTGGATGCATACTTATTTCTACATCAGTAGACCTGATTTTATAAAAAACTCTCCTGTGGTCAAGCCGAATTGATGTGATTACTGGCAGCTGTCAGTGGAAAAAATAGGTCTCGCAGAGCTTAAGTACTGTAAGCCTGGCCATTAGTTTGCGCTGAAAATCGTTTCTTAGTGCTACCATTACCATTGCTTGGTTACTTGTAGAAAACAACTCCAAATACCAGGAAATAATTATGAACAAAGCCCAGTTAATTATACAAGACATCTCAGCTGCCCTAATTAAGGATCAGTTCAATACTGTTCACTTGGTAATTTTTTTTTTAATTGTGAATAGATTTAGTAGAAACCTGGCTGATAAACAAATAATGAGACTGGTGCTCCAGAAGGAATCTGATTAATAAAATTATTCACCAATCATTTATTTCCTCTTGCTTATATCATTCTTCCTTCTCCATTAAAGCAGGAATAGAAGAATAGGGATTGCATTGATTGGTTTCAAAGAATGGCCCTTCTCGTCACAAACTTCCCACAGTGCTGGGCCTCAAGGTTAAGGCCTTATTTACGCAGGTATGACAAAATTGGGAAACAATTCAGAGTTAAGCAAACAGTAAGTCCCAGGTGCAGCAAAAAGTCCCGTGCAAGTAGCTTCCTGGATCCATAACAGCCTCACTGACCTTGCTGCAAATTCTCACTATGTATGACTGCAATGTTTATGCACCTTTTGTGGCTCAAACATGAGAAAACGGTCAGGGCAGGAGACAAAGAGACCAGCTAGAGCTCCAGCCCTCAGGAGACATCCTCACCTTTCCCCAGGAGAAATTAGAGCCTGTCAACTTCCAAATGTAGCGTCACGAGCCCAAAGACAGGGTCACAAATAGAAGACATCAAGACTTTCTGCCATGGCTACTGAAATCAACCCAAAGACCTCAGCAGAGCTGTGCCTGGAGGGTGCGGCTGGCACAGAGCAGCTGCAGGGCCACATAGGCAGGACGGGAGGAAGGGGCATTGGGAGTGACACCTGGGGAAGGGGAAGAGTCTGTTCCTTGAAATGCCTGTAGTATAGTCCCGCAAACCTTTTTAAGTTACCACCAGATCGACGATGGATGACTGCAGTTAAAGTAGGAAAACAACTTTACATATGTTCCCAACTACAGTCTGCTAGCCTCATATTTTAATAGTAAACTGAAGCAATTTACTTCCTTTTGTAATGGATTATAGAAGGAACTCGAGCATAATGTTTCTACCCTTGTATGATCAATACCTTTAACACACTTATAAATTATTAATAATCTGCTCACAAAAATTAACCACCTCTGAAGAAGCACAATCGCTCAACACAGCTCAAAAGAAAAAACAACATTTGAGGAAGTGTTTCTTTGCATTTTTAGAAGTTTCTAGCAGCTTCCTAGTATAGCTGAAAAGCTAAACTGTAAATTATTGTGTAGTATATTAATTGTAATTTACTTATTAATTTTTTTCCTTCTATGGAACCCTAAAGGGACTTGGCACATAACAATTTAATCAGTCAAAAGCCCACGCCATGAAGACTGTCTCATTACATTTCTCCTAGAAATGAATCTCTCTTCCAGATGGGGAAGCTTGGGGTAAGTGGAAGGGGCTGAGCTGACATAGTAGTTAGCATAAGTCAATATTATTCAGGACGGGGGCATGGAACATTACACAGTATTTCCAGCTCTAACACCACAGTACTCTTGCTGACATTCCTTCACCAATATTGTTGATAAGCACCATAAAGAGGACATATATCTTATTGCTAATTAATATCATGTGCTATATTCACTTAGCTGCATTTCATTAGCTAAATTACCAAATTAGATAATAATCTTCCAAAATGTGTCTCATTTTTAAAATTCATGTCTCATTTTCTGAATGAAGAGGAGAGAGATACAGAGATCTCAAATTTCTACCTAGGGATCACAAATTTTCAGTGCAGCTCTGAACCTGATTTTTTTTTTTCCAAGTGCTATTCTATGTGTTCTAGTAAGTTAGAATTAGGCCAAAAATGATAGTATCAAACCTAAAGCCTAAATATTTCTTGTAACTTTTCATTTAACAGAGAGTAAATGCGCTCCTACACAAGGATCAGCTACTCAGAAAGACGCTTTACGTCTCTGAGGCTCTCAAGTGGTATTCCAGGGAGAACTAGAAGGATCATCGGGCTCTCCTTTGTATGTCTTCTCTCTCTGAGCAAAAGATCCAATAAAGGCAGATCCACTCAGACAACATGATCCTTGATTTAATGAAAATGGATGATAAATATGTTCTTATCTAAACAATAGGTGAATTATTTGATCAAATACTTTGAAGGCAAATTTTTATATATCTATTCTCAGCAGGCCTAAGATAACATGGCTTAGGGCTGGTAAAATAAAACAAAACAAAAACAAAAAAATTTAAGATCTCACTTGGTCTTCTGTACAACTACTCTGGGGCTGACCAGACCCGTAATTACAACCAGTTACTATTCTTACCTCCTTAGTTTTTGCCAATGCTGGAATAACGTGACCAACGTTGTTTCAACGTATTCTCTGTCTCTTTACAATCCTTTCCTTAAAAAGCATCAATGTATATCTGAAAACAAATGCTGGATTTCAGCAGCCTCTTGTGTAGCCTAGTAAAATAGCAGGAAGAAAAACATAATTAGCCAGATTAACTTCTCCAACTCAAATATGTTAACAACCTTCATCAATACAAATACCAATAGATGTTATAATTTCACACTGTGCAAACTTATGCAGCATATAGTGTAGTTGCCATTATAGCCAGAAAGTCCAAGCAACCTTAAATGCAAGAAACTCTGACACGTCTGTGAATGCTAAGAAAGTAGCTGTCTTTATACAATTAAAGTTCAAGGTTGCATCTATAATAGGCTTTTCAGGTGTATTTGAAAGTAGATTTAAATTGTTAGTCATCCCTAACCTTGTTAGAGATTCATGGTATCGAGTACCTAAAACAGAACAAACTGAAAGGGTTATAATACATTTACTGAGAGAAAAGTCTTGTAGCTAGAGAGAATATTGTGCTGAGACACCAATGGGTTTTGGAAAAGCAGTGTTTTGTGAGAGGTACATTCCTTTTACACCATCCAAATTATTCTTACGAAACAATTCTTTAGAGATGCAGTCATGGTCATTTACCAGTTTTATAAAGATGTTTATTTTCTATTCAGCCAATAAATTAAGTGGGAAGCTGAATTTTTAGACTTCATTAGTTATGAAATGGGTCCTAGTGTTCAATTCAACCTCAGTAAGGATATGGAAAAGGATTTTCCTTCAGTAATTCACATAGTTTAAAAAGCTGTGATTACCAACTGGTGCTCTCCATAAAACTCTCTGGGCCCAGAAATGCAGCAAATTCTTCAAGGCATCTTTGGGAGCTCCTGTGGAATAGTATGATTGGAGTTGTTTTTGCTTTGATTACAGGATGTTTCTCACACTGTTCATCAAATGCAAAATGATGTGGGAGCTCTAAGTGAAGAGAACAGAGTGATCAGAATCCCGCTTTGTTTCAGAACTTACAGAAAAGAGGATAGAAAAGAACGGGGACAAAAATAAAGACAGAAATGCTAGTGGGTTAGCCTAGCGATTTAGAATATCATAAAGAAAACAGCAGAAAGAGGACATACAATGGACAATGTTAAGTAATGGCATAATTTCCAAATATCTGCTATGTTTGCTTCCAAGTACCTGGCCAACTCAGGTTTCCCATTACAGAGCAATGCCAGGGCATCACCTCATGATTCAGTTGTGGTCCTCTCCATCTCTTGTCACTGATGAAATACTTCTGTGGCACCTCTGCAAATTTCACTGTCCAAATTTTCACCTCTGGGGGAGGCAGAAATGGTCTCTCTTGAGATTTCGAAAAGATCATTTAAAAAGTACATTTCAACCTAGCCCACTCTTTTCGTTTAGAGAATCTGAAAAAGGAGGAGGACATTCAAATGCTCTAAAGAGTTAGTCTCACAACAATTTCAAGAAAGCCAAGAATTTAAAAACCATACTATATCTGTGCAAATTTTACACTGTACTCAGCACATGGATTTTAGGCACCTTCAAAGCACTTGAGTGATCAAGCCTTTGTGATTGCAAGGCTTGATAAGCCTCCTGGATGTTTATCCTCTTGGTAGGAAGAGGTTAAAACCTTTTGAGTTATTTCTTTCTAAAGAAACTTCTATCTCACAAATCATAGATCTGACATATTCTGTCAAATGCAAGTTCACTGAAGAAACCCTTTAACTGCAAATATATTAGTGACATTCAACATTATCACCACAAACTGGTATTTGCAACCCGTATCAATTTATAAATATCACTGCAAAGAAATGTTGTTTTGTATACATATATATGTACAGTGCTACAGGTTCCCTAATTCACATATTGTAAACTTTATTGAATGCACTGAAAACTGACTGATGATGAGTGCTGCTCTTGTAGGCTAATTTCTCTTCTAATCCATGATATGAAAATTCTAGCTAATGGGCTCGTGACAAGACTAAACAGGGGTAATAGCAGACTTAATCAAGAAAACAAATGGGATTCATTAAAAGCTGGCACTCGTCAGATAATCTTTGGAGAGTTCTCACCTCAATCTACGTGTCCCCATCAAAAAGAAAAAAAAAAAAAAAAGAAACCTTCAGCTGTTTTTATCTCATGCTGTTGAGACAATTCTGTGGAATTTCATAATTTCGTAATGGAAAATAGACACAGTCAACTTTAAAATCCCTGGCCCATGTTTCAGAAGATCTATCTGCTTTCCAACTCTTATTATACTCTTTTTCTCAGTATTCACAGTAAAAGGTTAACTAGAAGCTTCTTCTCACAGTGAAGAAGACAGATTGGCTATAGTTTTTACATTCACCCATAAAGATAACTTAAGACATTATTGCAATATGAAAGTATTTCTTGGCAAATATCACTAGGGAAATATTCATATACAAAATTATATACATATATATTTATCAAAATATATAAAATCCATCAAAATATTTATCAAAAAGCCTATAAAACCTCTACATTTATATAGAGGCCAAATGCAAAGAGATCCAGGCATGCTGTACTGTGCCCTTGTGCAAGCTGAAAGGCCAGAAACAGAAGCCAAATTCTATCTCAACTTTTGTTTGTTTCAGTTCTTGCCATCTACAATCAATAGGGCCAACTCACTAAATGTAAACATCTTCAAAAATCAGCTTCAGCTCTGCTATTCAGCCTCCCATAATAAGGAAGAATGCTTAGAACATGATTATCACTCTCCTCCAACAATTATTATCTTGTTAAAACATGCATATAATTACTAAATAACAGATAACTCACAAAAATTAGTAACTTAAGTATTTCCTTAGTCAATATCATCTTATCAAAGACGGTGGTCAAAAAACATTTGCATTGCAACAGACACGCATTCAGCCTTGTTCTACTTTGAATTTAAGAGCAATGAAAAAATATATGCAAATTTTCAGTCAGCTTTTTTCGCTTCTCCTAAAAACGCACATCATTTGCTGTCCCTGAAATCTCTGTAACCTACCTGAACTCTTTAAGGGACAAATAAAGACATCACTGATGGCACTGGAAAGACTTATAATATGTTTGGGATCAGGAATTTTTAAATGTGTTCTGTTTTGTAAAGTCCTCTCACTGCAAAGACACTTTACCTGCTAACATCTGAAGTAACATTGTAAAAAGGACAGATTATCTACCTTCTCTTTTCAGCACTTGCAGAAAACCTGACTCCTGGTTTATTTGCTCTTATTTGGTTCAGTAACACTTTGTTCTGCAAAAGCTTATTTACTCTCGCTACCACCTCCTAATTATTTTAGGGAAGTCATATTGTTTTCTCATTATGTTCTTCTAGCTATTTTCTGAGTAAGGCATATTTTTTGTTAAAGTGTCCAAATTCTTTTCAGGTGGCTGCACCCTCTGCAGCATGTGGCCTTACAGAGTGTCTAAATTTGCTAAGGCAATTTGAGCATTATCTGATTGCTAATTAATGTCCTATAATAATTCTGACCTTTAAAAATTGTCTTCCAGCACCGCTGTTCCAGAGGCCTGCTGTGCATATGCTTTTCTCATGTGTGAAATTTTTCCACCTATCACTTCTGCTGTCAGAGAACTCGGCTCACTTCAGCATTGCTCACTGAGGTTAGGAATAGCTCTGGCTAGAATTTCAAAGTTTGCTTTGAGGTTGGTTTGGGTATTTTTTTCCTCTCTGTTTGATTTAGGGATTGATTACCTCAGTTACTCTCACAGAAAACATTCAGAGAGTTGAGATGTTTGCAGTGTCGCAGTGTGCTGCCAGCTGGCTCCTTGGCAAGTCACATCCACGCACGAGGCCTTCCCCTCCAGCCAGAGGGTCCCTACGTGTGTGGACTGAGAGCAGGAAGCACAAAGACCACCTGAGAGGTACAGGTGAGTTATGGAGAGCCTGTTCTCAAGTTCATCCAGTGTACTAGAACAAGCATGAACAGATCCACCTGCCCGGGTTGGCCTTTCTTCACAGATTTAAGGGGCACCTGCGGGATGCACACATTTCTGCCACCTCAAGACACGATGCTTCTGCCTCGTGACTACATATCATTCTTCTGTGAATACTGCTGTTTACTCTCTATTTGGCCAGTGCTCTTCTCTGACAGATATTAACAATATGATAATGTCTGTAAAAGTTTTATTATGCAAGAACGACATGAGAAGCTCCCTTTGCAAGAGAGTCCTCTGAGAGGTGCAGAACTGCATGCACCAGCTCATGCTTCTGTAACCATAAATATATCTGGTAACTTAACTGGCATTATTAGAATCCTTCCTCTAATTTTGAGATTAACACATAAAAGGGAAATAGCATGCCACATCAGAAACTACCATGACAGTGCTCGCTGTGATCCCACCTCAAGAAAAGGCTACGCTGCAGCCTGCTTTCCCTTTCCCAGCCCTCCAAAGAAGCTGCCTTTCTCAGCGCATCTTTTACACAGCCCATTTTTTTGGCTGCCAATCCCCATGCAACACCACAGGTTTACCTCATCTCTGTGCCACACACAGGAAAAAGGAGAGAAAAGTGGTTTGCCAGAGCTGCAATGCATTGCAAGGCTGAGACTGGGCTGCAGAGGCAGGCATCACTGTGCTCACAACAGCCCCAGGCCAACTCACTGCTCCTGGTTCCTCTTGTACCTGTCAGATGCCTGTAATTGGGATCCTTGCACTGGCAGAAGAGCTGCAGCCAATGTTTTTAATTACTGCAAAAAAAGAGGCATGGAAAACCACCATACGGAGAAGGGCGTTGTCAGGAGAAAATGTCAGTTTAAGAAAAAACTGTGACAAGATATCAGTCCCGGCAAAGTCCTATATCCATTCATATTTTCAAGGTCAAACTTGGAAAAAGATGCAAACCTTCTTTGTTATGACCTCCAAAACTACTGTGAGAATACCCATGCAGGCCTGCAAAGCTGCCTGTTATGATCACAGTGTTGGGGAGATTCCTGCCATGCAGTCTCAGGAACACCAAAGAATCCCATGTGTTTTGCTTGTACCAGTAACAATCAGTGAGTTATCTGAGGCATGTTTTGCAGCTGTCAGAAATCTGTGCCTGTACGACACAGTATAAAACAGAAGAAAGTTGTCCATAAGAGAGCAGTTACAACTGTATTTGCCTGAAAACAAAGAGAGAGCATATGAGGAAAAAGAGAAACGCTCTACTAGAAAAGACAGAGAAGGCTGTTGACCCTTTTTGTAGTTTTACTAAGAAAGTCACTGCATTATCAAAGCCTAAAGAACAGAAGCAGTCCCTTTTTACTCCCAAGGTATTTCTACATTTTTGTCACTGATAATGAAATCAGTTATATAAATTCACAATGAACAAGAACATGTATACATGAGGCACACATCAAACAATACCTGGCTTTATTTTACAGCTTTTGGTTTTTGTAAAGAACTTCATTCTTCAAAATTCTTTACTGAGTGCAAACAGCTTTTATCAGCTAAAGCCAATATACCCAATTTTGAAGATATCACATAGGAAATAATATCTTTTCACAGGAACATCAAGATAGGAAACACTGTACTGACCGAGGGAGATTGTGTTGGGCAAAAGTACCTAGCATGCAGATATCACTATGTACAGTAGGTATTTTATCATGCCACATCAGTGCATAGCTCAGCATAGTCAAGAGGAAGAACAGAGCAGATTAATTGTAGCTTACCCTTTGAATATGATTGAAACTCTGGTAGTGGGATGTTTGTAGCAGTTCACTGCCCATGGAAAGAGGCTACATGAGATACCATGACCAGTGTGTTTCTCACACCGCATGCAGCTTTAGCCAACAAAAAAAATCCATACTGTCACAAAAAATGCTCCTTCATTATCCACCCAGCTTCTCTGAACTGACTTCCAGGACTTTCCTTTCAACTAGCCATTCCAACAGCAAAGTGGTGGCCTTGTGCCTGTGCTCAGCGTGGCTCCCTCCACCGCCCTTGCAGAGCAGCTTTCCTGCAGCCATTTTCAGCAGGCAAGGCCAAACCCAGCTCTTCAGACAACAAACACACTCTTAATTAATTACTCTGAGCAATTTCTCTGCCTGTACTTATCAGCTGCTTGCTCCCTCAGCCTCACTCCATACCTACCCTTCCTGCCCCCACCTCACTGCCCAGCTTTTCTTTCTCCTCCCTCATCTTTCTATCACACTGTTGCTGTCTTGTCACCCCCTTTCCCCATTCCTCCTCTCCTGCTCCTGCTATGGTCAGGCCAGACTCCTGCTCATGGTTCGGATTTGAGCAGGATCTACTCAGAGCAGGAGCACCCATGGGCAAAGCCCTTCAGGCCTCAGGCACAGCACAGCCCCAGTAGCGACAGCATGATGTACTGGAAGCTCCTGCCTGAGTGTTGGTTCTCTGATGGCAGAGAAGTCTGTCAGCGTCATTCTAAGGCTGCAGAGCTCTGCCACTGTACAGTGCTTTGCTTTGGTTTATATTGGCTCTATTTCACACACTGATGCAGCTGGCTTAACCTACTGTATTTCACTTTTCTTAATTAGATTTTGCTCATTATTCCTGAGCACCTCTGAAAGCCAAGCAGTGTGGTGCTGCCACACGCTTCTAGAGCCCTGCTCCAGCGCCATCAGCCCACAAACAGCAGAGTGCCACTGAAGGGAGAAACCCAAATCTGCATGCCAGGAGGAGGCCTAGCCCAGCTGGGGCGGCTGCTGCTTCTGCCAAAGCAGCCTCAGGGCTGGAAGAATTGCCTGGACCCTCACAGACCGAAGGAGGGAAGGGTATGTTTTGCAGAGAGGAAGGACATGTGCAGCTACAGAGCTCAGTGAAGCATACAGCCATGGGGAGAGGTGAGCACTTATCCAGCTGCAGGGCTGGGAGTCCCACAAGCATCATTCCCCAGCTGCACGCCAGGTACCCAGCTTCTGGCTGCAGCTCCCCTGCTCCCCCTTTCCATTTTGAATATAAGGCAGTATTTTCTGGAGGAGTGAATTATCTGATACTTATCTCTGACTCCAAGGCCTGTAGGTGCAATATCCAGCTCCTGAAGCCCCTGGACCTGTAGGAATTTATAGCAGCAGATTGGCAGTGAGTTTTTTCTGCAGGTTGTTTATATTATCGTAAGCTGCTTAGGAGAAAAGCTTTAACAGAACACTAGATAAAAAGAAAATGGGTTTTAAAACCCCCAGTAACTCTTTTTTTTTCTTAACTTGTTCTTGAACAAAAAGTGTGAGCCCTGGGAAAGTACCTGGAGGTACTTTCACAAGGAACTGGCATAGAATGCAACCAAGTGCAATGGGGAAAAGGTCCTCTGCTTTTGGCAACAAAAATCTGACTGAAAATCTAGGGGAAGAGCAGGACATGGGAAGTGACGGCAGGTAACAAATGCTTGCACTCGGGAATGTGAATAAATAACGGCTCTTCAATTTTTCTGCCAGTTGGATCCCATATCCTGCAGTATTACAAATCTTAATAGCTATTGATTTTTTTCTATATTTTGCTGACAGCTAGAGAGAAATTTCATTCAAATGAAAAACTCACAAATGTGCTAGCAGTTATCATGGGTGAAGGAAAGACCATGTGCTGGGAAACTGACTAACCAGAATATTCCCCTTAGCATTATGCTGAGGGTCTGGTCTGAAGACCAACAGCAATTCTAATGAAAACTATTCAGGCTTAAGGGCATAAATAGAGCAATTTTCTTTCATCTACAGTAGCACTAAACTGTCACCTTTTTGGGGACAAGAACATTTCTACCCATCACTTAATGCATCTTTAACTGCATCAAAGGCTTGCCCTGTTGTGAGAAAGGCAACACCATGAAGAATTAACACAAGGTCTCCCAGGAAAATGTTCTCTCCAACTTCCAGTCCAAGAGGTACAGCATAAACATGGGGTTGGTTATCAGGAAAAGAACAGTATAATTACTTGGGATTTATAGTTATCAAAGAGAAACAAAACCTTCACGCTGAAGACAAAAAAAAAATAAGTGGTGACTCAATCTGTGTTTCTGGATAATGCTAAAGATGACAGCAATCTGACTAAATAGTCCCAATCCTATATGCATATACCAGTGGGGAACATATGGAAAGAGCAATTTTCTCCTTCTCACCAGTGGCCAATGGGGACAGACCAAACAGGTTTCCTTTTAGGCATCTACCATCAGCCTGAAGGACAAGGGTTTTCTCCAGGCAGGGAGAAGACATCACTTGGCTAGACTCAAGTTCCAGCAGAAAGTTTACTTGCAAAATACAGAATTTAAATCAGTCATTTGCATCACACATAGCTAAACATGATACTGAGAAGGAGAGAGAAAGAGAAACCTAGAAAAGGCAGGCAGCTTTCCATGGAGGGAACTACCAACACAAAAGCAAAAGGGCAGCTGAGTCCTTGTGCAAAACATGGTACAAAGTCTGGCGATTCTCAAATGGTAAAAATAACTCCGATCAAATTCACAACTCATAGCAAATTGAGCAGCAACAATTCAGAGTGCACTCAATAGAAGACTACATTCTTTCAATATAGTCTCTAAGAATTTATCATATTAGTTGCTGTATAATACCAACCTATTTCTTTATTGACAGCATGCTTAGTTAGGGTAGATAATCAAGATTAACTAATCAAGCTTTTAGCTATTTTTATAGGGAAAGAAGACAAGAACAAGATAGCTTTTAGTGCAACCTTGTTAATCCAGGTAATACGGATGAGCTCTAAACTGACTTGTGCCAGCAGCGACCATTCTTTGTCCCCATGCACAAGGTAGCTGAGCATGTAAAATAGTGGTCTTTGTGATACCATTGCTCCATGCTACAGGTGGAAAGGTCAAGAAACTGTAAAGAAGTAGAAGAAAGGGTAAGGTTAGAGATGGAAGGAAGGAGTAGGATCACAAAGCGGCCTGAGATGCAGGGAGCCGGGGGGGGCTCAGATTGGAAAAGAAAAACAATTGAAAACTCGGGAGAAGACAACCAAGTCCTCTTATGCTGCCCTGCTCAGCTGGAGAGTTGGAGGCTGAGCATTTAAAGTGCTAAACCTTGCTTTCTAGGCAAGCAAACAAGCAGGCAAAGGAATCTCAAGAAAAAGAAAGTGATCCTGTGATGCTAGGGCTTGGGCAATAGATTTAGTCCACAAATACAGAGTTTAGGGTGAGGACTGTAGTCCCAGCAGGATATTGGCTACTGCTCCATCCTGAGTTAATTAATAGGGATAGATGAAGAGAAGGGTGAAATGCAAGAAGCTGTGTGTTGGTAGTTCATACTGGAAGTTTTGATCTCCGTAGAAAAAGTAAATAAACCTCAAAGAGTCATCGATCCCTATCATACTGTCATCCATTCACTTCAGCTTCATATATCAGGCTAGCTGACAGTGTTTGTGAAAGGATGAGAGCCCCTTTGCTTCAAAGCCACTGCACAAAATTGAATGGCTGCTTCCAGGCATGCGGAATGTGAATCAGTTGTGTCCTGGGAGGAAAATCTGCCCCAGTCCTCTCCAGCACCTATGATGAAACAGAAGGCATTAGGTGAATCAGTGGCTGTTCTCCCTGGCTTCAGGAAAAGTGAGCACAGATGGTTTCCTGCTTTCTTCAGCAGTGACCCCAAACAAGCACCTGAAAATAGACTCTGACCTTTTGATTATACGTGGCAAACTTTCCTGCTTTTTTAGCTGCTGCTGTTGAGTTTTCCCAAGCAATCTCTAAACATAAAATAGGTGTGATTTTAAAAGAAAATGGGTTCATCAGGTCAATGGTAGTGTAATTCTGGAAAGGGTATGAAAGTAGGGAAGTAATGATAATACACGAATTGAAGGGCTGATATAATTTGCCATGGCTGCATTGGGGTAAGTAATAGTAAATAAAACTTCCTGTCTGACTGGAACATAATGAGTTCCCTACCTTTTAACAGTGGCTACAAAATAAATTAAGAGAAAACACATACTGCTTTTCTTCTCTTGCAGATAGTATCTATTTATTAAGGTAAAAGGAACAGTGACAGAGAATACTGCTTCTACGCAATACTTGCATTAGCTCTAAAGTCCTGGCCACTGCCCAGAGACAGCGAAAGACGGGGGAATGACACTGGCATGGGAATAAAGTGATCTGAAATTGCCACTGATGGTGAAATAGGGAGAGTGATAGACAGTAAAGACTTGTCCCTGTATTTCTCACAGCCTTTCTTGTGCTGGAAGGAACTGCGATTTTAGGAAGGAAGAAGGAGAGGATATTTGAAGGCAATTATTGTTTCTGCAGAAGAGGTATTACTATTGCTGTTAACTGCATCCAGTGCTTTTATAACTTCATAGTGCTGCAGTAAAGAAGCACTGCTATGGAATTTTAGAGTGGACTTGCAGAAAGTACACAAAATGCCAGTGAATAGAAATGAAAACGGAACAATGTCCATAGGACACCCAGTAAAACTGGCCATAGCCGAGAGGAGTCACTCTCAACAAGCCTGCTAAAGGACACTCAGCACCTGAACATGCAATAATTAGACAACACATTTCATAAAATAGCTTTGAAGATATTCTTTACCTAGCTGGTGACTCAAATGTATAGCTCAAGCTTCTCTGAACAGGGATAGGACTAAAGGCAAGCAAGAAAAAAAAAAAAAGACTGATTTTTACCGGCACACAACAGGCCTCTGCATAGTTACTTCTCATTCCCTTAAACCTCACCACAGGCAGGGACCCTATGTTAATCGACTGATCAAGGCCTTTGCAAACTACACACTGAAATGCTTCTATTTCTTATCTAGAGAACAAAATGGAAACTATGGTAACAGAGCTAGACTTGGTAAGGTCCATCAAAGACCGAGAAGGTAACTCAGCCTACCTCCATCTGGAGTCCTTGACCTCTCTGCTGAAACTCCCGACAAGAGGAACACTTCTTGTGACAGTACATACGGAGGTTTAATTAATAACTAACATAGCCACGAGCAACTGCACAATTATTACTGATTTTCACATGTGCTGCACTTGGCCTCCTGATTTAAAGGCATGCAGTTCGACTCTCAAAAGTGTACCTCATTTAAGCTTGTATCAGGAAAGACACTGAAAAATCCAAAGTATTGTGATTTTGTTGGTAATTTTAGCTTAACATGTTATGTTTACCTTAATCTATGTGCATATGAAACACATCTGGAAATTGCATCACTGCTGCAACTTAGAGCCTCAGGTAAAACACATTTAAAATACAGAGGATATTTCCGAATATACAGCTTTTATGGATAAACATCATTCAAAGTTTTTCAGATTTCCTTCCTTCTGACACAACAGATAGAAATTCAAAAAATAGTATGAGAAACTTACCTCTCCAGCACTTTTATTTTCCTGCAGGAAGTATGGCAATTTTTATAACACACTCACAGGCAATTTACTGTGATGTGACTTAAAATGTAAAGCATGTAAAGCTTATTTTTACAGAGTATGGTTTTTTGCTACATGGTAGAATTCCTGTATGTCTGACAGCATAAGGAAGAGCGTACAAAATACCATGTGGATTAAAAACAACAAAGAGTCCCATTTATAATCATCTTTCCTTTTATTACAGAACCCAAATTCTTTTCTTTTGGGAATCTGGAGAAGGGTGTCTGTGAGCCTTGAGAGAGAAAATGGGTCATATATTTCAATGAGGAAAGGATGCATTTTGGCTTGCTTAGTTTTCCCAGAACTAGAGTAAAAACCAGAAACTTAAGCTTAAAAACAGAAAGCTTGGTGCAGTCAGAAGTAAATGAATCCCCATGCTATATTTTTCTGCCTTTTGCGATTCCAAGCTGATTTTTACCTCAACCTTCAAATGTTACAAGGAGGCTCTTGTTATTAGTGAAAAAATAGCACACAGCATGGCAGAGTGCTGAAGATGGTGTGAGTCTGTTCCTCTCCCCAGGGGAGATGCTGGCGCCGGGGGGCTGCCCACGCTGCGGCTGAATTCAGCTGGAGCCCCGCTCCTGCTGGCATCGTGCGGGATGGGGACTGTGCCTATAGCATTGCATTTGAGCAGAAACCTGCCTGCTGTATTGTTGGTCCAGTGTCAGGAGATGCAGGTCAGAGCTAAGCTGAAGTATTCACACTAACATTTTTTAAATGCTTTTCTTAAACAATAGGAAAGACGAACATCTCAGAGAAGATGCATAGTTATTTAACCCAATAAACAGATCTAAAAGCATTAAAAGGAATGGAAACTAGATGCAAGATGAAGTTGGATAAAGAAACTTGGCTATTTTGTACCATTGTCACTGCATTTGGGAACCTGAATTCCTGTTCTCCTGCCCTCACTAGCCAAGGTATCCGACCTTGCAGCCATTCACTCTGTGTTCTGATTAAGGTGCATCACATTGCGCTTCTGTCCTATGATTTATTTAGGAGGCTTTATGCTGGAAAAAGTGCAAAAGAAGTAACATTTAAAATTTGAAGGCTCAAATCATAGCTATGGGCTTTTAGACATATATAGTTGGATACTGGAGTATGCAGGGTGGGAATCTAGGAAAAGGCAATTAGATCAGTTACATCAAATCCTTCAAAATATACTCCTTGGTATCAGTATAGCATATGTTATAAATGTAACAAAGAGAGATATACAACTTTCAGCACAAAACTAGTGCATCATTATTTGGAAGATTTATATGTATGACAGACTCTAAAATGAAAGAAAAAAATAAAAATCAGATTTATTTTAGGGTAGAAAACAAAATCATAAATAATGTTTTTTTCATGCGTATTTGCTGATTACCCACAGCTCTAGAATTTTAAGAACTAGTGTTGGAGGAAGGAAGGAAACAGCCAGATGCAATCTAAATTCCAGTTTCAAACAATTCCAGCACTTGTCACCTAGTATATCAGGCTGCTAATACACTGTTAGGTGTCCTTATCATAGCAGCAGAGAGATCAGTCTTATGACAGAATTTTCTCAGAACTGTCAGAGGTAGTTTCATTCTGGGTGTACCAGTATCCCATTAATTCTTGTTCTCAGTGGACTTCAAAAAACACCATGCAAACTGAACATACGGATTAATTGCAGAAAGAATAGACGCTATCACTTACCTCTGAAATATAATTGAGATTGCAGAAAAGGCTTGTAAGCAGAATTAAAAGTAATTTCCTTCGATCAGTTTTGAGCTACTACACACCACCTATTTTCATTAAGACTTTCTGTCTGTTCCTAGACAACACAGTGCTAAGTTAATTCTAGATTTCTTGTTACAGCCTGTCAGATTTCAGATCCTCACACTTCCATAATTCATCTATGTAGCAAGGAATTTTTGTTTTACTGTTCCCAGGTATGTTTTCAGAAACTTTCTTCCTTTCTTGTAGTGTCTGTGCACTGATTTGTGCTGGTCAGTATGACCAGAGTGCCACCATTGCATCCTAGACTCCTCCAGCACCGGTCTGTGTAATTTTGCTAGTGTTTTGCCACAAGTGGTTTGGTCAGCAGTCAGGTATGTACATGTGTATAGAAACTTCCAAACACATCTGACTGCTATTAAGTTGCAAGAGTTTCAGTGCCTTGCAGATTACGTGTACTATGCCATACTTCTTTGGGTCATGGTCTGCTTCGTTAAACATCTGGGTTATGGTCTGAATAAATTATACATATATAATGTACACATATATATACATACACACGGTTTTCAAGCCCTTGATAGCACAGATGGATTCTCCATACACATGTGCATAAGGGGTATGTAAAACTAGTTTAGAAAGTTCTATCACACTTTACATGATGCTCTTTGCCTCCTCTTTTTTGTTATTTTTGTGTGCACTTTTCAGATTTTGTACATTTTAAATGATATAGTAGTATATCAATTATAATTGAGTAGTAAAAAATGATTACTTATCCCTTTGCTAGATGCACAGTGCGCATGAGTCAAAGCAAAGATTTGCAGGCTGTGGAGAGATAATTTAAAGCATAATGGCTGTTACCGTTTGCTTGTGTTACCAAGCTTGTTATCTTTTCCCTTTTTTAATTTTTGTCACATAATTTTTACTGTGTGTTTTTCTCCTCTGAAAGCATTTCAAAAGAGATAATAATCCTCCACTTTGTCCTATAAAAGGTCATTAATCCCACAAACTGTCATTTAAATTGAACATTAAATTCTACTGAGTCTCTGTTTTGTCCTGTAAGAAGAAGAGGCAGTCAGGAGCCACCACCTGGACAAGACCAAAACAACTTGTGAATGACTCCTCAGTGGGGTTTGACGGTATGCCCAGCTGGAAGGATGCTTGGCTGCTTGGGGTCAGGGAGAAGTACCCATCACAGCCGTGCTGTTGCTGCACCTTCCACACCAAAGGCTATTTAAAAATGTGACATGGTTACACAATCTCCACTTTCAGAACATTAGTGTAAGACTGAAGTGCAAAAGGACAAATTAAACCTAAAATAATAGTGCAGGGATCTTCTACTGTGCCCTGCTGCCTTGATAAGTTGTTTAAAGCTGTTAACTATATCTAGATTTTAGGAAACTGAATGGTATCACATAGACATTTTTCAGCTGTTATGACCTTCTGTAAAGCGTCTCTTTTCCACTTTTCTGAAGCAGCAGCAACAGTTACAGAGCTGAAATGCAGAGAAGCCAGACCACTATCTTAACATCATTACTATAAAAATACCAACC
The DNA here is from genome assembly GCA_013396635.1 of Penelope pileata. NCBI lineage: Eukaryota > Metazoa > Chordata > Aves > Galliformes > Cracidae > Penelope > Penelope pileata. The sequence goes on from WBMW01005184.1 coordinate 583,170, forward strand.
CACCTCACAACTTTACCAGCAGATTTTTAAATGACAGATCTGGAGGTTGAACTGCCCTTTTATTCTTCTCTTCCTCCTCATCCAACATCACTTTCTCAGGATTTCTTGGGGCAGCAAGGAGAGGAAGAAGCAACGTTATGAGGATGCCACTCCTCGGGCAGCAGGCTCAGCACCTGCTTGCTACCAGCACTGCCCACAGCCCCACCAAGTAGAGCAGCCCTGGGCACTTCCCATCAATGGGGCCTCTTGCACGTGTCTGGTGCTGCGGTATTATTCTGCATCTTGCCACTGCAGTTTTCTACATTTGGAGGCTCTCTACAGGACAAGGTCACTTTTCTGACTGGAATTCTCTGTTTCACTTGGAGATTTGTTTCACATCATGTTGTTTGTATCCAAGTCATTGTATAAAATGTTTGGTGGAAAATTAACATATAAGCCATAAATAGAATCATTTTGTCTCTGTTTTTTATCGGTGCAGACCAAAAAGTTCTTAATTGCAAAACTGACCTGGTACAAAAGAAAAGGCCAACTGTGCCTAATCATGCAGCGGATGGACCAGAATACACTGAATAAAGGAAGTAGAAAGTAACGCCAAAATGTTTTAAGATGTAAAATGACACAACGTTCAATGAACACTTGCCAACATCATCTCTAATTACTGCAGTGATTAAGTAGTAAAGAATTTGGTCCCAAGGGGATTGCAGTTCTGAAGGAAATACGGCGCCATGTGTTACAGAATTTTTTCTTGCAAATCATTATGGAAATTCTGCTTTCTGTGGTTCTCCTAACAAACTCTTTCTTTGCAAAAACCATGCTTCATTTGTGAAGTGCAAAGGGAGTGTATCTTGCCTTCCTCTGAAGATTTACGTCTTTATTGCCTTATATTCAACTTGCCTTTTTAAAAGATCCTTTTATGTCTCTAAATAAAGAAGCACAGAAAGCAGTATGTATTTGCATACTGTAAGAGTTCCTCTCATCCTCACTGAAGAACAAACAGAGAATAGGGGAGGGCTAGATAAAAGCATCAAGACCTCAACGCAGCACGGCAATGGTCTAACAAACAGCCAGAGAAACTGCAATTAATGCAAGACCAGTTTAAAATCAGAGTCCTAGGGGACACCTTAGAAGACCTTGTTTAGAAGCACTTCCATTTCATTTTTATCATAATGCTCTTAACCATGAGATCAAAATATTTCCGCCTCAAAAAAACACAAAGCACAAAAAAGACATCTACCACCCTGAGGTTTAGTAGCAAAAGTATTTGAATTGATTTTAATTTATGGGTTATGTTTAAACTTTTTATAACTCTGGATCAAAATATCTATTGTAAAAGCAAACTATATCTTTCACTGTAGTGTGCTCATGTTTATTGTGTTTTATTCTCTCAGTGGGTGTCTCTTCATTCAGCAAATGAAGAGGAAAAATGCTCATCCTCTTGCAGAGTTAGGAGACAAAGAACAGCAAGGGAACAACTATGGTCCTCCTCCGTTTTGTCTTCTTTTTTTTTTTTTTTTCATCCGATCCGTGTCTCTTCCTCCTACCCCTTGCTGTACAGAACTTCCAAACACACTATTGCATGTTCCACAAAGAAATATTTAGCTCTTACAAAGCACTTTTATCAGTACATCAAAGAGACACAATTATCCCCATTTCACTGGTGAGAAAATCAAGACTCAAACATCATCTGTATGGAATATGCACAGCAAGGAAATAACACAGTTAAGTTCCCAAAATATGAATGCCATGTGTATACACTGGAAAGGAGGTAGGGCAGGACAGGGCATGTCTGTCTGCTGGGCAGGGTTACAGAGCACAAAGAGGTCAAGAGAGAGAAGGAAGAAAAGGTGCCAGCCCCTAACACTCCAGTTCATAGACTTACTCTCGTCCTAAGAAAGATGCAGAAATCATTGAATCATAGAATGGAAATGCTGCTGCAGAATCAGCCATAAACAATTAAAAACAAGACAAATTGATTTCACACATAACTTTTAGAGAAAAACAGAAGTGCTAGAATGTGAGGGAGAAGTGCCACCATAACCAGTTACTGCTTGTCGGCTGTGCACTGCTAGCCTGACGATGCCATGCCAGCAGGTATATGGTAAAATGCCTTTGTGAAGGGAAAAACAAAATTCCGTTGGTTTTAGCCGGACTACAGTAGCAAATTAAAAAGCTTCCTCTTGCTTCCTCGTAGATATGAGGTTTATCTGGAAAGGCAACAGATGCTCTGAATTTCAGTGCTTAAAATGAGACATTGAGATGCTTTCTCCTCAGCCAAGTTGCTACAAGTATGGGAGAAGATGCTCTTTTTTCCTCAGCATTGAATGAGATGTTAAACTTAGTTTTCTAAGCTCATTTCATGAATCATTCATGATCAAGCACAAATCCTCATGAACTTACAAGCTTCCTGGTCGAGAGCACTGAACCAGCAAGAAGAATATTTAGGAAGATTTAATGGGAATGACAAAACAGTTAAAAATGGGACTAGTGGGATCATAAACAGTAAGTGAATTCATTGGACCAGACAGAACACTTATCAGTTGGTTCAGTCCCATTTGTACTATCAGCAATGTTGAGAATAAAAGTATTGCAGATCTTGCAAAGAACTCCAGATTCTCAAATTCTTTCTATATTTTAATGTGTCTGCAGTTGTTATTTCTGTGAAGGGAATTGGGCCGTACTGTTGCACTTGTGACTCACTGAAAATCTGTTTTGAGACTTCTCAGTATGATGCTGTAAGTCATGCCAAGAAAAACACTAATTTCGGATAAAATAAATCAAATTGTATTTATGGTGACCAACACACTCCTAATAAGTTTTGTCGCCAAAAATGATCTGAGAAGATAACTCAAAAATATCTGAGAAGATGACCAGATTTAGAAGAAAATGGGTTAGCTGATCAGCAACAAATGGTTGGAAGACACTAAAAGCAAAAGTCTTTGTGCCTTTTTTACCATTCCTGTTTGTGCTCTCACTCAGTTAGAAGATGCACACACTTCTGTGGCATCTGCTCCCCACTCTTCATCGTCCAGCTGGGGGAGGCAACAGAGGGGAGAAAGAGGAGCCTGGGGAGGATATGCCAAGGGAAAAGGAAGTTCACAAGATCTTAGAGACTGTAAAGCGAACAAAGATGATGCACCCTGCTTTGGAAATTGCCAGGTGAGGGTTAAGTTATGACCACTCTACCTTCAACAACCCGGCCAGCGCTGCAAGGACGGTCAGCTGGGAGCGCTCAGTGCCCCACGGCAAGCAGCACTACACTTCCCAGGCGGGATCATCTTGCCCTCCTTGCACCAAAATCCATCTGCACCGTCTACCGTAACTCCCAAACAGGTCTAGCTCTTTTTATTTTTAATATCTGCTGAAATTGCATAAAAACGTATGGGCAAGTACAGTGGTGGATTTCAGACAGTGATTTGGAAAAGAACATGCAGGGTCATCTTCACGGGCTCCAAACTCCTCAGGGCTAGAATCCTCTAATACTCAAACCTCTTGCACATCAATGTAAGGCCTTTGCTACTTCCAAACTATACTGGTGCTTTCTGGAAGCACTATAACAAACTCCTAGAGGCATCAGTCAGCTGGGGACCCTCTGCAATTACCTATCAAATAGAACACAAGAGACCAGGAGTGGAACATTCTCAACCACGGGGCTGCCAATCTCTGTCCCCACCCTGAAGGAGAATGGAAGAGCTGTTCTCTCGTCCTTTTCAAATCCTGTCATATCTCCATGATGCTGCCAAAACACAGGAACTGTTGTAATCAGAGACCTCAACTATGGCAATTTCATACAAACTGAGTACACTCAAAACACAATGAGAATTAATCAATCTCCTCTATAGCTTGCCACTTCATATCTTTGTCTGAAGCATAGGTGCATTGGACAGAAATGAATTAAAATGCTGATAGATAAAAATAAAAATATTCAAGCTTAATCTAAGAAAGTAGTAACGTCTAAAAATGCCTTGAAATTAGTCATTTATGTTAAACAGCAACTGTTCATGATTTCTATTAAAACAGCTCTGCTTTTCTTTTTAACTAATCATATTAAAAGAAAATCAGGAAGTTTTCATATTTTAGGCTTCTGCACTTCTAAAAATCAAAATCACATGGTACCTAAACTGTTCGAAATTGCATTTATACAGAAATGTAAGTAAACTTTCACCTTTTGAAAGAGTAAGATCTATGTATTGCTTTGAAAAGGGCACTAAATGGCTCCTGCATTTAGGACAGGATGGCAAACCCTTTTTACTGCAATGTCTGAGATTATGCTGCTGGCCTTTGCTGTGATGTCAAGCATCAGCCTTTGTGGCATTGCAATTTCCCTTCTAGAAGAAAAGTTGATATTTGTGGAGCAGATTGCACTGAATGAAATTTGCAGTCTCTGATGCCTGCTAGTGGGACATTTGTTACATGCTCTGTTCTGAATGTAGTAATACATATTTCAGTGTGGCACTGCTTCTTCAAAAGATTAAAAATCTCTTAGTCCTGTGAGACTTGTGTCAGCATCTGATTTCATGTGCAAGGTAATCTTTAAATATTAATATGGAGCAAGGTCATGCTCTCTTTAACCCCCAAAATGGAGTTAGTAAATCATGATCTGGCAGTAAGAATATACAGGGCACATCAGTATTTGTTTAGGGCAAAATCTAAATTTAAATTAAACTAAATTGGCTACTGGTATTTTTATAATTGCATATATGTAATTTATTCTCTGTGGGCAGAGGGGCAGTATGGATAGCCTACGAAGATGTAGTTGAAAAACATTTATTAGAAGGATATTAATAAAATCTCCTGAACTGACAGCAGAGAAAGTGGTATCTGAAATACCAGTTAGATAAATATAAAGTGGGAATTCAGAAGCTCTTGGGGCAAATCAGCTGCTGTCAGATCTCTGTTGACTGCAGCTGAATGAGTCACTTTACACCAGATGAGCAGGAGCCTTTTGGGCTCTCATCTAAGCTGAGCCACTGATTTATGGCATGACACTGGTAGGCTTTTTGACCTCTTTATATGACATTCATCCTACTAAGGAACAGGGGAGGGGGAAGTGCTGCACCTTACTGGAAACTAGATGATGGACCCAAATAGACTTTCCTTAGGCAAAATAAAACATTTCATAGTTAAATTTCTTGAGAGGGGCTGATGGGTTAGCCTTGTAATTCTATATACATTGCCATTACATGTTATCTGGAGCTCAGCTCCCAATGCAGCTGGGGTTCATGCCACACATAACTAACCACATTTGTTTTTCTGCCAGGGGACCTCCCTTGCTGCGGAGATGGGGAATGGCTTTATCCTACAAAAGAGAGCCAGTTGAACTCTGCGAGGAGTCAGTGCTGTGAGACCATGACCTTTCATATGAAATACTTAGAGGGCAACCAAGCAGTGGCAGAATCTGGGAAGGGATAGAGTCTTCATCTGAGCACTGGGAAATAAAGGGAGACAAATCATTTAAATTTAAAAATACAGAAAGTGTGCTTGCTAAATAGGCAGTGAATGTGTGATGCTCATTTAGAGCAAGAAACAGCATATTTGAGCATTAGCATTTAATGATTTGAAGTACTGAATGGGCAAGATTTTCCTTACAGAAGCATCTGAGGCAAAAGGTGCTCGTAAATAATCAGCTAAAGTAGCTTCATTTTGCTCTTTGCTCTGCTTCCTAAAGTTGCCAATTATTTCAAATTATCCATATAAATTTTGTGATGTAGACCACTGTGTCTGTTGGGAGACACGCTAAGGCTTTTAAACTCATTTTCCTTGGCCCTTTTATATTGGTCTGAGCCCAAAAGCATTCTATGGGCCTCATCTGTGAAGTTAATGGGTGTCTCAGGATCAGGTCAAGCAAGCTGCATTACACCAGACACAAGTCAGTCAGTGAGAAGTATTCAGAAGAGACTCAGAGTCTTCACGAAGCAACATCTGCAGTTGAGTCTCTACTAAGAGATTAAAATGTTTAAATCAGTCTATGTTACCACTTGGGGCAGGTTCCTCATCTTGAAGAGGCCATAACATGCTTCAGCAGATTCTCCTAGACCTCACAGAGCATTATGCTACCTGGTGGTGGTGGTCTCCAGCCTGCCTGCTGTCCATGGATGTTCAGGGATCTGTGGGTTTGTTCTAAAGGTTCTGCAACAATAACATGGAAAAGCTTATTTTCAGTAGGCTTATGTTTGTTATACAGGTGACCCCACCTCCACTGAAAGCTGTCTTTGAAATCCACAGATAAAGGTTGAATTAAGACTTTGCTGTCATGTATAACAACTCAATACTAATACTTTACAGTTCCTTATTCACAGATGGATTTTTCAATAGGTTCAGAAATTGCTTTCAAAGCACGGTTCCAATTCTCCCTAAGCAGCTCTTGCCTGCTAAAAACTCACTGGAGTTGTTTTGTAATGTTTAAACATGTATGGAAACCCACTCCTGCCTGGCATTGCTTCATAGAAATCAAACTGAACAAAGAAAGTCCTTCCTCTGAGGAGGACATAGGAGCAAAGAAACAAGCCGGCAGGCAGTGAGGACACCAAGAGAGAAAAGGCAAGTTATCCAATGAAACACAAGACTGGGTAAAGACAAAGGGGAAAGAAAGGGAGGGCAAAAGGAAAGCCAGTCTAGAGAACAGCCTGCGAGAGCAGAGAGGCAAGCAGGGGCTCTCGGCACCTGCTCCGCCCAGAGGACAGCAGGGCGACAGGCTGCAGCCTGCTGGGCTGGGCCTGAGGCAGCAGCAGGGCCACAGCTGTGGCACCTGTGGCAGGGACCGTCCCTGTCACAAAGCATCACCACACCACTGCCATCTCAGAAATTGCTAGCACCAACAAACCAACAGAAAACAAAAAATGTACATGCAAACCAGAGAGTGGCCCATATTGTGTACAGCTGATCTAGGCTACCTCGAGTCACTAGAAAGACATTCATTTCCATTTAAAATAGAATAGGATCACAAATGCCTTGGGAAGTGGGAACATATCTTCTAGTACAAAATCTCTTCTCAGAGTACAGGGAAGTCATCCTGAACATGCCATCCTTTATAAACCAGCATCTGCGGATGGACACCGCGTCAGAACTCCTCACAAAGATGGAGAAAGGTGGAGGGCCCTCTCAAAGCCTTGTTTGTTTTCCAGCTAGGATAGAAGAACAGCTCACGAGGGGTGCTCATTTTAGCCACATGAAGCAGCAGCTCTGCAGCCAGCAGAGCGAGAAGGTGTCACTGGTACAAGGAGTCACCGTGCTGCAGAAAACCTACCCAACGCTGCTGCTGCCATCCTGGGGTGCTTTCCGCACAAAATGGGCTCCAAGAGTCCAAGAGGAGGAGGCTGGGGAAGAAGAAGATGTGGACAGACAGCCAGGCTGGGGCTGGAGAACCAGAAGAGTTTGGAAGCAAAACCTGCTTCAAAAGAAGGGTTGCCTCTTGTCAGAGGAAGAATCAAGGACAAAGCAACAGCAATTAGCAAAATTTTAAAAATTCCTCTAAAATACACAATAAATCTTTTTGCTCTTGGAAGAGCCAGAACAAAAGATGAGCACAAAACTGCTGGCAAAATGCAGAAGTCCCTGTCTCACCATGCAGGCAGATGAAGTTATTTAGTCAATCCTGTATTGTTTTCTCTGGGCTACAAAGAAAAAAGCTGCCCAAAGTTTCGGTCAATATTTACCTCCTGGGTTAATAAATTGTGATCCTGACCTCAACAAAAGTCAATATCTTCTGATTATTATATGCAGGCACCTTTTTATTTGTCCTCACTCATTGTATAATGAGTCACCCGTTTCCACTGGCAACTTCACTTTAATTTTGAATGTCTGAATTGAACAATCACTTATTCTCCAAAGGCAAAAGACAAAATTACGATAAACCAGAGCTGCAAAATACAGAATGAGGTTGCTATTTCTAGTGAACAAGCAAGCTTGGGCAGGGGGCAGAAGGGATCAAGGATTAAGCATGAAAAATAGCCTTTTTAAATCCTCTTTTAAATATCTCTGAGTGACAAGGAGCAGAGACAGGAAAGCCCTGAACTGTGTTATTCAATACAATAAGGCCACAAGTGTGGGAAGGAAGAAAAGACAACAATTTGGCCTGACTGGTGAACTTGTTTTAACAGAACAGTATTAGTCTTTCTCTCTAAAAAAGCCAAGAGGAATATCAGAAAATATATGCCAAGGGCAGCAAGTATAGATGGGAGCACTTGCAGGCCACATGGCAGAACTGAATGAAGGCAACCGCATCTCGCTTCTTCCTTACAGGTGGACTGGGCCAGGACCAGAGGGAGAAAGCTCAGGGCGTTACTGTCATGATTATACAATGTTTTATACAGTACCATAGGTGTGCACTGTGCTTGCCTGGAAGAAATCAAAGCACAGACTCACCTGGCAAGATCAAGAATCAGCTAGAATCACATTTTCGCTCTTCAACTTCTCATTTTTCTAACATCCTCCACCAAGTAAAACAAAAACATCCCTTGGGCTTACAAGCCATGTGATACTGGAAGGATTTTCACCCACACAACCCACTGTTCTCATTTCTTTTTTAAAAAGTAAGTTACTTTACCAGTTTAAGTTTGTCTGACTTGACATTATTCTACTATTAATCACACTCTGGCAAACAGTGGTGAGAGTAGCACGCCTCTAGCTCAAGCACAGCACTTTTTGAACAGTGAAAAATCAGCAAGAGCAAGTTATGGTCAAAACAATCATGATCTTTGTGAGTACCTAGCTAACAAATCCCATGAAGACTCATCCTAAAACATTTCTTCTAAAATACACATTCTCTATCTGCATGGTACTGCTCTGACACCATGTTACCTCGTGCTGTAAACAAAAAATGGCCAAAAAATGACCAAAGCAGGTCATGTTGAACTCATGGGAAAAGCCACAGAATTGTTATTTGCAAACTAGAAAATAAGCCGTTTTTCATATGGGACATTCAACCCAATATTTCACAGTTCAATAAATATTTTTATTATGATTTCTATTTGTTATCACCATGCTTTATTTCTATCATACTTAAAAAGAAATATTTAGAAAGGCTGGAGTTACTCTTCTTGAGTTTCAGAGAAAATATACGATCATATTTTCCCATTTTCTTCATAAAGCCAGTTTACAGCTCACTTGCTATAAGCACCTTTTACATGTAGACTAGCAGAAATAACAAAGCCATTTAGACAGCTTACAGAGCAAAAAGCAGCTGATTTTCTGAAACAAAAATACAAAAAATCAGAAAATAAAAATCCGTTTCCCACCACGAAGTCATAACTCAGAATCTGACAATGCAAAACCTCGATACATTAAAGGTTTATTTGATATCCTCAGACCTACTGAAATCAAATGTTTTCCACCATTAACATAGTTGAGATTCTTTATTTCCATCTAATGACCTGTATCAGCATCACATTGCTACCAACAAGAAGACATGCTAATCTGTATGCCATTAAACAGCATGCATATCCATAGAGCAAGGTTGGAAATTGTCTTATGGGCAGAAATGGATGAAATTTCAGTAGGTTTGAGTAAATTGGTGGACACTTTGTGGCTATGGAGGATTTTAATCAACAGCCTTTATAACACCTTAAAAATGGAAACTGATTTAAACTCATTGTCAATAGACAGAAAGAGTAAGAAGGTGGAAAAAACATAGATGCTGTTGTTTCTCAAAATCCAACACACTCTGAGGGAGATGCCTACTTTGGAAAAGAACTTCTCAGCATGGAGCAGAGCAGAACCTGTGCCAAGGTTTTGGATGAGGTTGTTCTCCCTCTCTGTCTTCTGCAGCTGGAAGCTCCCTCCATATCTAGCACAAACAGTGCCACTCTGCTAGAGGAGCTATGGATTGCACCCAGTATAAAGTGCTGCAAAGAATGCTGGCTTGGGTTTATTTCTAAATTTCACAGCAAGCCAGTGCAAAGAGCAGGGAATATTCTTGATATGTTTATTGTAGCCTGGGCTGCTAAAGAGATTCAGTGAAGTACTCTAAATTAGCTGAAGATTGTGAATCCTAAAGAAATGTAAGAGGGTCTCTGTGAAGGAAGGCAGCAGGCAGATGGTTTTCGCAGTGGAAAACAAAGGATGGGTTTTGTTAGAAACTTTCATCAGTACTGAAGAATCATTTCTACCAGCAGCCAAGATTCTAACAGATATAAAGGTTGTAAACTAGTAATTCAACACTTGCTTCTTCAGACGCTCTGACTACAATTTAAACACGGATTTAATTAATAAGTTTAATATTTTAAGCTGGATGGATTCCTGTTTTCTTCTGTGCTCTCCTTTATTTTTCCAAGCAATAACCTAAAATATAATGCGCTTACCAGACCATAATTGAATGGACTGAAAAATAAGAATCATAAAAATACTTGTTTACAATACAAAGCTTGGATTAATATTAGCAACTGTTTGAAAGCACTGAAATAACATCTGTAGCCTCCTCCTTTCTAGTCAAGTAAATCTTTGCTTTATGCAGAAAATAGTATTCAATAAAGAATACAATCTAAATTTTGAGTTATATAAAAATCACAACACATCTTTTTTGCTCCTCTAAGATTCAATAAATAGTTCAATAGATCTTCTTTATTCCTTTCACCCTTCTGGGGAAAAGAATGATTCTTAGGCAAAGAGCTTGCAGGCCAAATTTCAATCTGAAAATAATCTTTATAGCTGAGTTATAAAACAATGAGTATAACAGTTTATGATGTGAAAGTTGATGCAGACTTTACTGCTTTGGCATGATTGGTGAAGCTGTATTAAAAATAAATAAAGGTAAAACAAAGCAAAAATAATCAACACACAAAACAGGCATTCTATACCCTTTGACTAAATAACAGAAGCTATATGCTATCACAGCCATATAAATCTTAAGTCTTACACCACTCCACCCTTATTATCTCTACCAAAAGAAAAATGTTTATAATAATACATATATTGATTTTGCTTTTCGTTCAATAACAAGATTTACTGACCCACTCTTCAGTCAATTGTAACCTCTTTGGGTCGACAAATCTCGATACTGATCTCAATAGAAGTCAATACCTGCTTATTACTTACCTCCACATTTAGACGCCTATCCCAAATTCATATGGGCATTCCCTCGACAAGAAGAAATAAATACTTTTTGTTTAGTTTATATACAAAATAGGCTCAAATATTTTTCCTGGAGACAGTCAACTCAAAGCCATGAGATGATGCTGTATTTTAGGAAAACAATACTACGCATTAATTTCTGTAACTTGTAATCAAAGTTGCTCAGCTTCTCTATGTTGTTTCCTTAAAAAGTCAAAGACTGACCTTCTTGTAACTCCTATTTTCTTCCCACACAAAATGTAGTTGAGCAATCTGATATTTTATCCTCACTAACCAAGAAAGGTAAATAGCAGTAAAAATTAAAGAGCTATTTATAAATAATTATACGCAAACAAACACGCCAGTTCAACAGAGAAATGTAACAATTGCCTTCTCAGTTGCATTTGCATAAGGCTAGGATAAAAATAAGCCTTTAGACGCACTATCACACCTGAGTTTGTGTGTGAGTTAATTCTATACGTTAATAGGCAGAGTCATTCTCCAGATTTGCTGTTCAGCATCTAAAATGTCAAATGCTGGCTATGAGAAGACATTCAAAATAGGATTTTATGTCTTATATGTAAATAGGTTAAATGGAAATTTATTTCCCATGCAGTCCAAAAGCTTATATAAGAATCTTAGCATAGAGCCAGCTAATAAGGAATGTCTTTTAAAGTACTGTCTCATTAGATTTTGTTTCGAAAACTGGATTACCTTTTTTTTTTTTCACGTGAGTTCAGAATGGAAACTAAGAAAATACTGATACAGAAGTCTGGAATGACATGGCAAGAAAATGTCAGTGGTAGCAGAAGTTACATTGAAAAGTGCCTTTACAAGTGTCTTAGGCATCCACAAGAAACACCACTGCACTGATCTCAAGACTTACTTAAACATAAAATACATATTTAAGTTTTAGCCTAATCAGAGCTATTAATGTAACATTTTTTAAGATTTTCTTAAAAATAGACATTCCCATCACTGCCCCATAATATATTATCTGAGGTAAGACGAGAACGTGCAATCTGTTACAAGTTTGTTTTCTTGTATTTGTCAGTTAAATCCTAGTCTGAAAAATTCCATAAAAATTTAGATGTGGTTTAAGCCCAGAAGGCTCCTTTCTGCACTTATTTATACCATTTTTGTCTATAAAAAGAGGTGTGATGCAAGAGAATCATGTCTGCATTTACTTAAGACCTGTATTTGACTAAAAAGGTAAGTCAATTCAGCATTAAATTGTTTTTCAGGCTAAACAAAATCAACATTACTTATAGGACCCAATAGGAGGCCTAAAAGAACATTTATAGCCTTTTAAAAATAGAGAAAGCTATATTGATTTGCAAAATGTAAAGCATTAGACTGCTCAGATACACAGAACTGTCACATAAAAGATCTAGGTCAAGAAACACCAATAAAACTCTCATTCATCTAATTAGTCAAAGAGCCCTGTGAAAGGGCAAGCAAGGTTAGAGTGCTCTGTCTAGCGCCTGATATTACTGCAGGATGACAAGACATTCTTCATGCCCAGCTTTAATGATGTCTCTGACTGTCAGGTGAAGGCCACATGCTCCCTGGGCATGGGGCTGCAGCAGGGAGACTCTGAGAGCTTCCCACCACCCATCACGGTGGGGATCCACCGAGACCCATCTGATAGCACTGTCTGCATGGCAGCACCACTATTTACACCCTCATATAGCAAGAGAATTGGATCCACAGAGACTTTTCATCCAAAGAACATGTGGGTACCTAACTAAAAGGTAAGCCCCGCTACCTTACACCAGCTCCTCTGCTGTGGATCTCCACGAGAAATAGGAGTGCAAGCACGTCACTGAAGAAAAGACATGGTGGGATGCAACTAGGACTGTAAACAAGAATGTATATGGCCCAGAGGTGCTGTGTAGAAGCTCTCCAAGCATACCAGAGATACTGCAAAGGTCCATCTAATGGATCTTTAAGAAAATAAAGTTAGACTACAGCAGCTCCCGTAAGAAAAAGGAATCTAGGATTTGGTTCCTAATCTAGAAAGCAGGGAGGATTATATTTATTGAACCTGATTTATTTTTTCCTCCACAAGAACTGGTATTAGGTAAACCATCTTCAAATTAAAATATGAGTGCATTTTTATGTGATAGTGATTAAAGTAGGTGAACTTCAGAATACTGTAATATGAAGGATGACAATAACCAACATGGATGAAGTGCCAGTAGAAACACAGCACAGGCTCAACAAAGATCAAGTGCCAGAGTAAAGGAAAGTTAAGAAAAGATGAAGAGACTAGAGGACACTTCCTGAGGGCGAAAATAAGGTTAAAGAATGATCGTTAATGTGTTACTGACACTCCACAGTTACAATAAGAATTGTGCAAATGAATACATAATAAAGACTAATAATAATAGTTGGGTAGCTTTGACTAGATGGGAAGAGGCAGAGGGCAATGAGAAGATCAGTTTAATAATGGAGACATTCTGCCCTGACTGTGGCAAAGGCCTTGGAAGATGCTCAGAGGGAAGAAATCTCCATGGAGATTCATGAAAGCCATTCCTTATTATTATTTTGCACAGAGATCTCTATCCCTGAACAAGCCCTGAGGCCCATTCAGATTTCCTGAAGGCCCTAGAAGATGAAACCTACCTTTGAAATGTGAAGAGCTTGAGCATAAGCAGTATTTCACCATGCTGAAGGACACGGGCTATCTCCATGTCTGTGTGCTGAGGGCTTCACAGCCCTACTACCACTCCCAGCAATCTCCTGTGCATTTTAAGATACTTCTTGCCTTTAAACCCATCATGCTTCAGGTTTTGATATCATTAACCTAATGCAGGATTATGGATAAGTGTCCTTATAGAGCAGAGAGGAACACAGAGACAAGGGGAGGGGAAAATACCAAATCGTTTGGTTTTACTCCATGCTAATGCATGCCCCTCTTATTTACTGAAACAGAGTTCAATTAGGACACAAATCTTTGTCACTATTTGCAAAACCTGCGTTCCCTCATTCGCTAATTTCTATAGCTGCAGAATTAATAGGATTGATTACAGCTAACATTTGACTTGATTGCATTTTAATTGAAAATCTTCAGATGTATTGAAGATTTTCTATCTGCCTTTCAGATGACAAGAGATGATGAGGCTGATGGAGCTACCAATACAGCCAAATTTCCAGTGTAGTTTTGACTGTGAGGGTTATTGCTATAGGAACCTCTCAAGCTCCAGCACCTTTTGCTGGCAGAAAGCAAAAAGTACTATTGTGTTATGTATTCCATTCGAGTTTCTCACTTTGAAATAGTTGTGATTGTCATCCTTGACCAGGTTAAAACTGGCATTTTTATCACAACATTCCTGGCATGGTTCTGCAAGCTATTTGCTTGTGAGCAGTTATCAGCTGGCAAATATTTTAAAAGAGGTTGGCTGATTAAAATCATATGCCAAGAGCTACACAGAAACAACAAAATAACCAAAGGCAGCCAAGATTCTCCTCAAACGTGTATTTTCTAAGAAAGGAAACCTATACATGCAGAAGAGTCACAAATCCCACATCTTCATTTAATATTTGATCATCAGAAACCTAATAATTAAAACTGGGAAGGTTAGGTTGGTCAAGTTTTACAGCTGAGCGCACTCCCTGAGCATGCTCAAATCAGCACTTACGAGATTAATTTATAAGCTCTTCAAATTCTGAATCTCCAAGGTTTATGCTGTCTGTGTATTGTTTGCATAATGTAGTTTTACACTGCTAAAGCACTACCTATAAAGGGATTATTTTCATATTCAGCACATTAAAGATACAGCACAATTCATAGATATCGCACTGCGTTTATGCCTGAGATAGCAGGTAAAGTGTCTCTCGTTCCGATTATCTGTGAAGCAAACATAGGAACGTGGATGTTTTGGGAGAGAGCGTACCCTTACTGAAATTAATTCCCCAACGGTTTTATTAAAGTCTGCAAATTGCATTATTTTCCCATCATATTTGAAATATTGCACTTCCTTAATGCTTGCTCTAACCCATGGCATGCCATCTTCCCTGGGGTGTCTAGACATGGTGTCTTAGATTTATGTGTATGATCTCAGTGTGTTACAACATCACTCCTGACTAATGCATTATTACAATACTTACATATATTCCCAAGTGTCACTGTATTGATTAGAAAATCGCCAATCTGCATATGCACACCATCTGTGCTTCAGAGAAGCAAAACATGCAGGATAACATTTTTGTTACTCAAAGCAAAATTCACATACTACTAAAAGAACAAATGGGTACTCTTTTTTATGTTTTGTTCTGTAAAATAACAAAGAAAATGAATACTATTTTTGCAAAACAACAGTCCATGCCTGACAGAAACAGAAGCATTTTCCTCACTATACAGCCAGAGCTAGCTTTAGCAAGGACATGCAAACAATCCACCATTTCAGAGATAGCAAATAATACAGAAGCAAAGCATACTACTGCAATGAATTTTAAAAATCTTAGCTCAAATGCAACAACAGGGGACTTTTCAGCAGAACTGGCTGTAGTCAGCAGCGAGTCCTTTCTCAGCTGAAAGCTCCAAGAGTGGTTGTAAAAGATGAATGAGGCCCTTGCTTACTGGGGCGAAATGCTTTTAAAGGACAAGAATCTGCTTATCTTTGATTGATTGCTCAGTCTGATACTTTCCTTTATAAAGTTTATTGACTACAAGCCCATAAATCAAAGAAAAACAAATCACAGGTTCAATTTTGGGGACATTGACATCCTGCCATCTTACAGCAATAGCTTAGAAGTCGCAGGGCAGGGAAGAGGAGGGATACAGGGGACTCACAGAGACAAAAGCATCTATTTCAGATAAACCATCACTTCAAATATTTTTAAATGATTATTCATTTGTGCCCCATAACATTTTTAAGTCCAGAGAAAGATGCAGAAAAGCAAAGCACACTGATCAATTTTTGAAAGTCCTTAAAATGCTGAATTTGCAATGGAGAGGCATACTTTTCACTGTGCTGCTGTCTCTCTCCAGTTCTGCTAGGTTACTATTGCATTCCCATACATTCCTCACCCTCTGTAAGGATGCTACGCTTACAATTTAAACTATTAAAGCAAGAGTCAGAGTTCTTTCAGGGGAATATGAAGGTTTGGGAAGCTCAAGGTCTCTATACCAAAAGCCTCCCCACCCATGTATAAAAAACATTTGCATGTAAGGAAAGCACTAGCCATAGATCTCGCTCATACGTGGCATACGGTATAATATGACAGCACAATAATATAGATTAATTTGTGCTGTTGACCTTGACATACTATTCTATTGTGTCTTCTTTTAAAGTCAACACTCAGGTCATTAGAACATCTGGTGTTTAACAAAAAATCCCATTCTGAAGTGCTAAATGTGTTGAAACAAATGGTACTGTACTATCATTATGCAGTGCAACCTCTCTGTTAGGGGTCTAATTTCAAGGCTACCCTGACTGAACTACATTATTATTAGTGGTTTTATAATTCACATCTTGCCACAGTACATAAAATACCTCATTATCAAAAGTAGCCTTTTAAAAGCTGGATTGGGTTCCATGTAAGCAGGACTGACTGTCGCTTTCTTTTCATTTTATCTTCAGAGACATCTGGAGGGGCTCAGTCTGCACACTGCTGAGCATGCTGGCCCCAGCCCAGAAGAGCACTTTAGCACGCACATGTATTTATACACACAAATAGCCTCCTTTATTTTAGCAGGACTTGCTATTGAGTTACATGTGTGTTACATTACCTTGCTGAATATAAGTGGGTCCACCACACCAGCTGGAAATCACACAGCGCTCAGCATTGCCTTCTCCCCATTTTACGTTGTCTTATTTTCAGATGGTGCTCAAATCTAAGCTGGTGCTGAGCACAGGGTGCGGCTGATGCAGCCTTTTAGTGGAAGAATGAAGATCAGGGAGATGATCGGTAGCACAGAGCGAGCAGCTTTGTTTCATGGGAATATCTCCAGGATGTTTAATACACAAAAAGAAAAGACAAAAGGTAGCTACTCTGCCCTACAGTGTCTGCCAGCATGTTGCCACCTCTGACACCACTGCCATCCCCAAACCTCACTCCCTCCACTCAGCCTGCTCTTTGTTCCCCAGCAGAGAGTCTTCATGTAATGAAACACGTGTTATCTCTGCAGCATCTTAGGGAAATTCACAATGCCTCATCAGAAAGGACTAACGCTTTTCAGTGGTCTGCTGACCTTCACCTGACCTGAAGCAGACCACAAGTTCTATGAGCATTTCCGCTTTCCCAGTTAGCAGGGAGGAACATCAGCCCAAGCCACGTTCCTCCAACTGCGTTGTGTTTGTGCTGTGAGTCACAGTAGGCTGATTCTCCTCCGCTTCACAAATCTTGCCATCATTTACATCCAAGCAAAGCAAATATAAAAAGTAACTGCTCTACTTCTTAGCCTGATTTGCACTCACTATGCAAGTACAGGCAGAGAGGAACTGGCCCTAAGAAGCATACCAGTAGCTGAGTACCATGCCTCTGACACGTAAACTTTTTCTTGATCAGGTGGAAAAAATCCTCATAATCAAGAGCATGTACAAGTACTGTTGGCCTCTCTGAAGTAAAATGCATGAATCACATTGCCTGAGGAGGAACGGGTACCTCCAGCTTTTGAGAAAAGGGAACATTGCTAAGGAGAGCACGCGTGTCTGTTTATAAAGAGCTGTGCATGCTGAGCCAAGCAAAGAAGGAGTAGTGGGAAGCTGCTCAAGGTTGTTCAGCACAGAAAAGTAATGGCCCAGAAAATGCCATTGACTCACAGCAGGGCTGGAGGAGGAGAAGGTGGCTGTTATGCTGTGACTTGGGCCAAGGTGAAGTCATTTCCAGTTGTTTTAAATGAGATTTCTGCTACAAGGTCCCAACTGATCTCCATGAGAAGTTTATATATAGTTTCTATAAAGAAGAAAATAAAAGACAGACATTACCGAATGAGAAGACAGCATTGAGCAATCAGACGCCAAAGAACTAATCTCATTAACTCCTTCTAAGATTTCAGCTGTCAGTCTGCAGTTGGCAGCTAGCAGAAAACTGAATACAATGAATGAGACATCTATTAAACATTTTTTTTTCCAGGCCATCTACCTGATCTTTTATACTTGTTTGTTCTGTAGTAACTTAGAAGTTACAACTGCTGAAGGAAGTAGAGAAAATCCAGAAAAAAAAGCCCACCCTGCTCCTACGCAGCTTCATGCCGCTGGGTCAATGATTAACAAAGACAAGGTCCTACTGCAGGGAAGCTAAATGGAGTTCATTATGGACATGAAAGTTAGCAGGGCCAAAAAGGTGAGGCTATAGGAAAGAGGATAAAATAAGAGCTTAACAAGTGTGGATTTTACTTCCTCAGTACAATAAGGAAAGCTTTTAACTACCAACTACTCTTAAAAAAAAAAATCTGGGTAATAGGGACTTTAAAACAGATACTGTATACTGTCCTGCATGTGCTCAGAAAAATTAGTATTGTAATGTATTCCTTCAAAATTTCTGTCATATGTAATCTTTACACTAGGTGTCTTGCAGACTGAAAATTTGTTTTTGTCGTTTTCTGGAAAAAAAGGAAAATGGAAAGAAAGCTGAACATCATTTCCATAGAGTAGAGTGATGTCCACTGAACCTGGACAGAGACATCTACCTCAAAACCACCACAAAACTATGAGCTTTTGTCACCAGTGCTGACTGCCGAGTAACTGGGGAATGTCGTGCCTCCTGAGGGTGCATACTTCCAGAAGCACACTACAGACAGCTTGCTACTATATCCACTGACAGGGTCTGCAGCTACAGCTAGCAGGCACTGAGATACAAGAGGATTTTCTTGGCCCAGAGATCTGCAAGTGACAGCCTGTGTCCCACTTGCAGATAATTTTAGGCCACATGCTGCAGTACTGGGCATCTGGGCAACACAATGGGAGCCAGCTCTTACTTCAACTGGTATTTACACCCAAAGATCAATAGTGAGTAATTGCTTGCTACAGGTTTAAAATGGACTTCAGATCTTTTACAAGAACATTTAGGAGATGACCTGTTGTCTAAGCAACCCTTAGGACAGACAGGAAGAATCAGACATGACCGCAAGTTAAGACGGCTTCAAGTCGTCTCCAACAACTTGCCCATGGAAGGGAATCCAACAAGCAGCATGTCCTAGAAGAGGGAAACTGTCCCCGTTTGCACTGCTGTGCAAAGCAAACTTCAAAATAAAGCAAGAGGATCTGCCAACTAACTGTTACAATGGGCACACAGAGCTCTGTGCAATGAGCAGCCGTGGAGAACTGCAACCTCGGTACAGAAGACGTGGGATGAAACAACGCAAGTCTGAGTAAATCAGGCAAGTAAAAGGAAAACGCAAGCTTTCTGTCATCTTTAGCATTTCCTAGGACCTTACAGATACTTCAGAAAGTGAAGGGTTGTTTGAAACAGGACTCTGATTTAAATTTCTTAAGTATTTAGGTGAAAAATTCTCTTGTTATAGGAAAAAAAAAAAAAAGTTACCTTACTGCCACATGGTGACAATCATTAAAAGAACTATTGCTAACCCATGTGAGTTCTTGAAAATACCATACTTTAACTTTGCTCCCACTGTTACGTGTTCTCAGACTTGAAGAGAAAATGAAGAACCCAGTTTGTTATTTTGCTCAGATAATAACAGTTATAAAAATAGATTAACTGTCAGTATCATGAATTAATATCACAGTAGTACAGGGGCTCAGATAACATACTCAGGCCATAAGTACAGAAGCAAGAACACAAAGCTTGTGCTTTGACCTGAGAAAAGACAGCCACATCGCTACTGTGGATAAATGTTTTTACATAAAATGAAATTTGTATTTAGTAATTCTGTGTGCTTTTAAAATCTGTTGTTTTTTTTTTTTCTTTCTACATATACAGACAGCTTTTGATGGTAAAGCATAGCATGTCAGCTACAAAAGATAATGCTCAAGTTAAAAATCCACAGCTTTTGGTTCATGGTACAGCTTTTTTTTTTACTTTTACTTTTC
>WBMW01005184.1:603243-757343 GCA_013396635.1 Penelope pileata
TTTTTTTTTTTTTTTTTTAAAGAATCTCTGAACATCTAAATGATAACATGTTTCAAGTAGCTGCTCCTTCCCTGGAGTTGAACAAAATTGAAAAGATCAAAGTTAGTGCAATCTTGTTCAAAGGTGAAGAGGTGAAATCTTATGTGTGCTAGAGGATCAGAGCAAATAGAAATGTACAATGCTTAGTGTGCGACACCTGAAGCCCACTTTCATCAAGGTACCTCATTTTCATTTGAATTCAGAATGTTTCTCATTTTATGGCAAAATAAGGTACAGCACAGGATTAGCTTGGCTACAGAACAGAAGAAGTCCTTCCCCAGCACTGAAAAGTAAACATCAGTAAAAGGTGAAAATGGTCAATTTTTTTTTAGAATGACTAAATTCACCACATTAAATTCTATATTCCTCCTTTAAGTAGCATTTATATAATTGAGTAAGATGAAGCCATTACACCTATGATGTTTCAAGTATCATAATGCTGTTGATAGTTGAAGAGTTTCTTGAAAAAACACCATGTTTTGAAGGGGGCTGCAGAGAGGGGCATCTAAAAAGGGTATGTTTTTTTCCCATAAAATCTTCATGTGACTGATGTGCCCTGACATAATGTATCATGATGAAATACAGCTGCCAAAAAAGAACTTCAAATGATGCCCTTTTTCTGGAGGGAAAAAAAAAAAAAAAAGTGATAAGAAAATAGGCACCTTTTCAGCAAAAGCTTTTAAAGCTTTAAAAGCATAGCAACCAGTAAAAAGGTTCTCAGGTAAAGGCTTCTTTACTCAATTTTGTCTAAGTACCTAGGAGCTAAATGGGGGGAAAGGGTATGGAAAATAATGCTCCAGCCTCTGTGAGAACCCTGAGGCACGCAAGACATAAGAAGACAAAAAGATTTTTATGTTCTTGTCCTACAATGGCATTTTTAAACACACTGGAAGGCCACTTTCCAAATTATTGGAAATTGTGGTACATTACCCTAACAGTGCTGATCTGAGAATTTTTTAGCATAAACCTCGATGTGAATCAAAGCGGTCACACAAATGCAAACATTCAGAACTCAAAGATCTACATTTCAAGTTTGCCTTTCTGAATATGTAGAATTTTTTTTTGCATGCTTTCCTCTTCTAGGACTGCTGTCACAGAGTGCTCTTAAATTCCATCCTGTACTCCACTGCCTTAAAGCAATAAGTATTATTGTATATATTGCCTTTTATGGATCAAACCTTGACCCAAAAATCAGGTCTGCTCAGAAGTACTATAAAAATCTTTTATATACAGCTCTCCTAGGAGCAATTCCACACAGATATTCACTAAAGCACATTTTAACAAGTGCATCCATACCTAAATTCCTGCATTGTTTTTTTTTTTCAAACCTCAACTCTGCTGGAAAAAAAAACAACAAAAAAAAACGGTGTTTGGCCTTCCAGTGGTAGCTCCAGAAAATGAACCCCTGGAAACAGAACAGGTTGATGCACTAGGATCATGGCCGGGCATGATCTGCAATTGAGGGACACAGCTGCACATGTAGAGAGTGGCTACCTCCAGTGTAATACATGCACAATTAGACCAGATAGAACTGACACTTTCAACAAACTATTCCTTTATACTAGATCAGAAATTATGTAGATCAAACTTATAGAACTGCAGGATGGTCAACTAGCACACGTATTTATACCAGTTCTCTTGGACACACAAACATGCACCTCTATCTTCCATGAAATATGATCTAAAATACATATAAGCAGCTCCCAAAGGAGTGACCTTGAGGACACACAATTTGCTGTCTCTTACATGTTAGTATGAGTCTTAGATGGTTCACATGTCAGTACGAGGCTTAGAGTAGAAGAATCAAGCTCTCATAATTTCCTGTTTATCTGAGTTTTAAATCACCCTTTTTTATTGTACCATTGAGGTACAGAAAGAACCGATCTAACATCCTATGTCTATTACCAGCCTCCCAAGATTTATCTGAACAGATAACTGTGAAAGTGCTATAGATAGACTAAACCTCTTCACTACAGGGACCCTCTTTACATTTCGTAAGAAATGATAGACTGACAAAATATATAAGGATCAGCCGAGTTGTGCAGTACAGGGTGGCTGACTTGCAAACAGAAGTTGTGCCAATTGTGTATTTTTATGCTCAAGTCTGCTCTTGCATTTTGGTGGCAGGTAGTCATCATATTTGCTATTTTGAAAGGGATGATCTGCTGGGATTTCAGGTTTCTTCTGAAGTACTCTGCAGAACCGCCTTCAGTTATTTCTTTAATCAAACATTTCTGCAGCATTCAGATGCTCCCAGCAAAGTTCCCAAGCTTTATACAAGCCACTATTTTACATAAATCACAAACAATGTGTTGTAAGCATAAGGATGGCTTTTAGTCATTGAAGACCATGCCAAGAGCACTGTGTTTGGAGGCACAGCTTCTATTTCCTACACAACTCTCCCATCTGTCTGTATAATAGAAAGCCCTTAGAAAGCATTCAGCTAGTCACTATTCTGGTACTCACAACACAGACAGAGTCTAGTAAGGTAGGATAATAGGTCAGATGTATCATACTGTTATTGTTCCTTTCTGTATTTGTATTTGTTATGGACTATAAACCCTGATGATCCAATAAAGGGCTGTGACCATGAATCCCAATTGGCTGCACAGTGCTATTTCATGGTGGGGCGAGTCCAGCAGTAACAAATTCAGCCAACGTAATGATTTCAGTTTCACTGTGTTGCTCTGTTTCCTGGGAATCTGCAGAAGATAACTGAGTGTGTCACAATCATAAATTCAGACACATACAACATTAAAATATCTTATGGAGCTTTAAGTCCCCGTGAAATGTCAGACTAATAAATATGGTGATCATATTTGCTATTTGGCAAAAATATTAATTAACTAGGAAAAGTTAATAAAATTATATTCCCCAAAATTATGCAACAGACAAATATTTTTTTCTTATTCATGGTTATATGAATGCAAAATGCCATAGATTCTTCATCTTTAATACCTAAGGGATTTATAAGCATATTGCATCCATAAAACTTGGTTCATCAGTACAGTACACAGCCCAGATATGCATATTTAATTACTCTGAAAGTAATTTACTTCTACAGATGGGGGTATTAGAAGGTCTTACTTCAATTTAAATTACTTCTATTTGAAAAATAATGTTATTTTGTTATGAATCTTGAGTGAAGAATTCACTCTTATTACAGATGAATAATACTTGACAATGGTAATTAATCTGTGACTAATCTAATACTTCCTCAATAAACATTTTGTTTGAGGTTTCACACAGCGGAGCACCCCCTTTCCAGGAGGCTGGTCTGGCAGTGATTCAGATTCAAACCCGCTTACCGTGGTGGGCCCCAGCCTGCTCTAGGGGCAACTGAAGATAAACAGAAGATTTTCTTAAGCATCCCTGAGACCTCCTAAGGAAAAGGAGCACTGCAGAACAGTTTGCCTCTTCCTGCAGGTCAAGTGGGGATCAGAGCTCAGGGGAAACATGCCGGGCTCCCCAGCAGGGATGTCGGAGCAGTGTCGGCTCCCCACGCAGCATGGCAGCCACCTCTCACAGTACGCAGCAGCGCAGGCCACGACACCTGGCAGCGTGTGTGTCACCTCCCACACCCATGCTGGGAGAACAGGAACGCTTCTCCAGGCGAGGCTGTTGTCTTGCACAGCCTGCATGCATTTGTGAGGCTTTCTGCAGGACACTGTCTGTGTCAGGCGCTGGTGGTCTCAGAGGTAGCGAGTGCACCATGTGCCACCAGGGTTGCCATGGCAAGCATTTGTGATTTGTTGACGGCTAAATGGCCGCAGTCCACAGAAAGGGCTCTCAGTTGGCCCTAAAACTTGCTCCATCATCCCCTTCCCCACCTCTGTCCACAGCAGGACACGGTGATTTTTGACAGCCAACCTGATTTGGGGGACTAGCCAGAACAAGGCGCTTTGTCTCTTCTGTCTGCACAACTTCAATCTTGTGGCCTGGATTTAACGCTGCAAACTAGACATTGTGGGCTTGATACTGGAAAGCATCTGCATTTCCCAAAGAGCCTGTAGGAGCCAGAAACAACCAGCAGCAGCTCTGCGCTGCTGTGGTACTACCAGCCCCATACACCCTGATCAAATCAAAATCAGGGAATCCTGCTGGTCCCCTTCCCTCAGAGCCACGGTGACACTGCAGACTCAACAACAATGCACCCACCACATTGTGTGGGGCTTTAACCCTTCAAAGACACACAACAGCCACACAAAAAAGGCAGTAGGATTAAAAATGCCCTACGGTGCACCTGGTTGCATGACAAAGAGACTTTGGTAGAAGGGACGAGACGTGGCACTGATGGTCTGTTGCTGCAAGTGTTACCATGTGCTTTCCACTGGGCAAGTAAAAGGAGGCAAGGGCAGCGCAAGCCACATCAGTCTTGTGGCACAGCTTTGGGTGGCAGCAAGGGCCACAGGGTGCTGGGCAGCACAGCACACATCCATGCTGGGGGGGGACAGCTGCCAGTAACAGTACTGCAGAAATAAACACAGAGATGAGAGAAGTGAGTTAGGAACGTGTAGGAGAGAGGGAGTAAATAGATGCAAGATATACGATGGCTGTAGCTGAGCTGCTCTTAATTACAAAATTCCTCTTTGAAGCATGCCACTTTAAAGCACAGAAATTCAAGGCTACTGTTTCTATTTTATAACACAGAGTCAAAAGCCCAAAACAGAGGAAGCATCACAACAGTTGTATTCCTTATTTTCATACAAGTTCACACACATGCTCATTCACATATGAAGTCAGCCCTAAACACAAGATTCACAGTAAGTTTTTCAACAAAATAATCCTTTAGACACTGATAAATCAAGCAACGATGACATGGGGATATCAAAGCAGCACTAACAATGTCACCACAGTTAACAAACCTGCTTGCTTCCACAAAAAAATACTGGTGAATAATCATCCGTCAGTTAGCACTTTAAAAAAACAACATGCCTGGTGTTGCTTGCCTAAAAAATGATGGGAGTGGAAACATCGTTTTTTTGCCAGGTTATTTTCATTTCAGGAAGAGAAATAACCAAGGGGAACATGAAGAGAAGAATAAATAACAAGAAGCCGTGTGAGGGGAAAAAATCCTTCATAATTATGCTGTTGCCTCTGTCTTTCTCACTATCAGATTCCTCTCCTGTACCACACCGTGCCAAGCCACTTGCAGGTAGGGCATCCTCCAGATGAATCAGCACAGTGGCATGCAGACTCTCTAATGTACATCAGAGGCACAGAGGAGGTGTTTGATATCGTATTTATGAACAAATCAGAGACAAGAGCATGGCGGGGGTTTTTTTTGGAGGAGGAGGAAAAATAAAGGAAATAAGATTGTATGTCAGCTTTGGAAGAAAAAACTTTTCATCATCTTTTTAAAATGTATATTAACTATAGATTCTGTTCAGCCTCATCCTCTGTGTGGTAAATTAAAATGGTACTCACATAATCTGTAGATTTTTTCTTGATTCATATCTCAGAAAACACAGTATGAAAGACCGCCCGTACCAATCAGGGTTCTTGCGCCAGTTGCAGTGAGGAGAGCAGGCAGCGGGGCACACTGCCTGGCAAGTGTGGCCAGGTGCTGCGTCCCCAGCCCAGCACACAGCTCTCCTAGCATGGGAAGGACTCTGTGCTGGCAGCAGAACCATAATGATCAGCTCACTTTGAAAAGCAGTACCGACAGATTATGCCCACAGGCCAGCATGCCACCACCTCCACACACACAGTGTCTCATACTTGGTTTTCCCACACCTGCAAAGTCTCACCTGAATGCCTGTTCTTTTCTTTTGTTCTCTCCCCAAAATAGGAAAACTAGATACGGCAATCATTAATCAAGCAAGTAATAAACCTTAATGTCAGCTACGGGGGAAGACAGAAGCTGAAGGAGAAGACAAGACACTCTAACACATCTCATAAACAAAAGATGCTAACTATATCTGCAACTGAAGTGTAGATCATACAAGATCATAATAAAGAATGAGAATTGTTATGTTCAAATATTTCCTTGGTAGAACAGTTTAGTCAGCAGATCGTCAGGCACATAAAATATGTGCTTATATTTGTATAATATATGCATTGTATACCTTGGTCACAGGATTTTCTTGCTAAATGGAGTGTATGGAGTGGGGGATGCTCCAGTGGAAGAATGAACATCTCCAGCCTGCCTCCAGTAGCTCTTGTTTCCTACACCACACCCTCACACCAAGTGAGAGTTGAAAACAGAACTGGATCCTCCTGATAAGGTAAAAAGTATCTGAAAGTCAAGCACTTTGCTATTCCAGGCTCTGAAGAACACAATTAATACACAGTTTGTCCCTACAGGGGAAAATCTGCCAATCCCCCAAATGGCAGTTTTCCCAAGCAAAGGCTGGTCAAATACTTCAGAATTTGGCTGTATAGTTTCATCAGAGGGACCAAGGCCTGGAGAGACACTTACAGTTGGTCTGACCTGTAAAATACAGGCAATGAAACAGAGCCTACTGGCCTCCAGCCTCAAGCCACCAGCTGATTGATTTAGAATTAGATTAGTTCAGCTGGAAGGGACCTAAAAAGATGATCAAGTCCAGCTACATGACCACTTTAGGGCTAGCTGGAAGTTAGTGTGTTATTGAGGGCATTATCCAAATGTTTCTTGAACTACTGACAGGCTTGTGGCATCAACAACTTCTCTAGGAAACTTGTTCCAGTGTCTGACCACCCCAATGGCAAAGAAATTTTTCCTAATGTCCACCCTGAACCTCCCTTGTGCCATTCCTGTGCATCCTTTTGCTGGTGACCAGGGAGAAGAGCCTGGAACCTCCCTCTGCACTTTCCATCCTCAGGAAGTTGCACAGAGCAATGAGATCACCTCTCAGCCTCCTTTTCTCCAAGCTAGACAACCAAAGTGTCCTCAGCCTCTTCTCATAGGCCATGCTTTCCAGAGTGGAAGGCATATCTTCCAAAAAACAATGCAGTTTTGACAGGTAATCCACTAGTCCCAACAGGAGTCCATTCCAATGCCTAATTGCCTCCACTGTCAAAAATGTGTGACTTAACAAGTTTTAATTTTCCTGGTGCGGTCATTAGATCTTTCTATACATGTTTTTCACATCCTTGGCTATGCTCCAAGTCCTCAGGTAGCAGGCATCTTCATGTACGCAGGTACTTACGAAGTCAAGTTAATAGACTGATCTGGCTCTCATTGCAAAAAACCATTTCCCAGACATCAGCCCATTTGTTCAACTCTTTTGAACCTACTTGAATTTTTGACCTTCTTTTCACTGGGCAGAGTACTCCAGCAGAAGGCTCGCTGAGAAAATACATGGAGGTCATTCCAATTGCTTGCTGTTGGTTTCTCACGTTTTAGTAGATGAACATACAAGTATGATCTGTCTAGCCTCCTCAAAGGAGTAAAATGTTTTGAGTTTTTCATTTGTTTGGTTTCTAATTAAAAATGGCATTCTACACTCAAATTCCAACACTCCTGGTGATACAAAAATGCATCATTAAATAAAAGATTGTTTTCCCCTTGTGTTGCTTGAATGAGTAAAAGTGCTTACAGCAAGACAGGGATGCAAACTTCTGGGGGAGAGAATGAATGCATGACTCAGAGAGTGAGTGTGTGTGGGTATGCCTGCACACAGGGATGCATCTGGAGATGTATTTTCCCAGTCTGTACATATATGGACTTTTTTAAATATCAGACTGCTATAATCAAACTGTACAAGCCTTTGAGTAATTCTGCTAAACAAACTGAAAACTTACTTAAACTGTAAGCATGTTTCTTAAAAAAAAAAAAAAAAAAAAAAAAAAACAAAGTAATCAGTAACAGTAACTGAAATTGATTTAATATTTGGCTCTGTATCCCAAACTGATTTTTTATTAAAAATAATCAGCTGTTGTATTATTAGACTGCTTATTGCACCTTGATTTATATTAGACTTATATTACAGATATCAGGATGAGTAATTTAACATTAGTTTTAGATATTATAAAAATATAGTTTAAATAAGATATTCTACATAGTTCTGTACACACAATACATCACTGTGACGCTCACTATTTTTCTTTAACAAAGTGTCTGTAAAATGCCTAGCCTGATGCTGTGTTAGCTGGCAGAAAACTGAAACTTCTATCAACTGTAGGAAATTAAAAGACAGAAGACTATGACTACCCTTGATATCTTGATTACATAGATCAGAGAAAAAAAAAAAAAAGAATTAACAGTGCAAATTTTAAAATGTGCCAGATGCATGGTGTAAGTGCAACTAGAAGTTATTGTAAGGGAAAGGTGTTGCTTTCAGATTTGGAAATGCCTACTACAGACTAACCTCCACATCAACATGTTTGCAGCTTTTCAACATCCATTTCTAAATGAATTACTTTATGGAGGAAACCAAAAGGCAGAAAACTAAAGAAATAGGGGTCAAATTCCTCCTGTGAGATCTACCTTGTAAAATTATCCAGAATGTAATAATACCATGTTATTGACTTAAGCACAGTTCCCCGTGACATGCTGCAGCTGACCTGTAATTTTTATCCTACATGTTGCCAGCACTATTAAAATGACACTTGTGAATGTAAATTAAGCTCACAAAGGGGACAGATTGTATGATTCTGGTTTCTCTCAGATGCCTGTAGGCTATCACAGGTTCCATATGTGAAGTAATTATGTTCACTGAAGGAAAGAATAAATGCTGTCAAATTGTGTACTGAGAGAGAAAGCAGCTATTATATTGCAGTAGTCACTGGAGCATTGCCTCAGAAAGTGGAAAGACGTATAAGAAAATAATAATAAAATAGAAAAACTGGTGCGGCACTATATTAAATATAACCTTTAAATGAGTATCTGCTTTTGAATATATATTACACAAAGTTAATATTTCACAAATAAAAGCACTTCAACTCTTTAATCTCATTTTCTTCCTCACATCTAGAGGGCAGGGGGCAGATCACTTACCAGCAGGGGAAGGGGCGGTGGGGACCCTGCAGCTCCACTCTGCCCGCCTGCCCACTCCTACCCCCTGCCCCAGCCCTCACCTGGCACCGAGGGCCCCCACTGCTCCCAGCCCACACCAGCACACCACAGCACCTGTCCCCACGGCGTGGGGGTGAGTGTCAGCCACGTCCATGGGCCCAGCTCCACAGCGGCATTCTCTCTTCTCCTGGTGAGACACAAACTCTTTGCTCCACTCCGTAACAGTGTCCAGCAAAAGTGATAAACAACAAACGCATTTTCTCAAACTACAATGCAACACAAAGTATGAAGTTTGTAGGCAGTATTGTTACGCTGGGACCAACACCTCCTTCAAGAGCCTACCTCAGGGAGCAGTGCCCACCAAAACTAGGCTTCCACAAGCAGCAAGAGGTGATGCAATGGCACCAGTGTGTCCCACCAAAGCCACAGCACATAGAAAACCATTCCATCCACATAACGTTACTTTACACTTCTGGTTTGGTGAAAAGAGAAACTATAGCTGTTTCTGAGGTGACTTCGGAGAAAAAATCTGCCAGCCAGCAGTCTGTTCTTGGAAGCCATCTTGCCAATCGTGCATTGAATTGGCCATATCCCAGAAGGGAATTCAGGGCACCAACAACTCACCACTGTTTGGCCCAGGGCTGGCTCATAACAAGAAGACTGAGCCCAGCACAGAGCAGCGTACAGACACACACACCAAGGCAGAGCAAACCTACCCACACACCAAGGCTGCTCTGCGGCTCGCGCTGCCACCAGCCTGCTCAGAAGTCAACTGCGGCTAGCTGCAGTCAGCTGGCCACCTTTCACCTTCATCAGCTTCTGAGAGGAGGCGGCTAAGGGGCAGCGGCCCAGCCTGCCCAGGCAGAGAACAATGGGGCAGGGCCGCGTGGCCCCCACCTCGGGCAGGGCTGCACTACGGGGACCCCCTACAAGCAGGCCCTCAGCAGGCAAGTGCTGGGGTGTTTGTGTGCCCATGCATGGCTGTATTTTGCAGGCTGTTAATACCAATTGGTCACGGATTGATGGGCAGATAGATGGGCAGACAGACAGCCTGCCTGTTTTCAATTAAATGCTGTAGCAGTCGTACAATACACTGCAACTCCTCCTTTAAATCAAAAATTGAAATCAACTACCATTTCCTAAGCAGCTCCAAACTATTAAACAATTGTTTGCAGGGTGGCTCATGTCATACGTGGGAGGCTGAAACGTAAGGTAGAAATGAGAGGTTTTATTCTAGTTCACAGCATTGACAGCAACTATAATGTATGACTCCTTTGGATGCACCAAGGCAGAAGCAGGGCGAGGATCATCCAGCACTATTCACTAGAGAAATTGTTACACAGAAAAAAAGAGAAAGTCAAACCAAAGATCTCACTGTCATGGCAGGAAGGAGGGAGGGAGGGAAAAGATGTGGCTTTCTCTTGCAGTTTTAATAAGGATTTGTGGGGTAATGTTGTGTAAAGGTAATACAGCTGGATCTTTAATAATAATAACTAGAATCAACTCTCCATGTTAACTGACCTTTAAATATTATTGTCCCTTTCAGTTTACCAAAAAGACATTTGCTTCATGAAAGATGTTATTCAACTCTGTTTAAAGATCCAGTAAGCTAAAACATGCTAAACTGACATTTAGAATTATCTCATAACACTTTTTATGATAACTCGTATTATTTCCATGTGATTTGAATGTGAGATGTAAAAAAAAAAAAAAGGCATTTTGAAACCATTTCAAATAATAGCCAGATATTTCCTGGGCATACAGGTTATCTGTAATGATATTAGGACCTTTCTCAACAGCTGAGTAATTACTTCCTTATTACGCTCAAGGCAAGTTGAAATCATATGCCCTGCCCGAGATTTAAACCTGCATCACACAGGCAAGGGAAACATCCACACTGACATTTTACATACCTAACCACATCTTTTATAATACGAAGAGCATCTGTGCTATATTGCCTTGATAATCTGTGAAATGAAGACAACTGGGAGCACCAGAGAAAAATAAATCCGTTGTGTTAAGGGGGGAAAGGCAGAGGGACTCGAGAACAAGTATATGTATTGATTCTCTCGAGTGTCTCTGTTGCAGCCATCTCCCAGGGCAGCAAGGCGCATCATGCCCCACCAGCCAACGAAGGACAGAAGTGAGAAGGAAAAGGGAGGAGGAGAGAAGTTCACAATCTGATGCCCTTCAATTAGGCAGGAAGCCGGAGGGGTCACCCAGTGATAGCAGAGGCACAAGCAATCTTTCATTGCACAAGAAAATCAACTGTCCCAGCTGAAAGCAGGACAGTGCTACTTTTCTCAACTTGCAGCATCACTTTCCACTATGGGGACCCACCTGCCCCTGGAGAACACACACCACAGCCCAGCTACCTCACCAGCAGGTGGGTCCCTTTCTTCTGGCATCCTACAGGCCCAGAGGGAAGGAAATGGGAGTCCTAAGAAGCAGACATAGCCCCAGGGGCATGGGGATGCTCTGCATTAGCTTCAGCTCATTACACGTGTGAACCAGAGCAGATTACCCACATACCAACAACACGGATAAATGAGGACATGGTAAGGACATGTTTGGTAATAAACACCATCTAGCAACCCACTTAAATGCTCCTGTTCATAGCCTTTCATAACAAAGGAGAAATTCTTGGTCATTTATGCGACAAAACGCTGTTAAACGATTAACAGTAGCACATGCACAGACAGCAAAGAACTGAAGGGAAAGCTACCAAAATAGCCCCTCCTGTGGGAATGTTAGTGTGCTATGATTTCAGCTAAAGCAGGAAAGATAGGATGGATTAAGTAATTAGAGGAAAAGACTAATTTAATGAATAAAGTCCATAATATTTTCTATAAATACATCCTAGTTACAACACGCTCATAGGATGTGTTTTAGGTTCAGGTCAATTCTTATTTCATCTGCAATATTTTTAACATTAGTAATCTAAAGCAGACAAACTTAATTTTTAATTGGATATTGCAGTTCATTTCAATTCAGCTGGCAGCAAAGAATATGCAAAATCTAAACAAAAGATTTCAATAAAAGCATGGGATAATCACAGTGTATCTAGCACTGGTGGTTAGCTCTACTGCAGAAATGCACTATTTATCAGTGCTGCATCTTTCAGTGGATTAAAAAAGTGTATCATCTTTTTTCTGATTTCAACATTTGTTTAGCGATTTCTAGTAAATTCTAGATCATATATTGTACACCAGACAACAGAAACAACTAATTATGTTAGAAATCCACAGTGATAAGAAAACTGCACAATAAATACATTATATCCAGACAACAGCAGAAGCTAAGTTTTGATTTCATTTGCTGCAGATTGCATAGGTTGGTAAATGTTTTCTGGCAAGTGTCCTTCAAATTCCAAAAACAATGCATCTGTTTTATAGCATTATCTCATTTTCTATTATATTTGTTTATATCTCTGCAGTGAAACCATATTGTTATTAAGGGTATCGTTATAATAGAAAATTGCATTAGCTTTTAAAACCCTGTTCTATTTTATGTGTATATAAATAGGAACATTAGGACCATGTGAGATTCCCATTTGTCCTTGCTATACTCTTGACAATGGTAAATGCAAGCAGAGCACCAAGCTTTACCAGTGCTTAATATATTGCCCCTTTAACTAGTTGTGCAGAAATCTTTGCTTTTAGCACGCAAAATCTCACCCTGCTGGTTATGTACTCAAAAATGTGCCAACACAGTGTTTCTCTTTACCTCTGATCACCAAGATGGATCTCCATAACTCTTTATTGGTACAGTACCATGGTAGCAAGACACACCAACGCCTGCCAGAGATCTGATTTT
Source organism: Penelope pileata (assembly GCA_013396635.1). Classification (NCBI taxonomy): domain Eukaryota; kingdom Metazoa; phylum Chordata; class Aves; order Galliformes; family Cracidae; genus Penelope; species Penelope pileata. The sequence continues at coordinate 616,040 of WBMW01005184.1, forward strand.
TGAAGACATCTGTGTGGCTGATGACAACGAGGGAGTTATGTCCCAGACAGCTCCTGGGGAAACACAAGCCGCACTGTCACTCCAAGGCAAGCTCAAGGGATGTGCAACATCCAGGTTTTTCTTAGGGTGGACTTTGGGCAATCATTCCTAAGGGTGCAAGGCAGAAACCCACTCTCAACACCAAAGTGCCATTTTTTCCCTGAATAAGGTGGAATTTAATTTCAGTGTCTGGAACTGTTTTACTGAGCACTGTTGTGTTCCTTTCTCGCTGCCGTAGCACCCAGTAGTTCAGGGAATGCAACTGCATGTGATTACAGAGCAGCTCCCCATCAGATACACCATGTAATTAGGGCTGATGTGTAGTGCTGTGCTCTGAGAAAACCCAGAAGAGTTGGGTCTAAAAAGTTCTGTGAATCGGGATAATTACAATATTAATCACAATCCATTGAACTAAAGTGGAATTGAATACAAATTTTCTGTTTATATAGTACTCACTGAATGACAGTAAGTTAGCAACAGCCATTTTGGTCTAGTTTCACTGCCTCACATCTGGAGAACATTATTACAGAATCATCAGCAACTTGGCCGGTACCCAATATGGAAGCAGTTTTCCACTCTTTTCTCTAAACATCAATGCAGTCTCAACGAAACATGCACATTTCCCTTTTCTTTTCTTGAAATTTTCTCTTAAGTAGTTTCAATATTGTACAATTGAGATGGGATAAGCCACTTGCTTCTGTTTAGAAAGCAAAGAAAATTTGATCAAAATATGAGACCAATTTTAAACATTTCATTTTAGCAAAGATAGTGCCGTTTATGAGAGTCCATGGTAAAGGCAGTCGTTCCAGCTATTTAAACAATATAATTGGATAGCATTTCATAGTATAAGAGACAGATTACAAGAAAGTCTAAAACCAAAGTGCCCTTGCTCGTATATAAATATGTACACATAACCTATCACTAGTTACTACCAATTTTATATGAAGTGTGATTTGGTCTTTATTATGGTTGTTGTGCTTGAAAAGAACCTCTTTACTTATGAAGAATCTCTTTTTTTCCCCTTATAGTAATGAAAAAACACAGTTGTCAGCATAATATCCTGACATTCAGGATACCAGCCTGTCTCTACTGGAGTCAGATGTGAAAATAAATAGATATTAAACTGTCAGTCAATGAAATTACAAAGTCAAGAACGGCTCTAGCTGAGATCCTGTGTGTTCTGTTTGATGGACACAGGTGTTTAAGTGTTATGAAATCCAGCAGAGCCTCAGAGTGAATAATGTACCTTCCAGCAGTCCCGCATTAGCCAAAATAGCTGCAAGGAGCTTCCCTGTCATCCTGAGCCCCCGAACAATCGACATGGGCTCAGAAAGGGGCCAGAGAGGCCTTCCAGGTTTATCGGAGCTAAAATCTGAGAAGTTGTAAGCTTACGTCATGGCATATGTTCAAGAACTGAAGCAACGCTCCTCTTAAACCGCAAAGGTTAGTCCCACTGGCTTTGCATACAAATCTGAGGCAGATGCCCAAAATCCACATCATTTATTTATTATTTGTAAGGCACTTAAAGTCAATCATCTGTCACTAATAAACATTAACACTATTAAAAATTAATGATCATCCTACAGCATGCTGAGACAGATTCTTCTTTCTGTTTGATGAGTATTGGAGCAAAGTACGTTGCATTCACTTACCGACTCTTAAAGTGTTTATGCGTTGTATAATCTTGCTATTTGAGCTCCTCCTCCCCGCCCCAATGACCCCCTTCTCCTGGGATGCCAAGAAATGATCAATCTAGTGAGAGGAGCTTGAAAGGATTGGCTTAGATACAAATATGTATCTGCAGAAATGAAAATAAATCACAGATTCAAGGTTATCGCAGAGCACACAGCATAAGCCTTTGTGATTACAGGGCTTTTTGTCTACCCTTCCACTCTGCGCTAAGTAATGCGGTGTCTGTGATGGGGGCCATGCGCGTCTGTGTTCTTCGCTGTACGGAGGGTCCCAGCTCAGGTACCATGCCAGAGGTGGACAATGAGGCTGGAAATAACAGCTCCAATGAGACTTCCCGAGAGCCTCACAAGCTGGAACAAGAAAAGGCTTCCTGAAGTGCAACTAAAAGAGGCAACTTCACCAAAGGTCTGCGCAGTGTTGCAGGGCACTTTCTTCTCTTAGTGGGTAGGAGGCAAAGCCCACTGCTAGAGATGAAGAAACAGCCTGCACTTTAACCCTCAAAAAGGACATTCCCCCTAGAAGTAAAAATGATCCTGGGCCCTTCATCTTTTGTGTTCAATTTTCAAATATAAATCTTGGGGAATACATTTTCCACTTGCCTTTATCACACTTCTATCTTGCACTGACAGATCTCATAAGACAGCACTGTTTCCTAACACACGTGTGGTGTTTTGTCCTGCTCCTACTTTGAGCAATTACTTAGCTGTGAGAGTATGTAACTGTATGTTACAAATGATCATTCAATATATAGCTGATTTTGTTAAAATGCAGGTAAATAAATTGAATAAACTTGCATTAAAGACCAGTCTACAAGCATGTCTGTAAAATCAAACTAACCTTGTATTTCTTTGAGTTTCATCAAATCTCTAAAAACAAGCTAAACTTAAGGCCTCAACACTAATGATATAGGAAGTAAACTTACCAAGACAGGAGACATATTAATATTCCTCTTGCAATTTACACTATAATATTTCACTGCCAAATCATTTTTCATAGAGAAACAGTGACTAAAGAAAGATCTGTAAACAGGACTCAGGGACTGTGATCTCTCTTCTTCCTTTCCTTGCCCATGTTTCACATGAAGTAACTAATGAGGATTTGCAAAGAGCAGCTGTGAGAACCAGAAACATACAGACAGACTGGAAAAACATGGTGCCACAGGACCACACTCACTGTGCCAGGAACTAGAGGGGATCACATTACATCCGTACTCTCCTCATGTCAGCTGCTGCCATTACAAGTAAAACTTGGTGTCATTAGAAGAACGCTGCTACACAAAACTAGTTCTGCCTTTCAGGGAACAGCAAGTCAAGAAGTAATGAGGACTTCCTGCAATTTCCTCAGCAACACCTGACAAAACCCATTTTTTCAGATACTCCAGAGCAGCAGAGACTGATTCAGAGCCTGGTACACCATTTTTACATGGGCACATTTCCTGTATTTCTGCAGAGCCACACAACCCTGGGCAACTCCATGAGCCATAACCATGAACCCAGACCTGACCCACACAATCAGGTGAAAGCCTTACACACACCAACAAGCCCCACAGGAACTGTGATTGAACAGTTTTGAACAAAATTAAGCCACAAAACCTTCTAAATCTCAGGCTGAAGACCTTGCTGCTTTGAACAATACTTTTTAGTAAATACCATCTTGTCCTGCTGCCATTCCCCACTGCCAACAGACTTCTTCCTAATTTGCCTCTTTTTTAGTTTAGAATTCACCCACTGTGAAGCCAAGTCACTCTTTTAAGGATAGTGGAAATTACAGTCAATAAAAGATATACTAAAGCATCATTATTCAAACATAAAAATGCAATGAAATTGTTAACCAGCTTTCCCTAAGGTGAAGGTGTTTATTGCTAAGTTTTTGCAGCACAATTACATTCAAACAGACAAACGCTAGGCTAAAATAAAACATTTATTTTCTGAATCTACCAAGGAGAAATGGAAAAACATCTTGCAAGTAAGCTGCCTGTCTTAGTTTCTAACAGAAGTTACTTCTCTCACAGTGTCTGGTATGAAGCTGTGTTTTTGTTCCCAGAAGAGAAACAACTGATAACACCTGGCAGTGTTGAACACAGCCAAGGACACATTTTCTTCCTCAGTGAAGCAGTTAGAAGGCATAAGGAGCTGTGAATTGGGAGGGGACAGGACCAGGGCAGCTAACCCAAACTGACCAAAGAGCTATTCCATACCACATCACATCATGTGATTTTTACGGAAGAGAAATCGCTCTCTTGCTCGGAGGGAGGGGCTGCTGGCCGGTTGGGTATCGGTTGTTGGTCCCTTGCTTTGGGTATTATTTCTTGTTTCCTATATATATATATGTATGTACTGGTATTTCTTTTATTCTCTCTGCTGTCTTAGTAAATAGCTTTTATCTCAACCCACGAGTTCTACCGTATTTATTCCTTAATTCTCTCCCCCATCCCACTTGGGAGGGGGGAGGGTGAGCGAACAACTGTGGGAGACTTAGCTGTCTGCTAGGTCAAACCAGCACACTGCCTCATAGCAAATACTTGCTCTAAAAGATTTTCTATTAAAAACATTAGATTTTTAAGAATAATTTTGAGAAAATGAGGCAGCAAAAATACAGTACCTCATTTTTCCTTAAGTATGAATAACTTGCACTGACTTTCCACAGTGAGTGGGTTTGGAATTTATATTCACTTCCAAAACAAAATCCGATGCTTTTTTACATTATGCCGTGCAAGCCCCATTTCCATAGATTTGCTGCAGGTAGCAGAACACAGACACATTGCAGCCACCAGACATGTCGTGTACACTGAGTTGCCCACACTCCCCACTGTTGCTCCCAGGACCACAAGAGCATTTCATGCAAAGCTGAACTGCGTTTTGGATGGGGCAATGGTAGGTAGGCATGACACACAACTCCATCAACAGAGATGCAGGGTATCATCAGGTGTCTGGCAAGCTGGAGACCCCACACGCCCGTCCCAATAACCCCCAGTACACTCAGCAGCTCGGAGCAGCACCAGCCCACATGAGGGAGGCAATGCTGCTCCTGGCACCTTGGGGACGTTCAGATGAAGCATAGTCTGGGACCTCACACAGGCTTCTGGCACAAATGAGTCAGAGGAAAACAGAGATGGTAGCAGCAGGACGTGATGCAGCCCACACTGGGCCACGAGAAACAGCAATGCTGCAGTGCCAGTATTTATAAACATAACCAAGGGCTGCTATCTGTCTCTTTCATACAATTGCTGGACCACAGACTACGGGCCATCTGCCCACAGATGATTATTGCAATCTGTGAACAATTATAGACAGGATATTTCATCTTAGGAAATGACAAAGTTAAGAAAAAAAGGCACTAAAAAAAAACAAAGCCAGAAAACNAAATGCAGTTAGTCACTGCATGGAGCCCTTGGTCCTGGTAGTGCTTTATTCCCTGACCCACCACCACCTCCAGCCACAGAGCACAGAAGATTGCTGCTGCTGCTGAGGCCGTGGTGCGTGCAGCTTCAGCGCAGCTCCTGCAGACATGAGCACCTGGAAGACCTGTCCAAGCCCAGAGATGCAAGGCTGCTGCCAGACGGGGAGGGATGCTTCCACCATGGGACAACTCCTGCTGAGCAGGGACTTGCACACCCTGGCTGGTTGCTGAGAGGTCCTGTAAAGCCCTGACACTGGAGTGAGCTTTTCCAAGGTGTCTGCGCCATGCTCCAGGCAAAAGCTTCTAAGGACGCCCCAGCTGGGCATTCCGTCCTGGATGAGGGGACAGCTGGGGATGGCATTGCTGGGCTGCAGCACAGAGCCCAAACGATCCAGCACATAACATGTATAGAGTGATGGAAACGATACACATGCAAAACATCCTATGTCAGCCCCCAGTGTAGCCTGAGCAATTAGTGGTTTATTACAACAGCGCAATGGCACTGAAAGTAAAAATCCAACTGCCTTAAAACAACAGATACTCTCAATTCATTTCTAATTTATGCATTCTTGTCATATGAAAGCCACTTGCTTAAGCTGCTTTTCTATCTATTTGCAGTCTGTTCAGACACACAATGCTCAGTAGGGGTCTGTCTCCATGATTCATTGGCTCAGATTTCCTATAGAGTTTACATGATGTCTACTAAGCCCCATACAGTTTTGTATCCATTATAACCAGGGACAAGCAAGCAGGGCTCGGGAGGCTGAGCATCCATCTAAGAATAGCTTCCTGTCTTCCAGCTTTCTTCACAACAAATGAACAATGGTTACATTTTACAGGCTAGCACTGCATGGTGAGGGGAAATTATAGGAACTTGTCTGAGTTAAATAAGGGAAGAAGCATTTAGAGTGAAGCTCCTTAAATGAGCAGGTCAATAACTAGTTTACTGAGACCAAGGCACATAGCTAATGAGAGAATAAAGAATTATTCTTGTCAAGAGAGAAAAAGATGCTGCCCTGGTTTTGTGCTAAATAATTACATTCATTATGTTTAGGACAGCCCTGCAAGTGGTCTTTTGCACTAGTAAATTCATTAGCAAAGCTAATAGGCAAACTACTATTGGGGCAAATTTAAACGATTGCAATAGGATGGATGGTAAAGATGGGGAAAGGTAGTATGAGAGCTAAGAGCCAAAGTCAGCTTTAAGTATAATTGAATTTATCTTCTCATCAACTTTAAGACCTCCTTCTGGGCTTGAAACAAGGAGAGGAAAAGCCATTGAAACTGAAGGATATTCACTTGATTGGATTTGTTGCTAGCTTTTCCAGCTTAACCAAGCCATCCAAACTGACCCCTTGACACATGAGAACAATTATAAATCCAAGAAAAATTAAAATGTTAACTAAATTGTCTCAGTGTTTCCAAATAACACAGGACCTCTAATGTGTCATAAGGCCATCCCCAAACAGACACACTGAAAAAGTAACCAGGCTTTGCAATTTACCCAAAACTTGGTGAAACTCAGCTGGGCAACAGGAAAGTAGGATGCAGCTTCTCTAGAGAAGAGTCTCTCTAGAGAAGAGTCACAGTCACACAAGAGCTTCATTGGACCAGTGGGGGAGCAGGAGAGCAGCAGCGCACGGTCCCACATTAGCACTGTCCTCCCCAGAGAGCAATGGCAGTGCTTACCCCATGCCCACTTCCAGCAGAAGCACCAAAAGGGCACATGGAGGTTGTGGTCCTCCCGCCAGCTGGCTGGGGGCCATGTGGGCTTCTACTATCTCCTTACTCTGGTGGATGCACATGTTCCTGCTCAGGCAGCTGAGGTCATGTGCACAGGGATGCTCATGCTCCAGTTTGGAGGGGGGACACACTTTTGAGGCACAGTAGGGGACAGTTGACCCTGCTTGTGCACTGCAGCGCATGCTGAGGAGCAGTCTCGGAGCACACAAATGGGATTTGGGGTGAAACTAAATCGGGAGACACAACCTGGGAGTTCTCTCGTGGGCTCCAGCTGCTCATGTGTTCTGCCCACAGGGCATGCTGAGGTTATCTGAAGCAAACAACCAAAGCACGCACAGCAATATACGAGTTCTTTACTGCACATATGTGCTCCTCTTGCAGCTGCACACCTTCCTGGGGAAGGCACAGCTTATGCTCAGCATGCTGTGAAAGCGCAGGGTGCTGTCAAGCCCCTATGACTCAGGCTGGCTATGCATACATGCAGACACCACTGCAACAGCTACATTTAGCGAAGGCTTCCTCCACAGATACATTTTCAAATTAAGAGGTTACAGTCTGACAAAATCACGAGAGAAGCTGTGGGCCTAAGTATCTCTTCTTTAATGCCCTGCTTGAGACCATAATCACAAAAATGCCATGGATAGAAATTCGACACATCAATGGAAAATGCCAGAAATCAATATAGTGGGACCACAGAGCACAGCAGCAGCACGTGGGATCATGCTGGCTGCGATGGCACTCATGGCAGCGTCCACACTGGCCACCATCACCAGGAACAGCCTGCGCAGCCTTCCCCAGGCCCACGGCACAGCCTCTGCCAGTACAGACCTTCCCTGTTCTGGGACTGAAAGAGCAGGAAGGACTTCTTGGTTTTTGTTTGTTTGTTTTAATTTAAAACATTTTTTAGCATTTTAAAAGTGAGATTCAAAAGTGATTTTTTTCCTAAAAATAACTAACTTTATAAAAATGAAAATGTGTCAAGATTGCAAAAGGATTCTAACTAAAACAAGAAGAAAAAAATCCAAAAATACCTAATCCTTTTCCTTTGGATGTAAATCTTTCTATTTTTAACTTTTTAAAAATGTATTTTAACTGTCTCATTCAGGTTGAACTGGGTCAGGTTTGTCACTGAGCCAAAAAGTTGTTATACATCAAATCTGTGTACATCTCTTTAAAATGGACAGTCGGAGTATTAGCTAAAGGCATCTAGAAAGTAGCTTTTCAGTAATTGAATTTGGGAAAGACAGAAAGAAGTAACTGCAATGAAGCTCATATCTGGGGAAAAAAAAATCTTTGCCAAGTGGAAATGGGAATAAATGTTCTTGGCTACTGCTGGAGCCTGAAAAGCCAGAAGGAGCCTGAGGCTCCCCAGTAAACCTAGTTTTAAAACCTCCTCAGCTGATCTCTTATTTCTTCTGGCTAGTTGCCTTATCCAGACAAGTTAGAAATTCAGGATTTAACTCTCAGTGGGAAATTGGACAGATATTGCACATCTGAAGAAAGAGAGCTTAATTCTCTAATTAAGTATCAAAAGGCTCGCCGCCTTCATCATTTCTTTTGAAAGTGTCTAAATTACCCTGGAAACAGTTCCTAGCCCTAGTCTGAACAGTAGCATGACTTTTCACGAACACGGGCATACTGCAGGTGCCACAACTTGACCCACCTCTCTGCAAGCCCCCCAAATGGGCCTGATAAATACAAACCAAAAGCTTCCCAGGGGCAGTCTTTGGTGCTAGGAGCCACTGCCCATCACCACATAGTAATGCGTGAACTGGCCCCTTATGTGCAGCCACCAGGGTCCACCTACCCTGCCAGCAGCTCTGACTGTGTGGGGTGCAATGTGGAACGCTGTTGGAAAACCTGTCCATTGTGCAAAGAAAACCTGTGATCAGCAACCTTCTTCCTCCACCTTCTTTCATGCATCCACAGCCTTCAAAACCAGGCTGGAAAAGTGCAAAAGAATCTGAGATCTCCAGAGAGCTTTCTTCTTAATGAATTTTTAACTAATCATTTCCACAGAAAATATGAAAGCTGGAAGATAACTGTTAAGAGAGCAGGAAGAATGTCAAGAAGTGTGTCATTGAGGACAGGCCTAACAAGCACCAAGTAGGGAGAAAAAGACAACTTGTTTTCTCAAAGGTCAAGAGCAGACCTGGCCTTTCTCATGAGATTTATGCCAGCTATTAAGTAATACAAACACATACACTCTTAATATTTAGAGGGTCTAGAAGTTCAATTATGTGGCTTTTCAAGGCTTGTTACGGTCAGAAAAGTGACTCTAAAAATGTCCCCTTGTTCCTGAACTTATGTGCTTCCTGAAGTGTCTACTCTCTTGTCAATATATGTCCATTAATGTTAATATGAACAAGGCATGCCAATTAGGGAATATTGGCCCCTTAAGTCATACCTATTTTGCCTGCTAGCAAAGCAAACTTTTTATCTCGATAAGCAAGGGAAAGTCAGCACAGGTGTGCAACAGTAATATGCATTATATTTTGCCTCATGCTGTGTCACCACTGGTGAAGCTTTATTCTCATTCCAGAACTTGTACACTTGTTGAAGGTTAGTGATGAAGTGCAGCATAGGTCATAAACAACTGAGCTTCATTTTCCACAGCTAGACAGAGCAGCAGGCACTCAGAAAAAAAAAAATTATACTAGCTTGTAAATTGAACAATTTAATATAGAAGTAGCTGATGGCAAATAAACACTGAATGCCAAAACAACTTCTCTGTCACTAACTGTACTCTGTCTTTACAAAGCTAGTGAACTAGAATTTATTCAATTTTATGAAAGAAATCAGTTTAGAATGTGAAATATAACCTTAAGAAGGGAAAACACTGTTCTCTTTCCTAATAAAAACTTTTTTTTTCTACAGACAGTGCACTGGCTAGGTCTAAATATATGCAACCATGGCTAAGATTTTCTATAGCTACACAGCTGGAAACACACTATGCTGCCTTTCTTTGATAAAGTTGTTTGTGATGTAAAACCTCTTCAAAAGAGTAGAGCCTAAATGACATGAATGACAAAACTGTTCCTTGTCTAGTTCCTTCAGCTACTTTCCAAGTACATTGCTTTTTCCTCCAAATATGTGATCCTTTCACATATTCTCTGGCAAAACATCTCTTTTTTAAACTATATGATCAAACTTCTTACCTACTGCAACAAAGGGCGCTTGAGACCAGCCTCTTCTAGCAGCTAAGACTTTTCTGAATTCCTGCAGCAAGATGTATTGCTTATGGACTCCCATTGACAGGTGAATGCAGTCTCCATGCTGTATCAGCAAAAGATTTCAGTCTTTATCAATAAGTTTAGCCATAGAAATCTCTGTGTAGCTCCAAGAAGTGCTGACCTCAAAGTCGCATTGGAACCAAAGAAATTGGTGAAAAGAAAACATATTTTAAAAACGTGATCTCTACGCAGGAGAACAGCAAGTGAGCAAGGGCCCTGGGAGCTTGTGTCATCTCCATCCTTGGTAGTTCACAGGACGAGACCAGAAAAAGCTCTGAACAGCGTGACCTCACAGCCAGCCTGCTTTGAGCAGGAGGTCAAACCAGATGCAGCCCCTTCCCACCAACTTACCAGGCGATCGTGCAACATGAAGTCGTACTCAAAACCACACCATTATCTTCAGGCAGTCACCAGTCAGAGACGTGATTCTTACACAACTCTTTACCTGAGCATATGGGATTTTGGTACACTCACATTTCTGCCATATCAGACAAATTCCCGTATCTTACCATTTGACTTGTTGTAGCCCTCTTTTCCTAGGAGTGTGCAGGCATTTCAGCCATACAAAACTTTAGATCTTAAAAAGCCACTTCGGTGTTTCTCTGGTTTCTCAGAACAGAAAGTTTTCTGAAGAGAAGAGCAGAAGACACCTCTAATCTTCATTTCTGCCAATTCAGATTAGTATTCGGTGTTCACTCTTACTTATTCTCCCCGACTTCTTGATACCTGCGGCCAAGTGATCTTGTCCAAAATCCTCTCCCTGGTTTACAAGTGTGGATTTAGTTTTTATGTTCAGTGACTGCTAATGAGGCATCTTCCTGCCTTAATCCTGAATAAAATTAGGCACCTACTGTAAAACACTCCTCCCTACCGCTTTCCATTGATTACACAGGGAATTAGGAGCTGGCAGCCATCGATAACAGCCATGAGGAGATGCTCACTGCTCTCTTGATCTTATAAAGTGAACTTACTTACAGCAAGTGGTCAAAACATGGCTCAGCATGAGAAAGAAATACTTCCCAGTCAAATCACATCAGTAAGGATCCTTGAGCTGGACTTCAGACAGCTCTGAGCAGAGTGCCCAGACGCACCACGACGCTGTCGCTGTTCACCACTCCTTACCCACTGTTTCCCGCTCCTGAAAGTACCTGAACGGACAACAAACACAGAAACTCATGCTGGTTTATGGCATACATGGCCTCCAGCTTAAGCGGTGCCATGCAGCCAGAGCAAAATAAATTGAGCTGGACTCACAAATAAATTAAACTGGACTCGTCTCAGTTCACATTATTCATCTGCTTTGCAAAAGGAGCAGGTAGAACTTCAGCACTCACACATTCCCTATGTGCAGAGCCAGGCTTAGAGGAGGCACAGGACCTAGGGAAGTAACTCTTGCTCCACCTTACTCTGCCATGTAGGTAAGACCAAACTACTTTGCAGTACCTTAGGTCTAAAGAAAGAATAAAAGACACCGACTTATATTGGCATAACAGATCTAAGCTGGTGATGGAAAAGCTGGCTAGCACATCCGTGGCTGAATTTAGTTATTTTGTTTAATGCAACAAATTATACTACAATTTTATATGATGTATATTCTTGACCTTTCAAATGAAGAATAATCCATAGCTTCTAAGATTCCAGTTTATCCCTAAACAATACTAATAGCTGTTCACAGCAGAGACCACTTTATCAGAGGGGCTAATATTGGAAATCTGAGGAATAACATCTCCATCTAACTAACATGCCTACCTGTAACTGAGAAATTAGCATTCTTCCCAAGGGAAAAAAGCTGAGGTTAATTAGGCAATCACTGAACAATGCATGTAAAGTTTGTACTGTGAAATATGATTTTATAAGGAAATGTACGTACATTCCCACCTTACCACAGCCTGATAAATAAACGAAGGAAAGTACGGTACACGCCGCCAAATGGATGACGACTACATATAACTTGTTCTGAAAGAAAGCAGCCTGTTGTTTACTGCATTTATCGACAATCTGTGAAAGTAGACCAGAAATCAGTCTAATTACCAGAGTGCCAGTTGTGCTTGTTAACACCAGCTTTGTGACCAAATGTTATTCCACAGTTGTCACATCACAAGAAGGTTTCATTACTAACATAATAGTGAACAAGATCACATGCCTGGCTATTGATTGATCTGCCACACAAAGGAAGGACGTTGTTGTCTCTATTATAACCAGTTACATCTTTGTCTGCCTGTATAATATGCACTGGAATGTATCATGAGCAGTTGCTGCACCGTTTTCTAATTTCTGCCTGTTAGCCCATTAACAGCCAGTTATGATTTGCAGGTTTTACCACCAGAGAAGAAATGACCTTGCCATAATTTCACTCTTTTACAATCTTAGAAAAGCTGTTTTCACCACCCTTAGTGTGTTGGAAGCCTACAAGGATTGAGACTTTTACAACATTTGCTTTATAAATATATCATTTCTGCCAAATAGAAAAGACATTTAATACTTTTCAGAAGCAATTAGGTTACGCCGCAGGAATAGAAATATTCATCATTACCATAGTTGAATGGCCCTGCAAGAACTATATCTTAGACCAGAGAAATATTCTCCTAACAAGCACCTCAAGCAAAATGAACTAACTTTGACCCTCAGACCATCAAGATATTGCTTTCTATTCACTGACCAGTCATAAACACAAACAGCAGCTTTCAGGTCTGTTGTTAATATTAAAAAAGAATAGTCTTGTTTATTTTTCTATGAACTCAATAAATATTATAATTTAAAAGTGGATTTGTTTATCATTGTGAGCCTACAGAAAAACAAGCATGCCTCATCATCTTATCTGATGATGAATGATTTATCAGGCAGAACGTGAATCTGCTTCTAACTGAGTCTATTTTCCTGTTTATGCTTGTTGAACAGATACAATTTAATGAAGAATATAAAGTACTTAAAAATCTGTCTACCATTAATAGTTTAATTAAACTGACATGTACTTCAAAAACAGAGAGACAGAAAACATTAATTTTGGCTATAAAGGGCATGGCATTATTAAAGTGCAATTAAAAACAACATTCACTTACAATTAATAGCTAAAACAATTTAATTATTTAACATTTGACTGTCAGTTCTGGCTAACTTTGCCACCCCAAGGTAGGCATGTTTTTTTGTCCTCTTTAAAGTACATTACACAGCTGCCATCACACTGCAAAGATCCAAGCACAAGCTCCCAAATGGTTCCTGAGCAGTATTGCAGTGTAAATCCCCTGGCACATCTCTGTGGTATGGTCCCCTGGTCCTTCCAGTGCCCTCATGGTGCCAGTTCCCCACAGGAGCCCTCCCTGACCTCTCTGCTGGGGCAGGTAACAGCCCACGTGAGTCCAGTTCAGAGTCGAAGGGCTGACTGGTGAGCTGGGTCCTGGCTTATCCAAAAGCCACTTTTCTTCAGTAAAATCATTAATTTGGGTCCTTCAGACATACTCAGCTGTTTTCTTCCTAAACTGTGTGTCTCTTATAGTACTCTCTTCATTAGACTCAATCAAAACCGGACAATTGGCTCCACAGTTATTTGACGGAAGGAGGGAATGTGCTGGAAGAGAGGTGCAAAGAAAATCAGCTCATCCACACAGGTCTCATTTCCTTCAGCAAAAAAGAAAAAAAAAAAGAAAAAAAAACAGCAAGGAAAATTTCCTTGAAATTCAGTGGGTTGGGTTTTTTTTTGTTTTGTTTTTGTTTGTTTGTTTTTTGAGAACATTGCAAAAAATATTCAGAAAGCTCATCAGAATTTCAGGGTTGGAGGAAAACCCATACCCAAGACTTGAAATATCTGAAAGTCTAAAAACAGGGATTCTTCTTCTCTATAACAGAGACTTCAGTACTTGTTTCAGAGCTACACTGAGAAGCAAATTCAGCCTTTTCAAATTTGAATCCAAAAGTAGGAGAGAGCTGTCCCTCAGTAACCAGTACTACACCCCAAAAGCCATCCATTCGTGATTGAAATAACCTGCCTGATTTCATCACTCACCAATACACTGCCCACCAGGCAGCAGATTGTTCTGGGACATGTGCTTGAGAAAGTTTAGTTTCAATCATTTTCTCCTGAGAAACTATTTCCTTGAAGAATTTGAAAGAAACTTAGCTTTAATGACACTTTAAAAAACAGATGCTACAACTTTCTCCACATTGGCAGAATCTGATAGGAAGTTTCATGGCTCTCAGCAGGACTTCACAGATCTCAGAAGTTCACTCATACAAGGAAATGGCAGGATCAACATCTTATGTTATTATTAACAAAGCACACCTACTTCTGAACGAAGCAGACCTAGCTTAAGGACGGTTTAACTAGCTGGTTTGCACATTTCTTTATTGGCTGAGGTATGCCGAATTGTTGCAACTGGTCCCATAAATCATATGATACAACACTCTACTATCTTCCCATGAGCAAAGGAGAGAATAAACAAATGATAAAATCAGGAAAAACAAACAAGCAAAAGCCAGTGTAGTTAAAATGTTCATTAAAACTTTCTTTTGTCCCTCTTACCTGTCCAGAGAGTGTCATAACCCAGGCCATAAGGCCTATTGGGTGCACAGGGGAAAGAGAAGTCCTCCTGCTCACACTGCCAGCAGCTGAGCCAGGCTGGATCCTCCAGGATTAGAGAGAGGAGCACACTGAGCCTGGCACTGCCCTGCATGGATGGCTTTCACACCTGGAACTTGGACCTGGACTTGGCCAGAACCAGCTCCAGACCTGTATGTTACGCTGCAAGCTGGATGATGGCACAAGTGAAGATTTCACCTGGAGTCCTGCTGGCAGACAAATTTATTGGAAAACTGTGAGGGGAGAAAATAGTTTTATTCTTGTTTTTACAGAGAATATTTTAATGACAAAAAGATTTGTTAAAGTGCACCTGTAAAAATCATATATAAAATGAGAGTGGCAGTAATCAGTACAAAGCAATGTATTCCTGCAGCTAAATTTCTCCATGGAGAACATTTACATTTATCTTTAACGTATCTGTAGAAAAAATTGAAGAAAGAAGGAAACAGTAAAATGTGGGAGTTGTTAGCGTTCACTAGAGTTTACTTTTTTTCAGCGTCTTCCATTACCATTTTTTCCTTTAAATGCTAGTTTTATTTTCAATGAAGTTGTTATACTTGCCACCTTCACATAAAAGCGCTTGCACTGACACAGCTTAGTCTTTGAGTTCAGTTATACCCAAAAGAGTACATACATTCCAAAATGGTCAGAGCTAAAGGAACATTTGCTAGGGAGATCTCAGGTACCCTCACCATAAATCTAAGAGCTCATTTTACATTGTGCCAAGCAAGGAAGTGTGGTTCTTAAGGGTTTTCGTTCTGCAAAATCTAACCACATTAAAACTTCACTCACACTCTTTCTAAAACATATTACTCTTAAGTGACTGCAGTCCAACGTAGACTGCCAGAGTGGGTAGAATAGAGGACAAAGCCTGGAAGCGGATTTGAAAGAAAGAGACAGAGTCTATACACCATTGGACATAAGCTAGAACTGAAATCCCTTGTGCCTGAATCAAGCTTCTCTGCTTGCATGTGATTTTGCATCAAATTGCTAGCCCCATCAGTAATCAGATGTTTTCATGTATGGAACAAAACACCAGGCAATTAGTGAGCTTTATTTACTTCATGGTTTTATTCACTGTTTTGTGACCAATGCAGCCTGGGAATTCAAATATTTTATGAAATACTGTATTAATTGACCACAAATTTCAACCTGTTCTTTAATGACAGATTATTGCATGTCATTTAATATTTTGTGTGTGCAGATATATATATATATAAAACAAACCATAGCCATTAAAAACATTTTTCAGATTTTTTTCAAAAAATACTTTTTCTTCAAAGTCTACAGATCTTCAGTAATAAATTTAAAACTGCTGTTTATGAGGATTTATTTTGATTTCTATTTCTTTTTTTAACAGTGTAAAATTACATTAAAGTACTATGCACTTCTAATTAACGATTTGCTGAAAATAAGACTGAGGCAAAGCATATCTTAAGCATTCCCTGACATAGAACCTTTAAGAAAAAAATTTCTTGAAGTATACATTTATCTAGGTTACTTTGCAATTGAAATCAAGGCATTAGATGTAGATTTTGCTATTATTGTGCTTAAATTAAGCTTGAAATGCCATACAACTGAAATAAAATCAGAAGCTGAACAGGGTATTGTTTGCTTTCTGAATATTAAATGCAATCAAAGGGTAATAGCACTTATAGATTTTTCATATACAAGCAGATTTATGGAACTTATGAAAACCATTTGCCCATTGAGCTTCAACAATCTGGATATTCTATGAATAATCAAATAAGTTTACTCAGGAAGGATCTTTGGTTCAGTGCTACACATAGACAGGGTTTATACTTAAAGAGCTACTATTTGGTTAAAAGACATGCTTTTAAAAATCAAGTAGCTTTACCATAAACTTCATTTAAGGTAATGAAACAAAAATATAGTGCAAAAAGTAAACAAGGTTCACAGTCGTCACAGCTGATAAAAACAGGCAGCCAGCAAGTTTCATTTTCGGTATTAATCAATTTTACTTTCAGGTTTGCATACATGAGAGTGAAGTTGCAACATATGAAGGTAATAGTACTTGCTTCAACAGATCAGTTTCTTCATATACTTTATTTTTTGAAATTTTATGAGAACGCTGCTGTTAATTTGAAGTTCTCAGAGAGCTTTTTTCACTTCAGAAAATCTCTGAGCTTTTTTTCAGCCTCCCTGATTCCTCTAAGCCAGCTGCTCTCTCAGTATGAGAAGGCAGTTTATTGACCCAGAATTTTCTCACAACAGCTTTTCAAAACTTAGGATTTATGTGATGCGTGTTAAGAAAATATGCAAAAATGTACTGCAAATTTTAGGGCCCTTGTGCCTTCTGAAGATGCACAGTGTCTCCCCCCTTCTTCAATGTCATTTAGAATGCTAAATAAGGATAAAGAAATCCCTTCTTTCATGGGAAGAGAAAAAAAATCACTCACACCCTTAAAATACCAGACCATGTCAGCACTGTGGGAAGGTTTCATATGCTGTCGGCTGTGGCTTCATATTCATGTTTCACTTGCCAATATTTTGGGTATATTCTGAAGCTGATTTCTGATCCTTTAAGGACCTCCTATCCTCTAGGCTCAAGTTTGACTCAGTATTGGAAATGCCAGGACAGCAGCTGCTCCAAAAGCAATCTGGATAAAATTTCACAAGAGCAGCTTTTCCTGCAATATTTTAAAATAATCTGAACTGAGAAAAACAGGGAGAAAAAAAGACAAACAGAAATCAGGCAGAGAAACCCTGGAAGGGAAACATGGAAACCAGAAGAGGAACGTGGAAATCAGCACGTGTGGAAGGACTGGGGAGCCAAACAGGAAACTGAGAGAAACACTTGGATAAAAGACCTGAGGAGCAGAAGGCTGACAGAGGAGAGAAAATCTGAGAGGGGGAAAAGTGGAGATGGCTGAAGAACAAACACTAAGAAGAAGATAAAAAACAGTGGAGAAAGGAGGAACAGAAAGGACAAAGGGTAGTACCAGAGGAAATATCAGCAGGGAAAGAGAGTAGGTAAAGAAGGTAAATCAAAAACAGAGATCAAAAATCAAGGCAGAAATTTTTACAGAACAAAGCTTCACCAAGTTTGCCGGAAATTAGCTCTGGGGAAAGCCTGGGAAGCACAAGAAGCGAGGCGCACACACCCCGCACCTTCTGAACCTGGGTTCAGGTTACCAGAGCCGCTATTTATAACATCCCCAAAGTAAGCATCCAGCCTATTGGAACTGGTAAGAAAGATATTGTATAGCTACTGCCTTCTCCCCATGAGCAATGCAATCTCCTTCTTTTGTGTCCTGCCTTTCAGAACAGGAGAAACAACCAGGCAAAACATAATTTACAGTCTCGGTTTATCTGTAGCCACAGCCCATCTGCTTACTCGAACCGCAGCAGAATGTGTATGTGTGCATTCAGAGAGATGGCTGTCATTAGACCAATGAAGTTAACCAACGGATAAAAGCCAGGATCAGATCAGTAATAAAGTTTACACTTCATTATGGATGTCAAAATCCTTGCTGATTTTTTTTTCATCAGTATTTAGCTTATTGAATTTCACAAGCAAAATCGTCTCCAGTGAGCATTCAGCAATCGGCTACTTGGAAGCTCTAGCGTTCAGCATTGAAACCTGAAAACAGATATTTCCTTAATAAATTTATAGAATTAGAAAAACTGGACATATTAAAATACGTCTCTGCATTCACGGCTGTACAATGATTAGATTCACGTCTCATCAAATTTACATTGTGGAATCTGAATATAGTATGATTAGGCATTATTTTAACACCTACATTACAATACAATTTAAAATAAAATGGCCCTTCATATTGCACTAATATCAGTGTTTTAAATAACAAAGGGGATTTTTTTTTTTTTTAAATAAAGGAAAGGATTAGCATTTAGTTTCAATCAGTATAAGCAATGCTGCACCAGTTGGTGTCTCAAAGATTCAGGATTTTATTAATATTCCAGAGATGCATTTGTGTTGCCTCTGGGTACACTGAAAAGCCACTTAAACTGCACTTAAAGCAGCACTACAGGATCAAATTGATGTGCATCAACCATTTACAATAAAACTTGATTATTATAAAGGCATACATATTTGCATAATTACATGTTTGATTTTTTGATAATGCAGCATACACTACAAAATGTTGCTTCATGTAGAAAGGCATCGTCAAAAAGCACCATCTGCTGTAGTGTTTAATGCACTGCAATGTTTGAAAAATTCTGAAGGTAGATTTGTGTGAATCAAAGGGGAAAGCAAAGGAGTTTTGGTAGAACAAGAGGTTCAGGGCTGGAGGATGGGACACTGTGCAGTCTGGACTATTTGTTAGGCTGTCGTCTGTTCTTCTCTGGCTATTTTTAAATATAATTGTCAGGGGGAGAAAGGCAAAAGACAGCAGAGCAGCACATCCTCCAGTCTTCAGAATGTAGGAGTCAGTACTTGAGAGCATTCAACATAAACATTTTTGATGCTTTTACTCAAGGCAAAAAATTAGTTTATAATATATGTAATGAAGTAATCACATTGGGAAGAAAAGCAAACAGCACAAATAGTGGATTCTGACACTTACAACCTTGGCAAGAGTGAATCTTTTTAAAAGAATCTCTACTAAACATCACGAGAGCTTAAAAGACGTACAACTTGAAAGCAAAAATGTCTCCATATCTGCTTAATCCAGAAGGAGAAAGAACCTGCTCTTAGGACTGTAAGCCCTAACAAAAACACAATGCCTTTGGGTTCAGGAAGTCTGAGATCAGAGAAGTAAAACACATGTTGGAGTAAGAGAAGCAGTAGGCACTTTGAGACTCGGCATATTTAGTCCAGGGTTCTTGTATCCTAAAAATATGCATAATTTTGATTAGTACTACATGCCTATTGTTTTAATATCTGAGGCTGTGTTACTCTCCAAGTGGATTTTGAGAAAGACATTAATCAAATGTAGCTGTAGTTGTTTCTAATATTCTGCCATCACAATGAGTTTGCATGTATGTATCCAGAATACATGACAAATGGGTCTGTTGCAGCTTTTTCCTAGGTTGTTGTTACCTCTGAGCTGTGCTGTGAACATTTTTGGGCACTGTGCTGAGTGGCAAAGTGCACCACAAAGCCAAGACAGGGCAGATCTGGCAGGGAAGTCAATAGGCATGTACTAGCCCGTTGCTTCCCAGTAGGAGCTCATGCCTTCACAAATTGGCCTCCGGTAAGCAGTGTGATTCATTGCTCAGGGACTAGATTACAAGCTGGAAACCAGCTGCCAGAACTTGGGCAGCTCATTTCATTTCTCCATGCTTCCCATTCTCCTTCCTCCTGACTTTTTCACATCACATCACAGTTGAAACTAAAAAACACTTTGGGTCAAGGATTTTTTCATAATACAAGTTTCCAGCACGTTAGGCATTAAGCAAGCTTTTATCTCCACAGGTACCTCTAGATATACCAGGATAAAAACAACAGTTTGATTATACGCTGTATATAGGACAAATATGAAGTCAATTAAAAAGTATCTTTAACAACACAATCTAACTGTACAGTCCAATAGTCAAGTATAGCATCTGGCTCTGTCTAGTGACCCAAAAAATCTTCAGAAACGGACAAAATTGGGCCCATAAAACTGAAGGAAGAGTGTAATGGAGTATGTGTGAATGGAAATATATCAAACCTTCTGTGCACAAATGACAGCATCTTGTATGTTGATTCTCTGAAACTAAAGTCATGGTCATAGAGCTTCAAACCCTAAAGCTGTATTACTGGCCTCTTAGTTTACACTGCATCTGGGCTAAAATAAATTCACATTCCCACCAAGAAAATAGCACCTGTTGTACAGTTATGAAATGTTTCACACAGTGAGGCAGAATCTGCTTGAGTTCTCCATTGTACACAAGATTTTTTTATCTTCTAGATCCCTTACTCTGGCTTATCAAATACAATTATAACTTGGCATTCAGAGATGCTGAACACTCACATTCTCATTGACTCGGTGCTGTGAAATCCAGTCCTTCTGAAAAATCAGATCTTGTGTATTATTCAGAAAAGTATAAAAAAACATTTTTTAAATTATTGCATGCACATAGTTCACAAAGACTGAGAAATATTTATCCTTTGGTATATTCCCATGCCCATTGTTTACCAAGCTGAACCATATTAAAACACAATACTGTGCTGTTTCCTCTGCCTGCATTTGAAACAGAACCCATGTGGTTTTTTGCTCTTCAGGTGCCCATACTGAAAAAATAACAGTGTATTTATAGCATAATATTGAAAATAGCCCCAAACTATAAGAAAATGTCAAAAACATCTGCATTTCTTTCCCACTCTGAGTGCATTTGGTCACAGCACTGAAAGAGGAAACAAAACCAGGCAGGCAAACACAAAATCTCTAGAAACAATGAGGTTTCCTTTTGTGCCTTAATATTCTGCTCTTGGTGAGCTTTCCTAACAAAGTCTGTACTAATCGTTGCTGGAATCAGCACAGCAGCGACTGCCAAGCACAGGCTTTTTCTCCACCCTCTCTGCACTAGGCAGACAGGGTTTTTCATTACATATATCATTTTCAACTTGCTGTACTGATTCCACAAAGACAGGAGGATTTAGAAAGCTAATGAATGGGGGTGGGGAGCAGGCTAGGATTGGAGCTTCTGTGCTAATGTCTAAGGCTACATACCCTGAGTGGCTTCACACACAGGGCATTGCCACCGGTTTTATTTTCATTGCATGGCACTGACTGACTTTGACAGTCAAATCACTCATCTCAAGTTAATAAATCAAAGCAAAGACTGGGGGCGGGGGTATTTGTTTGCTTGAACATTTAGTGCTACAGGATTTAAGGCAAGGCTCACTGGGCATTTCCTTGCCCAGATTGTTATTGGGCTGCAATGACAGCAAAATTGTTCATCTTTTAGTTGCTAATTAAGAACAGAACTGAGGAAGAATATATTTGGTCTGAATATACTAGAGCATCAAGGGACCTTCTGCTACATCATAATGAGATGCCATAGATGCTGTAACTCAGTACTGTCTACAAGTCTCTTGCCCTATTACTAGGAAAAAATTTCATCTTGCCAGCTAGTTGACATAAAGTTAATATTTTTTTAAATAAGATGAACCTGAAACAAAGAAAAACAGAACAAACAAAGAAAACAGAAAGATCACACCCGTTCCCAAGGTCCCTACTATTCTATTTCACTAATATCAATACTGTTGCTACAATACAGCAGTTTTGTACATCTCACCCCCCTTTTGCAGACATGTCATCAATATTGTTTGCCACTTGGGAGAACAGGCTATACTGATTACAAAATACTGGTTCTATAAATCTGTTAATTTTAATGATAAAACAGGATATTTTAGGTTTTTTTGTCCCTGAAGATCCAAGAACAATTGCAGATTGATTGTGAACCAATTAAGGACCAAAGAGCTTTGAGTAGTGAATATCATTACTTTTCTTAAAAAAAAAAAAAAAAAATCCTTTTTCTTACCTCTCTACATGATAACTTAGAATGTGAGGGAAGCTGATAATTCAGATCCGAGTGGTGAGTGAGGACTTCAACTTTCTCAAACCATAGTCATCACCAGATCCTACTCAGCTGACTCTTCGTGACCCATGTCATCGACATCTCAGGCAGATGGGGGAAGCAAGCACTACATCATTGAACTTCTGTGTACAGGCAAGCACAAGCGGCTTTCATCTTTGTGGGCATTATCTGCAGTACCTCAACACAAGTTAATAAATTGCAGTTACTGTCAGGGGCTCAGTTTCAGTCCTAACTGCAACAATTCTCTCCCCTAAAAAATGCAAAAACTGGGACAGTAGAGGTCCCCCAAGATCTGGGTAGAGACTTTGAGAAGGTGTTCTCCAGACCAAGTGCAAAAATCTGCTCCCACTGTGGCAGGGGACACCATCTCAGGAGCCAAATGGAAACTACATGGGTTAGTTGATGACTTTTACTTTATGTTTTAGGATAGGCTATTTCCTGCAACTGTATTCTGCTGCCAATGCTCAGTTAATAGGCTCCTGTAGTGAATAACATCATGTGCTCTGTCAATTATTAATAACAAGACAAGCGTTTTCACATCAGAATGCCACCTTGTAATGTGATGAGCCTGTATCATATTAGTGCATCAAAGCTCAGACTGGGAACATTAGTAGTTTACTAAGTGAACTTTGAACAGAATTTATTCCCCAAACAGTCTGCTGAGGTACTAACATTCACAAATTTTGTAAATAGAAAATGTCTCTTTATTGGCAATATTTGTAGAATATGTTTTGTATTTTAGGGAGTTGATTTACTGCTACATTGCATTTATTCTAACACATCATTGATCCCCTGTCTCATACATCAGATTTAGTTACTTCTTTATTGTATAATTTCTAGGTGACAGTGGCTATCCAGGACAGAAACAGCTGATGGATCTAATTTGATTTTGCCCTTATACCAGCAGAAGTTCACTTACTAGTTCACTTACTCAGAATTCATTGATCACTCGAAGGTCTTCTGGGATTGTGAAATCTCATTCTCGGTGTCTTTTCCAATTGTCAAAGCACAGACTCAATACTGCATCTGACATCCTTGCAGCCTGCCTCGTTCTGCATAACACAGCAGTCAACCATGGGGTTATAGTCAATGATGGGGCTCTCATAAAGGATGACAAGGCTAACTCCTACTGACTTCAGACACGGCAAAAAGGTAGATCTTTCTGAAAGGTGGGCTTACGGATGATAAGCGAGGGGCAGCTCACTGACAGCCATATATTTAAACAAGGGAAAAAAGAACAGAAAAAGGGAGATGCAAGACAGATAAGGCGATAGTAAAGAAAGAAATCACAGAAGTAGTTTTACATGAAGATCCATGGGTCTAAAAATCAAAGAAATTGTACTATTTAGCATAGCAAGATGATTGAATTCCTTTATCTCTGTCTTACTGTTCCTAGCTAAAACACAAGATAATGTCCTGTGCACAGCCCATTCAGTTCAACAGCGAGACAGCAAGCCTCGCAGAGATTACTGTCAGAACAATAATCACTTTTAAAGTGGTTGTAAAGATCTCCTAGTCACTAAGCTCACACAAAGAGGCAAGAGGAGGTTAATGAAACTTCAAGAACTGTTTGTGTTCAGTAAGGTTACTTCATCCTGAGTTTTTGAGAGCAGATAAGCTGGAAAAGAAAGATATTGGGAAGGCGGATGGCATTTAAAAGAAGCAGTATTAAAGTTCTCCATTACAAGAATAAAGACGACTGTTTTGTCAACAGCAAATACATTCATCTTCATCTAGAGAAACAACTGATAGCTCCTGTGATACGTGGCAATTCTAAACCATGAGCTAATACAATTTTTCAAACATGCACTGGTATTTAGGTCACCAGTTTTGAAACAAATGCATTCATTACCAGATACAAGTGCGTTTCTCTCACAGAAACAAACATGGGATTCTGCATAGACCTTCTTTAATCACAAATTGTTTTCTGAAAACATTCAACAGTCTAATTTCAAACTCTTCAAGCACCTGAGCTCTCATTTCCACTCTCTGAAAATAGCCTAAATACAGCCAATTCTGTTGGGCTTTTCTGATGTGCACTGTCCATCTTTTTAGCTCATCTTTTGGAAGACATGAGGATATTTTGCTCCCTACATGTTTGAAACCCATCCACAATCATCAGCTGCCACATCATCTATTCATCATCTTGTTTATGTACAAATAGGAGCTAATGCACCATCAAAAGACTTGGTCAATAGTTCCAAAATGGTAAAAGCACCAGGGGAAAACAAAGAGAAATTACACGATGAGTAACACGGTATTTAAAATCCCTGTTGGCTTGCAGACTGTGATATTTTTATTCACAACTGTTGCTATATTTCAAATGGAATTTTATTTAATCAAAAATAAAGCATAGCTTCTGAGCAAGAGCTGAAGCCATGGAACAAAAGATGAATGATCCCATACTCAATATGACTACTCAGAGCTATGATCATTCACTATTCTGCTACAACATCTTGTGCAGTCTTAGTCAAGTTGCTTAGGGTTTTTTCTGGCTTAATCCCACATCTTTGAGATAAGTATGACTTAGCTGCCCTATCTCACAGGCACACGGTGAGGATAAATACATTAAAGAGGAATTAATATATCACAATATAGCGATAGGAGTTCAATACCCTGAGTATAGAGTCATTTATCTTTTTGTCTCCCAGATCAAGTACAGTTTCTAGGTAAAAGCCTAATCTATTAATATATGAAGAAAGCAAACAATCTCCAGCCATACATTCCTATGTATGAAACAATGAACAAAAATAAACCTGTAAGTGTAGAGTGGAAATAATAGAGTAGAAAAGAATAGAATTTGTTCCATTATTACAATGAGCTTAAAGCGAGGATAATAGCTACAAACTAGACACAAATAAATCTATGAATTCCAACAGAATAAAACAGAAAATACAACAAACCCTAACAAACATATATCACATTCATATATAGATTATATATACATATATGCATCGAGACACATTTTAAAAAAACCTTAAAGTTATCACGTGTAAAGAATACACTAAAATTTGCTAGTATATGAATTATACACTGTTCCCAGGATGAAACCTCCATATTTCTTGCTGAGCCCACCCTTTCCATAAAATAGCTTTATTAGAATTTAGCAACATTAGGAAAAAAGTGAAAGTAATGCCTATAGCTCCTATTAAAAAGTCAATCATATGTTTCATAGTGATTATAGAGTAATATACTATAAAAATGATTTTTTACCAAATATTCAGAATTATAGATTTATTCAGACTCCCAGAGAAAAATCAAACTTGTAAATTGTACAGATTATATATCCAATAAAATATTTATTGTTGCACAACATATATTGTTAACTGTGTTGACTGCTTTTCACCAAGGTGCCAGAGAAATGAAAAATTAACCAGTGTAGAATATAAAGCAGTTTTTTTCAAGTCCTAGAGCTAGTTCATGAGCATACAAAACAGATTGTATTCAGAGCTGTAATATAGAAATTCTTCAGTGAGGAAGACACTGAAGCTGAATACCTGACAGCAGAACAAAACAGAGAACAGCATTAAAGCCGTGTAGCCGAGGTGCTGCATGCAAATGCAGGAAGAGCTGAATTAGTAATGTTGAAGGTCTAGCTAAAGTAGACAGCGACTATGTCAATGAATGTTTTGATGACATCTTACTAGTTTAAGGACTAACAAGTGCATACGTGCAGCCTAATAGAACCCTGGAAGTTCAGTTAATGTGCAGTTTAAAACATCTTTGGGTTTATAAAGTGAGTAAATATTTAAATATGCTTCTCTGCAATTTCATAAACTGGCCTATAAAAACCACATACACAGTTTGAGCTACACATTCTTTTTTCTGCTGATAATCATAACCACACACAAACAATCCCCCATGTCTACAATTTATTCTTTTTCAAAATTTACATGAATATTCATTTAAACTCTGGCTACGGGGCATCAGGCATTGGTCACGCTATAAAAGGGAAAAGCTGAGTATAAAAAAAAGTTATAACACATGGATTGCAGCGCAGACTACTAGTTACTTAGCATCTTAATGCAGTGACTTCAAACATACCTCTGTTCACATACTTCTTGTTCTCCTCATTCTGAGAAGACCTTTGAAATTTCCTAGCACAGGAGAAGGACAACCAGCAGGTTGGTAGCACCAAATGGTGGTGGAGCTGGGGCTGTTACACTGGCTGTGTGCTGCTCACTGCAGAAGGACATCTGTCCTGCCCTCCTCATCCACAAATTCTGATGGCTAGAAAGAAAAAGTAAAATAAATAAATGCACCAATAGTCTGGAGCAAGGGGGTTTGTCCCTGCCTTTGCTCCTTCTGTTTTTGTTTTCTCACAGTTCTGTGCAAATACAGACACAAGGTGAGTGCACATTGGCCTAACAAAATACTGAAAAAGTAGCATTTGAGCCCAACTTTCCTCTGTAGCAGCATCCCAGCTGAAGCAACACTCTCAGCTCTTCTCTTCCAGGGGATCAGGTCACTCTAGCTGGTGTTCATCCCTCCTCCATGGAGATGGTACAGTGTCCTGGGCCACTGCCGCCCACTCATAGCCCTCCTTGCAGCACAGCTGTGCTGAAGACAGCAGGTTAAGCAGCTACCTTGTCAGGTTTGAGGTTGCTTGTTACAGCAAGGGTTGAGCAGATGGTCGTCTTCACCCTCTACCTGCACCTGGTTGCACTCCGCTTCCCCAGGGGCAATTTGCAATGCTGACTGCAGTGTGCAGCAGGTGAGCACTGGCTGCTAAGGTAGCAACCCCAGCTGGCTCTGAAAAGCAAGCTTACCCTTTGGGGAGGGCCCTTCCTTCCCTCACAGTCCGCAGGCAGTGCAGCCAGCCTGGCCAGAGGGAAAGCAGCCCCTCTGAAACACCACGTGCCCAAAACCCACCCATCTACCAGCCTGGAGACATCTCGTTCCTGTGGCACTGGCTGCAAGCTGCAGTGCTAGGGGAGCCAAGGTGCTGGGTTGTGCTTCGGGTGAACAATGTCCAAAATTGTTTTATTTAAATTTGGTTCTGACAGCGAGCATTCGTCTTGCTGCAGTGCTGCTTTCTTATCGCCAGCCCAGGGACAGATCCCATGGCTTCCATGGCACACCAAGCTTTATGAGAGAGACTCGTTTCTGCACCACAGCAACACCAGATTATATGGCAGTGTTGAACAATACATTCAGATTAGATGTTCTCTCAGGAGCTTGCAGGTCCACATTTTTAAATGCTTGTTCTGTCAGCATTTGATACCTGAAAATTTTCAAAATCTTTTTGATTTACACTGAAGCAGCTAGATTATACCATCAACCAGCAGGAACCTGATACAAAACCCTAGTATTGTCTGCTTGTTCCCAGTATGTGCAGAAGGAGACGGGCAGCACATACGCACCTGAATGAGAAAAAGCCCTATTCCGTCATCTTTTTGCTTAGACAGACCACAACTCAGAGTCCTGCTGTGTACCTGTAGGAGTGCAGGTCCAGATCCAAAAGGCTAGATGTCTGAAACTAGGTCCCTACATCAGTGCTTGAGATGCCTACAAAAATAACCATTTCTTAAGAAATTGAGGCTGTTGGGCAGCTTTTTTGAGGCCAGTCAAAAATGCTGTGCTTTCAGTATTTTTGTATGCATCTAATTTTAGGAACTCATTTTTAGAAATCCTGGACTAGAACCAAACTCATCTTGATATTTAAATGCACTGCAAAGCAGGAGCTAAAGTGAACAGCCCTCGACTGCTGCAACCCAACAGAGCAGTGATTCCACCCTGCTGACCTGCTGGTGTGAAAGGAACTTCACTGCTGAGGGTAAAGACAGGCACAAAGCAGGAAATATGCTGCATTTTATACACAAAGTGAAAGGATTACAAATATTATATAAAACAAAGATTTACAATGGATCAAGCCATGCATCCCCATGGAACAAAAGTTTTGTAAAAGAATAAATGAAAAAATATATATACTTTTTTCCTGAAACCGCAGGCAGCCCCAGAGACTTCAGGGGATTATTAGTCAGACCAAAGGCTGCCAGATGCTGCCAGAGCCCTGGCTGCTTGCCAGGGATCTCAGGCCTTTCCAACAGGGCAAGGAAGGGCAGCTGGAGACTAAAGGGCACAGAGCTCCCCAGAGAGACTTTCCTTTTATTGTCACTGGTTTTGCATGTATGTCTTCTTCTTAAGACTTGGTTTGAGGCTCACTTATGTTTTCCACCCAGAGATTTCATTACAGGGAAATTAGAGAGATTTTTCTTTCTTTTCACTATTTCCCTGACTTGAAGAGTTTTGCAGATATCTGGTGCTCACTTAACCACGGCTACTCCTACGTTAACAAACACAACGCTCTACAAATTGTCTTTAGCAAACTAACTCAGACCATCAGCTGGAAGAGCTCTCATTCCCTTCCTCAATAAGTCCTTTCATTTACCCCACTAATTTCCCAAAGGAACTAACAGCTGAATTATTCCTTTGTCACCTACCTCTAAATTCTTTCTAGCTTGCATTTTACAGTCTGAATCTCAAAGTTTACTCAGTGTCTCCATATGAAAGTACAGCGAGGTACTTTACAGAACAGATGTCCACTTTCAAGAAGTAATTTACCATCAAGAAATGTATTTATGAACGTGTTTCATTCCTCACTCCCAGCACATTCCCCTTCCCAGCCCCACACAGTACCTACACATACTGCACATTCTCTTCACAGCCATGTGATACTGCTGCAGCCAAATGGGCTGAACCGGTGTCTGCAAGAAGAACTGTAGGGACATTATATGATTTCATTTGCTTGTGTTTTTCAGTTTGTCATTAAGTGGCAACACATAAAAGTTCCTCATATATTAAAAACAAAATTTTGAGTCAAGTTCTTGCACTTACATAGGACTGCTTGTTTGAAGCTACAGGAATGGTTGTATGGGCAGAGCACAGATCAGTCACATTTGTGACTGTTTATTCTCTAGAGAGTGCTAGCAATAGATGATAGAGGCCTATGGAAACAAGGTGCACATTATTTTAAAGTACAGGGAAGACAGAAAAAGAAAAAGAAGAAGAAACAAAATTCACAAAGAAAGGGAAGGTAAGGCTGACTTTCACTAGGAAAACATCCATTCTGATGCATGAGAAAGCAGCCTTGAAGATCAGGTTTTGTGCCTTTTTTCCTTAATCTGGAGTTAAGTACTGTCAGGGCAGCCCCAGGTGCAGGCAGCTCCAGGGCCCCAGCCCGTGCAGGGCAGAGGGGCAGGCACAGCCTGGCAGGACCCGGCTGGGACACGCAGCCAGCACCACGGGGTGTGCACCACGGGGCTGCATCCCCAGCTGGTCAGACTGTGCCCCTGCCCACGTGCTGCAAATGCACAAGTTCCACTAGCACTCACAGTAAGGCTTAGGGCTCCTTATCAGAGGCGTGCACTGCCGGAAGAAACAGTCACTTTGCCTATGGTTTATTAAATTTGGCAAAATGTATTACTTTTTCAATGACACAGTTTGCTTTTTCAAATGATAGAAACTTGCACAGATTAATTCAAAAATTAGTTAAAATATTATATCAGTTGCTCATCTTTGGGAAAGCAAGAGTTTGACCTCCTGAAGGCGGAGTGAGAAAGGCTGAATGCACCCTCATCTGCCAGACCAGCACACAGCCTTCTTGAAAGATCTAAGTAACTACAAGAATATTGCTATTAAGTAATGCAGAACTGCTTGTATTCCAAAACAACTATTTTTCATGATACTAAATAGTAACAACACAATAACTAGAATAATTCTTACCCTTCTAAGTCTGAGGAGACAAAGATAGACAAAGATATGTCATATTGTTTTCAGAATGCAAACGGTTCGTTTCATAAGCCCCGGTTCTTCAGTTAAAGTGAGAAATATGGTTCAGGATATTTGTGATTAACCTTCATTTAATCCCAGATTCCAATACCATAGCCTTAGTATCACCATTCAAGCAGGTGATGCTAATCTACAGAATAAATTACCATAAGGAGATATTTTCCTATGATTTAAGGAAGCTCTGCTGTTGCTTGCTAAATTTTCCATGAAATAAGCAGGCACACACATGCCAGCACAAACATACACGCGAGCACTGTCTGAAAAGAGCAGTTCACCCCCATTCCCACAGCCACCTCCACAGCAGCCGGCACAAGTCCCCATTTCCTGTGACAATTCCTTGCACGTTCCCTCCCCAGGGCACACACCATGACCCAGCCATGCTGCAGAGGCAGATGCTCAGCACATGGCCTGGGGATGGCTTCTCAGCATGAGCACGTGGAGCTCACACTGCAAGAGCCTACAGCAAGGTTCAGACTGGACAACTGGTACCTGCAGTGGCTAGTTAATATTCCAATAATTTACGGCACAGGAATAAATAAAACTGCATTACCAGTCCTCTGTGCAGATTCTGATTATGCATGTGCATACTCTGTATTACAAACTGAAAAGGAACGAGAATTTACCTTAAATTCTAACACCAAGTTCTGACTTCACCAAGTACAGTTTAATGCCACAGCACTGAGACACGAGACAGATGGGACAGATAGATCTGAAGTGCTACAAATAAAATCTAAAACTGAACTTTTAAATATTCATTCTGAACTATAAAGAGAGCTGTGGCTTTTGTGCGCTACAGATGGCTTGGAAATTCAGTGCAAACAAAGGACCAATTTTTGAATACTCATAGCTGCTCTACTATAATAGCTGGAGGCCCAAAACTCCAGGGGTTTGAGATGATTCAACTCGATCCTCTTACCTGCCAAATTTCATCAAAGCAACATTGCTTTTACCATCTTATAGGGATGAAAGAAATATGAATAGTGTGGGGTTTTTTTTAATGAAATGTGGACTGCTTAAGCTTGAACAAAAAAATTACAATATGAATGGAAATTGCAAGGTAAAGGGAAAATTGTCTTTTTATCATAGACACTAAAGCATAGTATAAGATGAAATCCGTACTTTTTATAGATTGAAAGATTAAACAGAAATATTTGGTAGATTTAGACAAATGAAGGAAATAAAACAAAGAAAAATAAGCATAATAAAAATCCCTGCCAGTCATAATCAATGAGAAACTGCTGATTGTCAAGTACAGCCTTAGGTTCAAATCGAGGAGAGAGATATATTTCTTTGTAAGGTAGCAGGGCATGACCTCATCAATCAGAGATTATCCTCTGCATAATAGTTTTTAGAAATAAACCACTAACACCAACTTTTCATCTGCCTTCTAGACAACAGCAAGCTGATACAGATACAGCTGGAAAGGGAATACACGCATACAATACCATTGCTAATGCCATACACTGCAGCATTTACACAGCAGTGCAAGGAGGGCAGCCTCTGTGATGAAAACCATACAAATATTTCTGTCTCAATCTATTTTCTGTTGCTATTAGCCACTTCCTGATGCCTTTGGCTTCAGAGAGGATGCTCTCTCTTCTTTTTTATATTTTTGAGCTTTTACAAGAACCGAACAGAAAAACAAGACAGAAGCAGAGAGGCAGAGTGCCCGCGGGGGAGCAGGGACCACCACTGGGGTACAGAGGACCCCTGAACTGCAAATGCTCTTCCAAGTGTACAAGCTATGGAGACAAACACGCAGTGCTGAATCACAGCTAGCAGTCAGGCTTATGGATATTTATGAGGCACCGCTGCCAACCACAACGAGCGAAAGAATCAGAGAGGAAGGCATGAGGTGCTCGATGGAAAAATCTAAGAGTTGTGTAATGACAGCAGGTGCCCAGAGACACAAGTTGTAGGCTGATATTGAGCAATGGGTGAGAGGTAGAACAGGCTGACATCAAGCAGGGTACGCTATCAGCAAAATCAAGGGATGTAGCAGTGGAAGGATGCATCCAGAGGCCGCATGGCTGGCATGAGATGCTAGGGAGAGAGTGGTTGCTGCAGCACTCGGGATGGATGGCAGTAGCTATTGCTGTGATTGTCAAGATTAGAGAAAAGGATGTTGTGAAAAATCAAGATAAAACAGTGGGAGTTAGGGCAAGCATTTTAATTGCTTCCAGTCAAGACAGAAGTGGCAGCTTATGGCAGGGAACCAGTCTGCTGATCTTGGCAACAGCGCAAGGTCAGAGGTATGTGACCTTGCAGGAGAGAGGCAGGTTCCCAGCACTGCCTGCAGACAGCAGAAAAGGAGGATGTGGCAAGGCCTGAGGAGGCAAGTGGAAGAGCAGGGCCTCCCTTTCAGCTATGCTGGACCGTTGGCTCCATCACAGCAGGGACTTGTCCATGCAGGTGGCAGCCTGAAACTGTGGCTTCATCTCTGCAGCAAAGGCAAAGAACGAGAGGAGTAAAGGGGAAAGAGGAGGATGCTGCAGAATGGGCAGTTTTTCCAACGACCTCACTGTCCTTTTGAGAGTAACGGCTTTCCAGGACAGAGTGTCCCAGCAGGATACTTAAATGCCTTCAGCACAGTACAATATTTGAAGATAAAACCGTACAACTTTTCATGAAATCTGCCTCCAATAAAAACATCTTTATTGCCCTGGGCTAATGCGTAAGTTAGTGAGAGATTATGGTTCAGCTTCTATAGCCATTTTATGTAATATGAAAAAAAATCCATAGGGACTTTGTCCGTTACTCCTCTAAAACATAAAATACAGTTTCAAGCTACACTACCACCATGGTATAGGCTATCAGCTATTTTCCTAAACACTCAGACTACCACTGTCAGTCTAGGAAGAGTCAGACATCCTGACTTAATCACCTCCTTGTGACTCACTGCACCGCGCCCCTTCCTTTTGAACATATATAAATCCTAATTATTTTTTAATCCTTCACTAGAATACCAGCAAAATGACTGCTACACTCAGGGCATACAAATGTGGATGTGCACAGGAGCCACAGAGGGAGCTTCAGGGGGCCCTCCTGCCCAGGGAGCAGTGTGTCACCGGTGGCACTCTGCACAGGGGACCCCCAATTCCCAGCAGCAACTCTCTTCTAACTTCTCCTGCTTGGCCTCTGGAGGGGCAGCAAGCGTTAGCCTCGTCATGCAGGAGGACAGCGTCCCGTATCACAAATGGCTTAAACCTAGCCCTTAGCTAAGGTTGGTTGTCTGTACAATCAATTTGCCAAAATCCTGAGAGTAGCCTTTAAATCCTGAGACAATTCCAGTGATCAGAAATAACACTTTTTGTGTGTGTCTGGCTTAGACTACAGCTTAGGTTCTGTTCACTGTTGCAAAGGCTCAAAACCTAGCTATTTATAATCAACGAAATGTTCAGTGAGAACCAGGGCAAAGAGATGTTATTTTTGTTGGTATGTTGCCTTCTCTAAAATCTGGAATATGGCAATTCACACATTCAAATGACACAAAGCGGCAGGACTTTCACTAGTTTGCCATCTAACATCTTTCAAACAATCTCAGATGCATTAGCAAAGCAACTGTGGCCTGTGAAGGCCTGACCCCAGCCGGCTCCTACAGGGATGCGGGATGGGCCCAGGGTGGCAGGCGCTGTCCCATATTTCCCTGTCTTCCATTTGGAAACAGAGGTGAAACACAAGCCATACACTGCTGTGGCCTTAAGAGCCCTGCTTGCCCTGGCTCCCTCAGCAACAGCCCTGGCTGGCAACGACACAGGAGAGCTCAGTTAGGTGTTGTTTCTGGCTGGTGCCTCACAAACGGAGGAGGCAGGCTATGGCTCCTCCACATGAACAAGCCCCTCATAATCACCACAGACAAAGATTCCTGCTCTTGTTTAATGACAGCACATGAAATTTCTTTTTCTTGAAATTTGCTGCCCAAGCTCTCGTGGCTTCAGAGAAGCCTGCCTGCCTCATGGCTGCACCACCACACGCCAGCCATGAAGGCCTCCAGCGACTGGATTTGTACCTCCTGACACAGCACCAAGCCCCACTGTCACCCGCCACGTGCAATCGTGGTGGGACCAAGAACTGAGGTGACAGGAGTTCAGTAACTTAAACAGCACAGCCTACAATCACACTTGTCTTCCTTCCTCTCCACTATCTTCTGACTTCTACCAAAGAAGCCTCTTATCTTTCCTTGATAAACCAGCCTATCAGATGTTGTCAGAAGTGATGGATACACATGCACACACACACAGAGAGGATGGGTTCAGATCATATTTGTGGAGCACCTTGGAGTCTCAAAGGAAATCACAGAATCACAGAATACGTGGAGTTGGAGTGGACCCCACAAGGATCATAGAATCATAGAATAACTGGAGTTGGAAGGGGCCCACAAGGATCATCAAGTCCAACTCATGCCTCCGCACAGGGCAACCTGTTAAACCATATATCTAGCTGTTAAATCACATATCAAAAAGTATGGTCGACAAGCTTCTTGAAAAGGACAGGCCCAGTTCCTAGAACTGTCCTTACAAGGATGATAGATCTGGACCTGTATTTATGATGAGCTTTGGGGTCCTCTCGAACACAAATCACTGTTGAAATGTTCTGTATTATTATCTCTCCACACTTCCAGCCAGCAGCTTGAACCACCAGCATCTCACAGCTCCTCCTCCCCAGCTCTGCTCCACATACAGTTTCCTTTTCTGCCATGAAAATAAACAAGCCAGAGGCAGCTTGTGCTGCCTACTTTAATGTCCCAATTCCCTGGCCTATGAAAGACAATCTGCATCGCAG
The DNA here is from genome assembly GCA_013396635.1 of Penelope pileata. Lineage (NCBI taxonomy): Eukaryota > Metazoa > Chordata > Aves > Galliformes > Cracidae > Penelope > Penelope pileata. Next base: position 650,807 of record WBMW01005184.1, read on the forward strand.
CGTATTTCTGTCCAAGCCTTTAGCAGTTAACTCTCCCCCAGGAACTGAACATTACTGGAGAAAAGAAGCATTGCAAAAGCAGACCCCTCACTGTGGTTGTTCATACACCAGATCACTGATTCTGGGAGACCAATGTGATAAACATGGCCCTAGCTGCTTTCTACATTATCATAGTAAGCTTTAAAAAGCACTCTTACAAAACATACTTTAATCAGAAGAACTTTTTAATTTGCAATTTTAAATGTGAGCATGTTATAACTTGTAACCGAACATTTCTATAAAGATAATTACATATGGCAAGACAGAAAAACTTTTTTAAAACATTTTCTCTTGAATGTGTGCCTGAATACATTTACAACTGTTGCTGCTTTAAACACTTCAGGCAGAATAAGTGGATGGCACTAAACAGCTTAGCTGCAATTATTATGGAATGTCTGAGGTATAATTTCCCCTGCGGTTTTGTTAGGCGTACAAAATTCATAATTCTGATTTGTGGCAGGTACTTATTACCCATCGCAGGTGGAGATATGCAAATATTATTCTAGTAGGGGTGAACAGCCTTTATTTCAGTATTCAGCTATTAACGAGATTTGTGAGTCTGGTACTCTGGGGCCATTTAATTAATTAGATGGTACAGATAAAATATCAATTGTTTTGTAGGCTACACAATTTCAGTTCTAGAAGGTGTAAAATATGGCTAAATGAACTTAGTATGGACTGATTTGTTGTTTCATGCATGGCACAGGGTACAGGCAAATTCTGCTTCTTATTTTTGTCTATAATACTCCTGGGCAGAATCCTTCTATTGTCAAGTATTGTAGGAAAGATGTTATTTATTTATCATTACCACTAAGAAAGTCTATCAGTTAACATTTTTATAAAAACTGCTGGCATGCATAAAGCAGAAAGAAAAACCGGCACATTCTTTTATGCAACACCAATATATGCATGTTTCAGAGTGAGCACACATTCTGAAGACAAGCAGATTTGGTAGGATATTATTGTCTCACAGTCAGACACTTCTATTTTAAATAAGTCATTTCCATGGAGTAGATAAGCCAAACTTCCCAGGGAAAAATGGAGAGGGAATATACAGCGTGACTTTAGCATCTGGATTTTTAAATAATTCTATTAGTTGGTTAATTCATGTAATTCCTTTTTCTAAGTACAATCTCCCAACAGCTCCAGAAGATTTCTGGAAAATCTGGAATACAGGAACTGGGGGGGGAGGAAGAAGAGGGAAACAAAACAAGACAGTACAATAAACAACTTTATTTCCTGAAGTGATGGCTATAGCGGTCACAATACAAGAGCCAACATTTACCAGGAGTTACAGCAAACTACATCTTGAGAAATTCACCCTGCCCTTATATGGAGGAAATAAAATGCAAGAGGCATGAAGCTGGAAATTGTTAGCAAACTGTCAGCATTTAAAGGCAGGCATTGACCATTATATTAGATTTAAATTGCGAATAAAATACCACACTACACAATTACAGTACTCTAAACATTGAATGAAAACCAGTTACTTTTACTGAAGTAGGAGTATAATCAGCAGTCAGCCTTATTGGTTTATTGAACATATTTTGGGGTCCATTCCAGCTGTCTTTATTAGCTCTAATGCAAATGATTTTTACACTGCTATTTTGCCAAGCCCTGGTAGCTGTAGTACTGCAAACACACCCCACTGCTTTCTGTCTGCTGGGGATTTACTGACAAATATGATAAAGAATACATAAAATGAATAACAATATAAAACTGGTGCCGTACAGGAAGAAATTATACTGTAAGCATTAAGAGCTACTGTATGGTTTTGTTCAATATAACTCAAAAACAAAAAAGTTCAAAATTAAATGACTATCAGGAATTTCTCTGGTCATTTCTCCATAGAGGGGACAGAGCTGACACGGAGCTGCATCGCAGGCAGCACTTCACCTGCTATTTCAGTGAGGCCCAGCCATACCTCACCTGTGCTCCTTACTTGCATCCCTGGTGGGACACGATCAGCATACAAGAGCCTTGCTGGCCCCAGTCCTCTCCTGGCCTCTGCAAAGGCACCCCATGCTTGGCAAGAGTGGGAAGAGACTGGTAGAGGTGGAAACAGGCTGGTACGGACCACACAGGAGAACAGCAGGTGCCTGAGTGGGGCCTAAAAGACAAACTGATGCAATTTCATTCAAATAAAATGCTTCTGACTTCAGAGGCATCCTGCGCAAACCTGATCTCTTTGAATAGGACAAGAGATCACACAAGAATCTGGCTGCATAAATACATAATTTAACTGTAAGACAGAAAGTAGAACCAAGTCAAAGTGAGGAGGAATTGACTGGGATTTGAGGAAAACAGCCAGTCATACCTGTGGGTGGAAAGAATTGATCAGTTGAGAAATTTGCCGTTGCTCAATTTTCAGTGAGAAAAGCCAATTGTGATTGCAGTGAGATTCCCTGAAGCTAATGAGACTGCAAACCCGTGGAGCTGTATGGAAAAATGAGCTGTGGATAAACAAGTCTGCCAAAGGGGCTTCCAGGGCAGAAGAGCCATGAGTGGTCTGGACACAAACAGGTAACGTTGTGGCTTGTCTGAATTGTCAGCTGTGATTTGCACACTGAGAAAGATGGGTATCTTGGTGCTAATGCAATGACAGTGCAAGAGATGTCTTCATGCCATACTTGTGTCAGCACCTGAGAACATGCAATATTAAATTCAAAAGCAAACTCTGCAAGCAGGCAATAGAGGTTGAACTAATAGCTTGCATGGAGAAACAGAAATACAGTGAAACAGGTGGAGAAAACCTCCAAGGAGAAAAATTTATTTTGTTAAACACAGAAGTAGATAAATGGCAGCGTTACCAATGGAAGAGTTGTAACAGAACCATAAGAAATACCTAAAATGTTCATACACAGCAAGCCCAAGCTACCTGCAGGATTTTGACAAAGTGCTGGAGAGTTAAAATAGCTCCAATCTCATCTCTCATTGCTGTGTGGATTAGCAGGATGTGGCCTGCATCTGCTCCACATAACAGCAAATGCTTGGGGAAAAAGAAAAAAAAGGTATAGAATTCCAAAGAATAAATACAGCAGAATAATATTCTGTGTTTAAATGCCTTAAATTGGATAAACAGTACCCCATGGGTAGAACCTATAAAAGGCCATTCCTAAAGAAGATGAAATCTAGAAGGTAGTTTTAATTAAATCTTTCCAAGGACTTCATAAAAACCGAAGCCCAGCAGCAGTGTTCCATGTAGCACACGATGACAGCTACACAGTCCAAAATGGAGGAGGCATTCTAGCACATAACATTTTTTTTCTCCAGGTATGCACACACAAACACATCATTAGTTCAAAATCAATGCACAAATGAGAGATGTGATCAGAGCATTACATTTATTCACAGTAGCACAGAGAGCACCGCAATGAACCTAAGGCAGTTCCTGAGAGGTGGAGGAGAGCAGCGCAGCGGCGGGCAATTGATTCCTCTGAACACAGAGGAAACCGCTGCCTGCTGCTAGGTGATTATTACCAGCATTTTTTCAGAATAATGTAAGCAAGCAACATTTTAGGTAGCACTGTAATATCTACCAGGTGTAGTATTTGCAAAGAGATAACAGAGCAAAACACATATCTGAGGAACCTCTGCAGCGCCCAAGGAGCATGCAGGCAGGGAGCCTGGCGCAGTCGGTGCTCCCCCTGCCACGTGCCCCCCAGAGAGCCCAGCACCGCATGCGGACATGGGACAGATACCTGCCCGCATGGGAGGTGGGAGGATCCTCAACAAAGGCTGTGACTTGAGACATCTCCACTGCAATGCATGCCTGGAACCAAGATCCTGGTAGTGACGGGCAAATATTAAATTGGTGAAAAAAATCCCTTTTGGTGCCTTGAGCAGGGTAAGAGAACAATAGAAGGGGAAATTTTAATATAATAAGAACATCAACATGTTGAAACTGGACAGAAGAAACTCCTTTGTGAACATGGTGCTCTCAGACATCAAATGAAGAAAAAAAAAGTAGGCTCAGTAAACTAACCCCAAAACAGACAGGCAACCAGCCAGGAGGAGTCACAGGCACTTGAGACCATGTCTCAGCAACAGACAGCACAGCAGGAGGGGGGTGAGGACCCTCAGGGGTGGAGCAGGGCAGAGCCACAGGGTGCCACAGCCACTGCAGTGCTGCCACCAGGGTGCCAGGATGAGCAGCTGTATCCACTCCGCATTCAGCTGTAAAACACTGCCAGCATGTAAGCACGGCGTTTCTGCAGCCCCGTTGTTTACAGGAAGCGCTGGTCATCGTGCAGAGCTGGGTAAGGGCTGACTGTCTTTTTGGAGGGCACTAGAAATCACCCTAAAGCTCTGTGCTGTATGTACAGGTGATGAGCTGAACCAAGACCAGAGGGAGCATGGCGAGGGGAAAATACAACATTGCCTTGGGGGAGAAATGAGCAGCTTAAAGAAAACCAGCACCCAGTGCCGTCAAACCACCAGTTTGTCAGTGGTTCCCCCTCTTCTCTGCCTCCTGCTCACTCATGTACAGAGCTTTACAAGCTGCATGCTCCACTCGCACAGCTTCCCTGCCATCAATGTCTGGCAGGGCTGCAAACAGGACTTCAGCAAGGTAAGATCAATTTACGCACACTCTGCAAGCATTCAAAAATTAATGCAACTAATCTTCTGTTTCACCTGACAGGAGGTAAATAATTGATCTTTGCAATATGAAAGCACCAAAAAGAACAAACTCAGAACTGCACACTTTCATATGCACCCTCAACTCCCCTTGTCAAACTTAAAACACAGTCAAACCCAAAGGCTGCAGGGAGATTTGAGAAACACATGTTCTCTCTGTACGATTTAATCATGATATGAGCAAAAGGCAGATTCTCCAAGAAGCCGATGGCTTTCTTGAACGTGAAACGGTATCACCCAAACCCCTGGCACAAGTCAGTGCTCATGGGAACACATGCAGTGAGACTGGCAGTTCAGGGTATCGAAGCCTTTCCTTAATCTTTAACATGCAACCGAGGATGTACAGCCCTACAGCCAAATCTTCTCACGCACCTGAAAGCCTCGTACAGTTAGCGTTGCTCTCCACCCACGGGGCAAGCTTGCTTTATAAACCAAACATTTTTTCTCTATTTCCCCACCTTCTCCTGACAGTTCTCTACACTGCTGCATAAACACGAGCTCCTATAAAGCTGTTACAGGAGCCGATGCCCCACAAGATAAAAGCCATGCTGTCCAAGGACTGCTTCCCTGCACCCACGCCATCCTGCATGCCTGCCTGCTCCCCTTCGTACACAGAAAGAAAGCGCACCACAGCTCCCATCCTTAGCATTCAAAAGCAGATGTAGCAGAGAGGAACAGAAAATAAACCTACCAACATGACAGATTTTTCCTAACTTCTTCACAGTTGTCTTTGTGGAAAAAAGGAGCAATTCCTCCAGGACAGATCCTTGTTCCATGACCCTAAGCACAGAGCATTACAACAGGTTACAGACAGCGACATGATGCAAGTCAGAATCTGCTGATACTAGTTGACTTTTTTTATTCTTAGAAGTCTGTTCCATTTTGTACAACATGCTACACCACCACGCTAGTGGTACACCACCACTAATGTGTTGTATGAATGAAATGGCTTGAATGGTCTTAGCTCAGACAATAATTTATGTGAAGATGCTGAAACTAACAGGTATGAAGGAAAAGAAAGAAGGATTAAACCTCCCTTTCTACTCAATGTGGTTGTCTTTTTCTAAGCCTCTAAATTCCAGGTAACACTTAACCTTTTTGTTTCATACAGCACTGTCTTTACAGTACAGATGAGGTTCATCACACTCTTCAAAGTTCCCGAAATCCTGTGTAAAACCACGGTGTTTCAAACTTGAACTGTGTATTTAATACACCATACTGAACTGCAACTCAATCCCAGAAATGACTCTACTCTTCACTAGAAAGGGGTCAGCTTTCCCTCTTACCTTATGAGGAGGGACATTACCTGCATAATCAGACTCCAACCAGAATTTGAGCAAAGGATGATGGAGAACCTGCATATAGCTATGACATGGTCTTTTTCCAAATGCATTCAAGAGTGAATTTTGTATTTTATCAAAATATTGTACCTTACAGAGCATAGCAACAGTTTCAGGAGAAAACCATGCTTTTGAGAACTTTTCTTAATATTTAACCCCAACTTATTCTACATTTGCCTCAGGCCTTCGTTCCTGTCTCCACCTCAGATGATGAATAATTCCTTTGTCTTTTGCAGCGTTCATATCTTGAAGGTGCTATTGATTAGAAACAAGTCCTTTAGATCTTTCTACATACTATACATCTCTTGGTATCATTTCCATCAAGTTATTATTTCTGTAGAAACTGCTTTCTCCTCCTGCCCTTCCACCTTCTTTCTGAAAGCTGGGAACAAGAGAGATGGAACTGTTAATACTCCTCTGCTTACACTGGTATTTCTGTTAGCACTGACTGAATATTGGCAGCTGTTCACATCTAACTGCCACTCTAGACTTGCTTATTCTGCCTTCAACAGGCTTACGATAACCTCCAATTATTGTTTTAAGAGAAAAATTCTGCTCAAAATGTCCTTAGTAATGTCATACTAGTAAAATCCTTCTTACAAACAAAACAAAATCCCCTTTGTTTTAACAGAATGTGTAGTAACACTCTTCATCCTTATTCTGCCAGCTCATCCCTTAGCAACAGTCTTGCTGCAGCCCCATTGGACAGACTAATGCATTTTGTTTATATTTCTATTTTACATATACCACAGGAATACATTCTGGGAGGAATACCACAGGCTAACAATTAGTTGTTCTTCTCATTTAGCAACATACAGAGTTCTTCCCATTTAAGCTTTACATGAAAGTAATCTTTCTTCTTTAATCTTGATTATTATCTTTCTTGGTCATACTCCGTGTTCTCAGTATAATCACGATCTTTCCCATCTCAATCCCCCCTTTACCCTCTGCCTCTTGCTCCCATAGAGCATTCACTTCTGTGAATGAAAGAGATTGAGTCAGATGAAAGATAGGGTTGTGTTTTCTTCTGTTTTTCTTATTATTTTATCAACAGCTTATCATTTTCTCCAAGAATTGAAGTGGCACAGAGTATTGTCAAAGGCTAAGAGCAGTTTATCACATTTTCACCTCAACATATTACAATTCACTTGCATGCCGTCTACTTTTAGCAGATTTTAAATAATATATTCTATGCCCTGAACAATGTCCTGGATGACATCAGCATCTCCAGCAGACACATCTACCTCAGCGCCCATGCTTTGCACTCTGTGCAACTCTCTGTCAGTAATATCCTGTGCTGTACGTTCCTGTGCATCGCAGGAAGGATGTGCTTCCCTTACAGCCTCAGTGTTTTTCTTGGAGCATCTCCTGCAAACCACACTTAGATTGTGGTATGTCCTAGAACAGGTTATCTGCTTTTGGACAACCTCAGCCCCATTTTCCTGCAGTCAGAGACTGCATCACCTCGAGCATTCAGCTTCTTGGCCACAGGGCACCCTGTCACAGAACTTGTATTTTGCCTCTCCTGGGAATGAGAAAAAGCGTCATTTTGCCTTCGGTGCTATGTAGGATTTGCCAACAAGTTACCCAGAGGGGAACTAAAAGCAAACAAATCCCAAGGCTATTAGGAAGCCCCAGTTTCCTCCCCAGTTTCTGGCTGGTATCCTCTTTGCACAGCTCCACACATACATATATTTTGAGATTTTGGCACATTTGTTCTCATATGTAAAACAAGGAATGCCTGTCTCCCTGCCATTTTAACAGCAAAGACAGGTACAAAAAATTTTTCTCTGTAAAATAGCTATCCCACAAAGTGCGGCATTTTGTAGGGGTTTTTTTATTTACTTTTAGCATCCCAAATTTCTACAGAAATACTAACATGCACCAGAAGGTGGCTTTTTTTTACTCTTATACTATAAAATACTTTTGTCCCTTTATATGCATGTTTTAAGTGGCCTGTCGTGGCAGGAGACAGGCAGTTATCACATTATACCTAGAATATTCTACTAGAGGTGCAAATGGTGCAACAAGATATCTCCAAGAATATTTCAAGAAGTCAAGAAGTTGTTAGGAAAAAAAAAGTCGCCACAAAGACATTCCTTTTGCTGACTGTTGGATCTCCAGAAATAAAACACAGTAAAAAGATATGGTCAAAAGGTTAAAAGAAAAAAAAAATGGTGGGAAAAAAATACATTTGTTGGATAATTCAAGTATTTGTTTGTCTATAGAGGTGGAAAGATAGATTTGTTTCCACAGCAGCAATATTGCGTGCTGAGAACATCAGCCTCCACCATTATTAAAGGTGTGTTTACCTGGAGCTGAATTAAATCCATCAGAAATTCACAGCCAGCACTTACAGCAAGCCTGCAATTGTAGGGGGTCAGACGAGTCAGTCCAGCATCCTTAAAGCATTCACTGTGAGTTCAAACATGCTGTCCCTTGGAAGACTGATCTGGAAGACCTGAGAGAAGTTTCTGTTTGTAATCTCGAGGAACAAGAAGGCCCTGGTTACTTTCTGTTACACACATGCTGTCCCAGCAGAAGGCACCATTTTCATGTATTTTGCCTAGGTTTCTGCCTGCTTTATACCAAAACATAATACGAATGGAGAATGAAGCAGCTATTTAAAGGAAATTATGTTCCACAATCAGACTCACAAATCAAACTGCACCAGGGATCTGTAAAAGCAAGAGAGAGTGCAGAGCTGGTAGCTGCCTTGGGGCAGCAGCCCCACATCCCACAGGACAATGGCCCCTGGGATTGCCCGTCCCCATGCAGCGCTGCTCTGCTGGGGTACTAACATGACATGGCTATCATCCTCAGATAAGTTATTAACTCTTTCTTCATCTTAAGACTATACCAACAACCTTGCAGCAGTATCCTTCAGCTGCTGAATTACTGGAGGTCAGTAAGAGATGCTGGAGGAGCTCTACGGCCTGTGTTACTATGCTACAGCCTGCAAGTGTTCTTTGGTGTGTCCATCCCAGCTCACTGCCTGCGCACAAAGTGGGGTTGGCTGGCAGACTGCTCCCTTCCCCCGTCCTTCAAACACGGGGCTATGGCGTTCCAATCGCTGATGCTGTAAGTGCGGCTTTGGTGCACCAACTGCACTGAAAGCACAAAGGGAAAACCCACCAGCAGGGATTTGTTCAGTTGATGTTTTTAGCAGAAAGCAATGATCTGTTCCATCGCCCCACCACAAAATAACACGGCCGCATCATACACCAACTTGCTTAGCCAGAGGCAGCAGGCTCTTGTTAAAGCTTTCTGAAAGGGAGATGGTTCCGCATACAGCATGGTCCTGCTGCCTCCTGCACTGCCTCCAGACTGCCTCCCAGGTTAGCTGGAGAGTCATCTACTGCTGGCGAGATCTGCTAATGAACCTGTGGGAAAGTTTAGTGATGAGATCCTATCATTCCATCCAACGTTTTAGGTTTTTTGAGGCTCTGATTCTTGCCATTGGTATTAAAAAGCACAGTGGCATTAAAATCATCATAGCTTTCACTGTAGCTTTTGCAGTAAATGTACAAATGCAAGTTATGATAAGACATTTGCAAACAGGGCATCTATCTAATGTTTGGTAGCTTGATACAAAATTTCTATTAGTCTTTGGTAAATTAACCTCAAAAAGTTCACAACTTCCTTTGTAGGAATTTTAAGGAAAACCAAGCAACTCAATCACACATCTGTAAAATAATTCAGAGCTAAATGGAAGACTTCACAGTTCATCCCTAAGAGATACCAACAGCAGAGAAGTAGCTACAGCCAAGGATGAGCCAATTCTGGGAAAGGCTCTCCTTGTGCTTCCATTAGAGATCTCAGACAAATACATTCGGATGTCAGTGGTGGAGTGCTTGGCTTTAGAGGCCTTGTGTCTGAAAACCCAGGTTTTACTGGCTGCACCACTAAAGAGAAGTAGAAAACTAATACTCTAAATGCATGCATGCAATTATGCATGAGAGACAGCGCGTCCTGCCTGTGGGCTGGAAGCACCTCTGCAGGGTTCTCTCTGACAAAAACCCGATAGAGGTGTGTTTATAGCCTTCATACAGGAAAGCAAGTCGATGATAGGTGTAGGCCAATTTTATGCACAGCTCAGGGGTTTGCACCACTGATTTTTAGCAGAGAGGCTCCACTGCCTGTAAAGATTCCTTCTGTTTGGTGGTAGAAGCATCCATACAAAACCAGATCAAACAGAAGTAAGAGCACAGCTTGATTAATTACAAAAGAATTTATGGCTTTTTTTTCCCCCCTAAAACAGAACTTTTTGGTGTGCCAACTGCAAGCCAAATCTTATCTATAAAACAAAAGGGGGAATATTTTGGCTGACAGTCTCTTACTCTCATTTTGAATGTCAGCACATGTCCCCCTGGCAGATGCCAGAAATTCAGGAGCTACCAGATGGTTGCGTAACAACGATGCCCAAAATACACTCTACAAGTTAAAGAATCACAACAGGAGACAATGAGTGGGCAGCTCTAAAACGCCAACATCTACTTGCAGTCACCACATTTTTCTTTTTCTTTTTTTTTTTTTTCAGGTGGACATCCAGGAACATCACCTGGAATGGAGCACAGCCCATCTTGGAACAGTGCAGCTCTGCACAGAGCAGCTTGCTGCAGATACTGCTCGAGACGTATATAAAAATGTATATGTATATTTTAGAAGAGCTGATTTTAAAATCAATGTAATATGAATGAATAGAAAATGCCGAGAATAATTTTCTTGCAGCATTTTCCTTTGGGAATGCTCTATCTCCACATACAGTGCTCATTTGGGTTTTGAAACTTCAGCACAGAGGTTTGCTTTATTCTTAATTAGGCATTTTACATATCCCCCCTTCTAAAACTATACTCAACTTATTTTATAGCTAAGTTTTTTTATATGTTTTTGCCTTCTTCAGTAGCTTTCCCGCTTAAAAGCGGCATTACAAGAAGCGTTTCCAGTTACAGGTGTGCAATTCAGCCATCAGGGATATGTAGATAACAAATTATCCACAGTTTGAAATTTTTTCCTATCTGTTCTGTAGCTACTGTACCAAACCCAGCCTGACAATGGTATTTTCATGAAAGCTTAGCTACTGCCTGCAGAACATCATTGATTTAGGAGATGTGCCATAAGTGATTATTTATACACTGAATTTCTAAGAAAAGAAAACGTTATCCAGGAAAACCATATAAGATAACATGAAACACTCTGGGAGACAGCAACGGTACAAGGTTTACCATCAGAAGCCACAGTTTTTGCATAAAAACAAGCAGGACACTGCACGCTGGGCGAGCAGCAGCGGGTCTGTGTGCTGGGAGCAGAGCAGCGGCAGTGCCGCAGCCGCTCGAGGCCGAGCACAGGATTGCACATAGGGATGCGGGCATGCAGACAGTAGGGTGCCGAGCACACGGCCTGCTCCTCAGGGTCACGCCTCTGCAGCTGCCCAAGAGCTCTCCAGGCAGCTCTTGTGCCACCAGGGCTGACAGCCTTCTCAGGGCATCACACAAGGGCCCGGACAATTGTGTGTCAGTTTAGTGGCACTAGAAACCTGGAAATGCCAATTTACAGTTTAATTTTTCTCTGTATTTCATGACAAAGATACCAACTGTATCAATTCGATGATGAAATTAAGACGTTAACACATTTTAATGAAATCAATCACATTCTTAAAAATATAAACATTTATGAGGAGGGAGTTGTGAGGGTGATTTAAGAGTAGTTTAACACAAGTGCAAAATTTGGTGCCCATAAAACAGTGCTGCCAGAGTCGTTTTGCCTCACTTTACTCCCCACATATTACAGTCTGGAAGTCCACTAAGCAGAAAACCACTGTATTCCAGTTTCAAAATTAAAAGGCATCACAGCCATTAATGTCCGTGCTCTGGCGTCTGAGGGGAGAGCGCTCCGTCAGGCAGTGCTTCCAAGCAAAGGGGCTGCAGCAGCAGCACACCAGAGCAGAGCACGTGTAATGGCGGGCGCCTGCTGAGGGCCCTGCAGAAGGCCCCACACCCCAGCCCAGCATGTGGCTGGATTCGCCAGGCACGGCCCTGCTAACATGAAGCACTGCCTCCAGCAAGAACAGGGATTGGGCACAGGCACCTGCATGCAGTGGCTGCAGACTAACACACACCCTGTGCCATACCGGCGGCGGTGGTGATCAGCGCCATAGAAAGAACAACACAGACATCCCAAAGCACCAGAACTGTGCAATGCAGGATCCACAAATAACGAAGTGGAGAAAAAATAATGGCAATTTTTTTTATAAACCATAAATGAATCATTAAACATTACATATTATTCGCCAACTTGTCCTATTTAATTACATAAGACTTTCCTACAAAAACCCATCCCACAATAGACCAGAAGTGGAAAACAAAAAAGTAATTCTATTACTTCTATTATTTTTGTGCTCAAAAGCAGCAATTTTTACTTTCTCAGCACAGAATAGAGTTTAGTGTCCCTGTTAACACTGACTCAGAATTTCACAGATGTTGATTCAAAGTTCATTATGCCCCAAATTCACAGAATTCCACGCTCAGGAAGCTCAGAGCACCCTGCAGCTGAGGTAACAGGCCACCTAGTCCCCCTCTGCTCTTCAAATATATGAGCACAATTATTCGTACAGGATTTGTTGGTTTTTCTTTCAGTTTTTGTACATCAGCTGAGAAGAACTGCCATTCTGAGCAGGAGGCTGCACCACGCCATGCCCCACGTGCTGAGCACGCGCTCGCGTGTCCTCCAGACAGCAGCACCCGGTGCAGAGGCACCTCCCCATTTTGTGCAGCAGTTCAATACCATATTGCTCCCTAACTTTCCTGGGTGACACCTTCTTACTGATTAGGACTGCTCCAGCCTGATCAAGGCAAACAGGATTATTCAAGATAATTAACATTTCTATAGGGCACTATAGGACAATTACACGCAGATTTGAAACCCAGCATACAAAAGAGCGGCACCAATTACAATTCTAGGAGGATTCTCATTCATTACTGTGTTTACTCGCAAACATGAAATTAGTGATGCCTGGATTAAGATTGGAAACAACACAAGTTGCTGTCACAGATAAAATCCTTTCAAGCATACTTCAAGCACAATGCATGCAATATCTCTTAAAATACAAAAAAAAAAAAAGGAAAGAAAAAACAATGGTAACAATGGTAGTATCAGAGATAATCTAATGGAGAGCACTTTTTCCTCAATAGTGGAAACACAGCTACATAGAATAGAGAAAATGGTTTGATGGTCTATTTAGATTTCTTGCTAGCAATATATATTAAAAAGTATAAAGCTGTGTCCTGCAGCACTGGTCTGGGGGTCTGCTTCCGAAAACCCTATTTTGAATCAGTTTCTGTCCCTGTTGTAGGGTGACCATGGAAGAGTGATAAGCCTTTGAATTTTTGAAAAGGAAGTGAGAGGGGATAAAAAGCTTTACTATTATGATTCCAGACCTAAATTTAGACCACAGCAATTTTGAAGTGAATTCTCAAAGTAGTGAGCCGAGTTCTTTCTCACCTCCTCTTGTTTACAGTCTCTTAGACTGGGATCCCGCACTACCAGTGTCACCCAGGATGTCATTTTTTTCTCTTGGCAAGTAAGTACATGTGAAAGAAAAGGCCTTGCATTTATAATGACAGTGACAGAACTCGCTAACGTAGTTTTACTGGTATTCAAAGGGACAACTTCAGCTTTCCGGCATACAATGCGATGTCTCCAAGCTTCACACGCGATTTTCCACCCCGCCTAGCCCAGTTTAAAATGCAGAATCACCATAATTCAATATTAGACTATTTCACAGTATCATTCAAGTTCAGAACAGAAGAAATAACATTAAAAGCAGTGCAATAAATCAAATGAATCATCTGAAAATAAAATTAGGGCATAAATAAAACAAAAGCAAAGCAAGGGCAGGAACAGACAGACCGTCTCCCTTTTCCCTCCCGGGACAGATTTCCTTCAGCACAGCTTCAGTCTCTCACCGTGACGTTTCCCAGGGCCTGGCAGTGGAGAGAGCTGGGCAAGGAAGCTGGAGGCACTGCTCAGCCTAGCAGGAGGTGTGGGGACAGACATGCTCCTATGGCACTGGGTGCGTTTGCGTGGCACGAGGATTGTCTTATCCATTGCTTTCAACCACATTTAATTTTCAGGCACCTTTTTGGTTTCCTTCTGAAACTCAGAATGCTTTTCCTCATTACTTGATACATTGGCTTTCACTCTTGACTCAGTTTCTTGCTCTCCAGCATGCAGCAAGCACTGGGCCTATCTCCTCCTGCACCTAGCTCAGCTTCCCTCACTTGAAGCCATTTCTCCTCAGGTACCATCTGCAGTGACAGGCCCAGCAGCCAGGCTGGGAGCCCCGAAGGCTTGGAGCCAGAGCCTGCAGCACCCACGAGTTGGGCGAGTTCCTGCTGGCACAAAGGGGACATCTGGGGACCCCTCTTCCTCACCAGGGTATGCAGCTGGGTTTGCAAGGGAATGGTTCTGGAGTATGTTAGCAAAATGCAATAGCAAGAGAGAGAATTTGTGGGGAAAAAAAGAGAGAGAAAAGGAGCTGTGCCAAAGGCAGTCCTGAAAGGAGAAAACTTCTCTTCCTGGTGAAAGAAACCAAAGGTTATTGCTCCTACATCACACAGATAACGTTTCTAACATTCCCCTTCTCAATAATAGCACCTAAATTCTCACAAGATTCAATGTTTACGCTCAAAAAATCAATTTTTCCCTTTTATTAAAAAATTATGTACAGTAAATTGCCGCTACAGCACAATCTACGCTGTTTAACATACCCTGCTTTGATTTACTGTTCCATTCATAATCTGCTGATGATTAAGCTTCTCAGAAACAATCCACTAGCCTTTCTAAGTGATATCAAGTTGTTTGTTTTTAATCTGCTGAAAATCATCCTGTAGACAGATGCATTATTGAAGAATTACATTTTAATTTATTTTCATGCAGTGCCTGTGATGGGCATTTGGATTAACAGAGTATGATAATGCTTCTTTATGCCTGTATCTATTCAAATCAGAAATTACCTGCATACACTGTCTCTGATGGTGGTCAAAAATTGTACAAAGAACTGAGAATAGTGCTTCTTAATATCACACAGCTCTCGCTCATCAATGAGTCTTTTTCTGTTCTAATGCTTTTGTCATGTATATGAAAGTCATTATGTAGTTTAGAAAACAGGAGATGAAGTGAAAGAGGAAGATCAGGGACCTGGGATGCATTAATATTCTACCAGCGTCAAAGATATTTCCCTCGAGGGGCTCCTACAGGCCACACTGTTATTACAGTGCCTATCCATTATCTTGTGCTGTACTTGGTATTAAGACAATAATGGAGAGAATAGGATTATGTGCAGATGATAGGAAACGCGAAGGCAATTCAGCAAGATAGGAAATGAATGGAGACATGATTCTTTCATCGAAGCTCGGGATGGTATAGCATAGGGTAAGGAAGAAGATAAATGAAGCAAAATGAAATCCTTACAGGTTAGCTAGGGTAAAATGAGTGTTTACATAGAATCCAATGAGTTTAACCTTTTTGATACAGAATATCGCAGCATCTTTCTTTAACGTGCCCGTGTATATCCCTTCAGAGGTCTGTTTTGATCTGAAAACTTACGCTACACGCGTGGGGAAATGACCAGTGTTAATTCTGCAGAGGTGGCCTTATGCAGTGGATAACCCTTTAATTCACAGCAAGAAAGGGAAAATTCTTATCGCCAGTGCAGGCTTCTGTATTTCAACTGCAGGCGAGAAAAACTGCCTCCCGCCTGCTAAACAAACAGAATAAAATCACAACAGCCATAGGGAAGGAGTGAGCAAAACTGAACGGCAAATCCCACTGTTAAATGCTGATTGTTTCACTATTGCACACCTTTTAATTCCTCCAGCCAAGCCTGTGCTGATACCAGGAAACAAAAGGCTAATAGTTTTAGAGGCCGGCAATGCATTACAGTGGTGATAAACAAGGACAGGACCAGACTGTGCCATTTACAGATGTTTCTCTGGCTTATGTCTGTCATATATTTTTAATTAGGATAAATCACATACATGCACTTGTTATAACAGCACAATGCCAAAAGAGATCATTTTTGTTCCCTACAGTACAATATCATTTTACTCCTTTTAGGTGGTGTTTGGAGGCTTCCCTGCGGCCATTCAGAGCCCAAGGCCGTGGCAGCAGGACACACTGCCCACGGGCTCGGCCTGCTGAGCAGTGGCCCACAGCCTGCAGGAGCCCTGCCGCCAGCCTGCGTGCTGCCAGTCAGACCCAGCGCTGCCAGGAGAGGAAGCGTGCCCTACAGCAGAGCTCAGCTCCGCACACAGAAACCCTCACACCATCACCCGCTGCACGCGGCTCCTCACAGGCCTGGACCGGTGGCGTGGGCAGCCGCCAGCGCGGCTCCATGCTGCTCTCTGCTGTCTCTGCTCACCAGCTTTTCTGCTTCTCCCTTTGTCTCAGCCTGCTGTTCGGCCATCATGGCCTGAGTGTCGGCATGCCTTGACCAGCACAGCTGCTGATTGAAAGTTCACGGGTGCCAGCTGCTGCTTCTGCCCCAGCCCCCCATGCTCCCACAGCCTGTGCTGCCCTCGGGCCTCCAGCAGCCTTGCCATGACAAGGGACTCCTTCACCCCAGCAGTTCCCGGCACTCAAAAGCCTGCAGGCCAGACCCCAAGCAGGTGGAAGTGAGCATTGTGCCCCAGAAAGCACCTACTTGAGCCACTGCTGGGGCAATTGCAGAGCACTCAGCTTTAAGCAAGCTGATCTGTAAGCCTTCAGTCACATCCTCTGTAACCTCCTAGCATCCTATAACAGGGCAAAACCATCCACAAAGCAATGGCCACACCAGGTGCTTGTGACAGATCCCACACAGGCAATAAAAGGGTTCAGGAGAAGGGCAAACCCTGCATCTCAGAGCAAGAAATAACGTTCCAACAGCCCAGCTCAACCAGCACATATGTGACACAGGGACCTGGTCCTTACTCCAGCTGGGCTAGACCCAACACTGAGCACCCCTGACAGTGATGAAAGCCTGACAAGCAGCTGTTGTGACAAAACCCAGCAGAGGAAGGCTGCCAAGTGACAAATGTCAGCACTGACACACAGAGGAGTGGCAGCCCAAAAGCACCCCACAGACACAAAATAGCAGGGGTCCACATAGCATGGGATGAAGTCAGCAAATGTGCCCAGGGCTTAGCACTCATCTTGTACCAGCGAGTCCTTCCTGCACAACTTTTCTCCTCCCTGTGATCAATACATGTTAAACTAGCCCCTCATGCCCATGTTTTGCCCTGCCACTCATCACTGATCCCCACCTGAAGGCAGGTGCCCCGGGCAGCCACCAGCAGCAAGCACAGCACCTCCCTGTGCCCCAGACCAGCTTTTCTGACTGACTGCTGACAGGGGGAGATTCTGTGAGAAGCAGAGTCAGCACCTTTGGAGAGTTAGGGGAATATACCCATGAATTTGGCATAACAGACATAAGTACAGGGAGAGCAGAGCTACATGCAAGGAGTGCCTTTGCACAAGGACACGGCGCTGCACCCAGGGGCTCTCTGTTCATCCCCTCACATTGGGCAGCACCACAAACCCCAAAATATTGCTAAAAAACTGCAAAGAAAACAGCCCACAAAGAAGTTACAGAGCAAACTTCATTGCATGGCTGGCTGCTGACTTGAAGGACGGTTTTATAACCCTGTTTTAATGTTACTTAATATAGTGGACACTTATTTACATAAATGTCTAATTATGTTTTAAATTAAGCAAGTATGAGTCCACACTGTCCCATAATACCACATAGAGGCAATGACAGACAACAATACATTATATCCTTTCGTTACCTCAATCTCATGCAGTGATACATGCTTTTATATTGCCAGGAGTTACCAGGAACAGCCAGTTTAACCAACTTTCTCTCCTTGCTGCTGGGCACAGGCCTTGCTTCCTCAGCTGAGCAC
The DNA here is from genome assembly GCA_013396635.1 of Penelope pileata. Classification (NCBI taxonomy): domain Eukaryota; kingdom Metazoa; phylum Chordata; class Aves; order Galliformes; family Cracidae; genus Penelope; species Penelope pileata. The sequence continues at coordinate 668,769 of WBMW01005184.1, forward strand.
AGTAATTGACCCATTGGCACTGGGAACAAGGAGTGGGAGCAGCAAGTATCTCTGTGAGTCGTACACTTCACCAGTATCTGACATCAGTGTTTTGTGTCAGAAATTAAAGGCAATCTGTTGATGAAGCCGCTTCTAAAAGATATGGATTAAGCACTTTCCAAATCACCAGCATCCATCTGATTGCACTGAATGACTCCAAAGGTTGCCCTACCATGGGGTCACATCTACAGTTTTGGATTGCTGTGTTGTATTTTATTGTCTGATTTAAGAAACAACTTGGTGATTTCTCAAGGGGATAACACTGGGAGGGTTTTCCAAGAGCTGTGCAGGTGAGGCTACAGCCACATTCCTACAGGCAGCAGGCACCCGGTGTCAGCTGCAGGGCTGCACCCTGGCCTCGAGCCTCCCATCAGCAAGGAGCTGCTCAAAGCCCTGCAGCTCCCACCTGCACAGCAGGCCCTAACTCTGCGGACATGGCAGGAGGCTACAGTTTGCTCTCACAAGGAAATTCCAGGCTTCAGGTTTTCTTGCTTGCTTCCCCCAAGGAACATGTACATAGGCTCGAGAGCTGAGGTTATGGGGAGAGGCAATATCTTTTATGAGACCAGCTACGAGAGTTGGGGGAAAAATAGACAAGCAAATAAGCCATTCTTTAGGTCTGAAACAGACCTGGCAAACTGCAGTAAAAGCACATTGGGAAGATGTGCTCTGGGATGAAATTATTATGCTATCAATTAGATGATATGAGAAGAAAGGACAACTAGCACCTTGGAGCAGCAGGCAGCTCCAGCATGGGGAGCCACTTGGAGGTCACTCGCTCCTGTGGGACAGAGAAGTGAGAGACCAAGAAACGAGACAGCAGTTGGACGTAATTGAAAAGTTAGCAGGCAGGGATGGAAATGGCAGTATGTCATTAACCAACCCCTCTGTTGGGCCCTGCTGTAAAGTATCTTCACTTGCCAGTTTTCTCTTCGGTTGTTTTGTAAATCTGTATTGAACATCAGAATACCGGAACAGACAGATTATTTTCTGAAAATGTTTATCCTGTGATAACGGAGTTTCTGTATCTTAGTGAAAAATTATTTACCTACGAGCTGCAGATCAGCTGTTTAATCTTTTCTGCTTTGCCTAATACATTCAAAATCATTACAGACACTGTTACAAAGGCAAGTCCAAGGCACCTATGGAAAAAAATTGTAACTCTGAATCAAAAATAGCATCTCCTGTAATAATTAAGAGTTAATGTTTCATATAAATTTGATAATATCAGCCATGGAAAACAACATCCCTGTTCACTCCCCTCCACTACAAAGCAGAGATGTATTATATAAGTTCCTTGCCATGAGAATGATTTCATTTCTGAACAAAGAGCTCAGAATGCCTTTGTGAATGTGAAATAATTGCTAAAACATGAACTATTCCTTAGTTCAACTGTACCTACCATTTTGCTGCATCTCAGGTCTGGAGGAAGGACAAAAATGCTTGGAAACACATAGAGCAGGCAAGAAAATAATACTTTGGATCCCATGAACTTTGCCAAGTCTCACCTACAACAGGGATCCCGCCTCGTTTCGTTTGATCCAGTGGCCATTAAACACCACCTTTCCGCTGACCCCAGTGATGTCCAGCTCTGACTCGTCACCTCATTAAGACAATTCCAGCATTTCCAAGCATCCAGCCACCGTGGCAGAGCTGTCCATAACAAACAGCCACTATCTGTAACCAATTCCCTTAGCTATAAAGTATGTTAAAAGGGAATTACAGACTGCGTTTATTAAAACAGCTAACAAGGCCAACAAAGCAAGCATAACATCAAGATGGAGCAGGATTTACCAGACATGTTTTGCTCCTGCTAACATGCATCTGGTTCACAGAGAGCACACTATTAGCCTGTACACCCAGTGTGACACTCTCACTTGTGTTAATTTCTCCCTAACCATAAGGAGCTCTGGGTGCAGTGTACCCCATCCAGCAGCACCGCAAGCCACTTCAGCAGCAGCAATCCCCTTTCCCAGCCAGCACCAAGAGCTGCTGGCTCTCAGGCCGGCCCAGGACGGGGGCTGCAGGACCTCAGTTCTCCACCCTATTGCCTAAGGCCCACTAACCTCTGCAAATCAAATGAATCTAAAGGAGATTTTTTTGCAGATTTAAAATCAGTCTGTATTTTGTTTGACATCATTTACCCTCCTCTGAAAGACAACATTTTCCTTGGCAGGTGACAAGCACCACCTCCACATTCTACTGTAGATGCTGCTAATTAAACTACAGTGAAATTCAGATAATTAGCAACCTTTTCCAACACGGCAGGTTACTTATTCTAAACCTTTTTCCAGATGAAATGGTATTTGAGACATTTAAAAAATTTACTACTTTCCATGCTCTTAAAAGTATTTACCATTCTAACAGGAGGAAAAAAAAGAAGAAAACAGAACAAATCATACAGGATACTGAAAGCAGGGGAAGCATTTATCACCAGCATTTGTTAGCATTTTGCATTGTTTGACCACGTGAATACTAAAAAGAGCATGTTCAATCTCCCACCAAAGACAGTCTCACCATAATGACACAGACTTTTAATTACATTTTAAAAACAAAAGTAGTTTTTAAAACCAGTTCAATGCCTGTATATCTTTGGCAATGTATATCTATGTATCTTTTAGCAATGTATTATATTACCAAAGTTTGGTATGCTCTGAATGCTCTAATACTTAAACATACATTGCTGATGTCTCTGTAGAAGTGGACTGGTTTATGTTTAGGATTAATGTAGGGGTGACACAATTACTAGAATGGATACACCGAACCAGGCAAAGAAAACATTTCAGGGCAAAAAAAAGAGGTTGTGCCACACCTGCCTTCTCACTCTAGAATATCTGTGGCTATTGGTCAAAACATAGCAGAAAATACAAAAAACTCTTTCCCCCTTTTCTCCTGAATTGCAACAACTGTTTCCTTGTCCTGTTCCAGCCACTCTCTACAGCATTCAGTACAGCCGCTGAAAAGGACGCAAAGCAGGGCAGGGCTGCGGGACGGTGGCTGCCCCTCACTCAGCATGCTGCACTTCACCAGGGCACTGGGCAGCATGGCTGCAGCTTCTGCCCTCTACTGCCTACAGCCTTTGAACGCCCCTAATTACTGAGAGTCAGCTGTTCTCCCGCTTCTTCCTCCCATAGGCACCTCTAATCACACTTCTCCCTCTTCAAGCTGGGAGCTCTGCAGGGGTTAACCCTGAAAAATTTTACAGTAAAGGCGGCTTTTATTGTAGTGGCAATTACAGAAAGAGAAAAAGCAATTTAGTCTTTTATGTGGCTCACAGTTTCATTAATGCCATACACTTTTAGCCGACTTGAGTTGTTATGCATTAACTCAAAAAGGCATGGTACGCAAACACTGCTAAAATAAAAAATAAAAAAATAATGTAGGGCAAACTTTAACTTCTCAAATACAGGCTTAATTCTTCAAATACCAGTAATGCTTTTATATGACAGCTTTATTAGTGTCCTAAGCTTCAGGCCAAACTCACTACAAAGCAAACTGCTCAATGAGGCTGCAGAAACAAGAAAGAAAGATTTAAACAGACCTGCAAAGAATTCCTTGCTCCTCTTGTTGTACTGGGGAACTCTGCTCCTAGTGCTTGCTGCACCTTCCATAACCTCGCATGTGATGACAAAAGGAACTTAGATAAAAGGCAATGCACCACGGCAGCAGTGGCTGCACGGCAGCATAGATCTTCCCGTGTTCAGAGATGCTCAGGGATTCTGCTGATATTGTCATTATGCTAGGCAAAGTTTCTCACTAAGTGATAGGTATCATTAAGCTGAAGGAGGGAAGGTTTAGATTAGACATCAGGGGGAAGTTCTTTACCGAGAGAGTGGTGAGGTGCTGGAACAGGCTGCCCAGAGAGGTTGTGGATGCCCCAGCCCTGAACATGTTCAAGACCAGGTTGGATGGGGTCCTGAGCAACCTGATCTGGAGGTTGGTGGCCCTGCCTGCAGCAGGGGGGTTGGAACCTGATGATCCTTGGAGTCCCTTCCAACCCGGGACATTCTATGATTCTATTTTATATCTTTGGCCTTCAAAAAAAGCACAGATGATAGATTGCACAAAGGCTAATCACAGGAATTATTTTTATTGACCTTCAAGTCCCAAAATTCCAGAGTTTGAATTTTTTGATAAAGAAGAGTCCCTGGTGTTGTAACAAATGCCAAGCATTTATTCTGAGGCTTTCCAAACATTTCTGGCAGTACAGTTGCAAATAATGAATTACCTGTGTTACCTCTGGGGTCAGGATGTATACGGGCAGATTATGAAACAGTTTTCATCACTTCACATGGCTACATGAAAACCCACATCGAGTTAAGGGCATGACTACACTTCAAATAAACCTTGTACCATACATCTATGTCTAGGGGTTTTTCTACAAGAAGTCATTCAGGAACGTTAAGATAAATCAACTAAACCCATTATAATAATACACGTAAGTTAAAATGCATTAAATTCCTGTGTGGATATTCTCACTGAGAAGTGGTCTGACTTCACTGTAAAAGAGGATTAAGCTACCATGAACTGAGGCCATTTTCCTTCTGAATTAGATCATCCACAGAGGAGCTTAAAGCCCTCTAGCTTTGGTGCACTTACCTGACAATTTCCATTCATCTGGATTTTCCTACAATTGGAACAATCCTTGGTTAAATAAAAATCTCCCCTATTGTATATTTCTGGTTGATATTACAATACGTTGCCTGTTTACTCAGATCACAAATGTCTTGGGAAAAAAAAGAAAAAAAAAGCCCTTAAAAAGGCAGCTAAAGCTGTTTTGCAAGTAGTAGAAACAGAGACATCCTTCTGTAAAGGAAAATGACAGCAGCATGCCCAGAGCCTTGGACACCTGACAGATCGCCGACTGCTGTGCTGGAATAAGCTTTTCCTAATCTTGAAAAGCAAACAAACAAAGAAACACAACTTTAAATCAGTCTTGTATCCCATCTGAAAGCATTTCTTTAGAACAAAAAAGACACGCAAACAAGGCAGTCTCACGAGACGAGGTGGTGATGAGAGGCATCTGGCAACTTTGTCCCCTGGAAGGATGAGCAGGGCAGCACAGCACTGGGGTCCCCCTTGTCACTGGGCAGAGGATACATTTTTAGAGGTTAAATAAGATGCACTCTGAAATTTACCCACCCCATGCTCACAGATGAAATGCTAACTAATGAACGTGAAGAGCAAACACTTTTCACAGCCCGTTACCAATTCAGGTGTTAGTTCATCTAAATGATAAATTTTACATGACTAAAATGAAATGGATACAATTTGTGTTCCCAAGTACTGGGAAGTAATTGAGATGCGGCAAACAAATACAAAGAAAATAAAGTAAAAAAAATGTTAACCAAATATTCGCCCTTCATCACTAAATAGCGGTTTGGCTTCAAATGTGTCAGGGAATAGAGAGCACTAACAATTATGCAAATAAATAAATAAATAAAATATATTTCTGTTTTAAATGCTGTCTTTATCTATTTTTCTCTACAGCAGATATAGGCACATATCTGTAATACATATTTTGCAGTAGCTTATCCATTGCTATTCCTTACAGTTCTGAGCTACTAACAGGAATAGTGGAAAAGTTTTAGAGAAACCTAACAAAGATAGAGATGTTGACCTCCTGTATTTCATTTTTCCTCATTTCTGTGCTTGCCTTTGTTATTCCTCGATCTTCTCAAAACCAGAAAAAGGATGTGCCTACTCAAAGAGGCTGCAGGTGCCAGCCCCACCGCTGGCCCCATACCTGCAATGCAGACACCAGCGACAGCCACAGCTCCAGGCTCTGCTGCCAGTGGTCCTGCAGGAGCACTCAGGAACTGCTGTTGCTTCAGCTCCAGGCTGGTTACTAACCATGCATCTCCATGTAGCAGTAACAAGTCTGGGTTCCTGCAGACTAGAGCCTTACAACACCGCACACCAAGGAAAACCTGGGTATCTTCTCTGATCTTGTGATGGCACACTTAACTACATCAGGCTAAACGTGAGCTAGATCTGAGACAAGAATCTAGCACATACGACTGTATGTTGGTCATGAACTGGGGAATACACTACATTCACATGTACTGGTAGAATGTTTTAAAATGGCTCATTCACCTCCTGCAAGAAAGCAGACAATTCAGATATTATTTCTCACAGGGATCTCCTTCACACACGTGCAAGCTAAGCCAGAAAAAACACTCCTAAAAACTCACAAATGTAAAAGCTTTCATACTAGCTTATAACTTAGATTTCTGCTTGCATCAAATTTTCTTCAACATACACACCCAACACGCTGGGATCGCAGTATGCACTGCATTGTGTTATTTCATTTCTTTATTATAAAGATGTATTCAATCTGTACAGCTGAAAAATTTGCCACACAATGACTCCAGACAGCAGATTCCTTTGGCCTGAAATTCACAACTCTGTCACCCTGTACCTGTCTGACCTGCTCTGACCCCTTCCGTGCCAGTGGAGCCCCTCAGCATGCCTCCCACCATCCTGCAGTCAGGCATCCCAAGGGACAACACAAGAGCTCTCCCTGGAAGGGAACAGCTCCTTCCCCAGGAAGGAGACACTGCGAGCCACAAGGGTTCAAGATCCATCCCTTCCACTCTTTGCTGGGCTATGCTGTCGATGGGGCTTGAAATGGGACCAAACCAAAACATTCAGCCTGAACCTCTGAACATACGCGAGCCGGGTTCTTCTGTCTGGCACAGCCTGAATCTTCTACATTGCAGAGAAACATTACTTAAGGGCATGTGTGGCTGCAGCCATTCAATCTGTATTTCTCTTGCAAAATTTTCTTCAGCATCTGAACCACTCTATGATTATCTGAATGCCATTCAATCTACCTCTAACTTGAGTTGCCTAAGTATATTTGCATGTATATTGTAAGCATTATACTAAATGAGATGGGACTGCCTGTGTAATCATGCCATGACTTCCCCTTAGGGAAACCTGGTAAAATTATGTTCCATTACATTTGTAAAATACTATCCATTAAAAGCAGGAATAAAACTTTAATGTTCGTGTGAAAGAAAGCAGATAAGATACTCCACCCTTTAACTTATATCAATTTTGATACGAAAGAAGCACTTTCCAGGCAAGCAGAATTTTGAGTGATTTTGAGTTCACTATGATGCGCTTTCAGCTTTGATTGTTTGACTGTTAAGCCTCTTTCCAAAATTCTCTTTTTCCTTAATATTATAAAACAACCAAGAACAAAAACAGTTCATCTGCCTTGAAGAGGACAGACAGTAGTTTTGGAAGACTCTTTCTTAGTGAACTTTCCTTTTTTATAATTGTCCATGTCACGAGAGAGAAAAACTGTACTATTTAGTGTCCTTTACTCTTGCTGCCGGTGAATTCATTGTTTTAATTCCTTGATGCTCTGGCAAACTTTCAAGTATGCCATGGGAGAATTTTAAAAATGAAGCATTCATTTAGAAGTCACACAGTGGTGATATATACACACAGCTTCAATTTAAACCATTATTGCGTACCATCCTTTTCCTTTTATAATAATCCATTAAATGCTTTCAAGTATGGAGAAGAAATAGCAACCTGTAGATCTGAATGGAGCCCAGATGACCTATAAAATACATCCTGCCTCACTGCCTGACTTGTTCCAGCTCTCATCTCTAATGGTTGCTATTGTTATTCTACCATCCAGGCAACCACACACATCAATTATACATTCTTCTGGGTCACGAATACATTTTCTTAGACAACCTTTTTGTCTTAATGCATGATGCTTTTTCTTCAACTTGTGAACAAAGTTGAAGGTCTCAATATTGAAATATATTACTTTTTCTTAAACCACGTTGATAATTGGAAAATATCTACTTAAAAATATAAAAAGTATAGCTTTTTGAACTATTTTAAAGTACATGACTAGACCATATATTTCGCTCTATTACACCACATGCGTTAGGCAGCAGATGAACATTTTTTCTTTTGTTATACTACTTCCTGGCAGCACAGCTATAATTAAATGTCCTTTGCCTTCTCTATTTTATGACACTAACAATGTGGTCATCTTAATTGGACTTTCCTTGGCATATAAATAGCTAGCTCAAAAGCAAAACTTTTCCTCTGTGAAGTAAACTCAAAATCTAGACCACAGATTATCTCTGACTCTTTTAGAGTCTGACATTTTCTATGATTTTTTTAAAATGATCCTAATGTCAAAAGTTTCAGATAATTTGATTTGATGCAAGTACAAGACAGCTCTCAAATTATTTTTTTTTTAAATAAGCACTTCAAGCAAAGTGCTTATTGCTACATTTCCAAAATGGTAAAGACATTTTACTTTTCTGGTTGACCAAGTAAGATAAATAGTTTGGGGAACATAACATGTCACTTCCAAAGGATTCTTACACATCACATATATCCTCAACACATTTCTGTGATTGAAAAGTTACAGAAGTGGTTTTAAGATACAATCAGATGAAAAAAAATTCTTTCCAACAGTTCAGAAATCCCAACTTCTGTCTTCCTCAGTAATAGTGAGACAGCACAGAGAATTGGCAGAAGACATCCTCATGCTGTCTTCAAGGCATGAGGGAAATGGGCTATTTGGTGAACATTCACAGAGGAGGTCTGAGTAGTACTCTTGCAGCCTCCTCAGCAGGACACAGTGCCTAGGCACCAATTTTCGTATCTCCAGGAGATCGTGTCAATTCAGCAGCCAGCATCATCTGCCAAGCCTCACCACTGCTCCTGAGGGCTGAAGGATCACACCTCAAACCAGAGTCACTCCACAGGAGCACGGACAACCCACCACATGGCTGCTCCCAGCCATGAGGTGCCTACACGAGAGATACTGCCTGAACAGCCCTACACCAGATTCAAGTAGTGGAATGAACCCCCGCAGCAAAACTGTTGTATTTTCCTCATACGCAAGGTCTACTCTCAGCAGACATTCCAACACAGAGGCAGTTTTGTTGGCTACAAGACAAGGCTTCTCTCCCACAGGTTCGTAGAGCATTGTGCCAAAACCATGAAATATCTAAGTGATGCAAACTGACCTACTGAAAATATGTATTTGAGATGGTCCATGAGTCTTGTAGCTGGCTAGTTCATATCACAACCAGAAGCACTGCCAAAACATCCACTAACAAACGACTAAACTGGAAGAAAGCCACAAATGACTATAGAGAAACAAAATTGCTTCATGTATGTATGTGTATATATATATAAATGAACATTCATATTCATGCAAATAGACTGTCAAATACACATGCAGGCACAGTGTTCATGAACCTGAACACATCTGCTGTTTTTTCTCCCACCATTTTCTCCATCCGCAGGCAGACTTCCAAGGATGCCATTGTTGTCAGAGACTTGTGCACACTTGCCAGGGTCAAGGTGGGCTCTGCTCCAGCCCACCCTAGAACTGCAGGGTGCGGGGCCCAGGTGTGTCCCCCATCCTGGGCCCAGCCCATGCTGCATTCCTCCTGGGTCAAGGCCTACTGCTTGGCCACACTGGAGGCAGATCGCCCTTTGGGAGCCTGTGACCAGGAGTGGGGCGGTGTTAGGCAAATGCTTTAAAAATATTGCTTGTTGACTGTTTAATAAAGTATTCAAAGAAAAAAATTAACAAAAGAAAAATCAGGTCTCCCATGAGGACTGACAAGATCCTCCATGCTACCTCAGGCCTAACATTTCCACAAGCCCTCAGCAAGTCTCATCTCTGTACTCCTAACGAGCTTACTGATCTGCTACCTGTCCTTGATTCTTTCTGGGTTTGTTTCTTTGCTTATTTAAATATATATATGTCAGCATTTTTTTTCTGTTCTTCTTTCCTTAACAAAAAGTCATTTTTTAAGTTGGTCTAGAAAACTTTAAAACTTGGTCAACATGGGTTGATGTACTTTTGTATCTCCTGTTTCATCCTTCTCCTGACAGGAAAAGCCAGAGCAGTCACATATCCCCAATCACATCAACATGCAGAGTTTCAATAGGGTTTTGCACAACATACAAACATATACAGTTTTCAGAAGAAACCAACACCCAGCTCTCGGCATCTACATTTTACATGCTGCGAAATTCAGCCAAGGGTCTTCAGGTGCTGGGGGAGAGAACTGGCAGTGGCACTGGTTTCAGGCACTTCATTGCCACACCATGGGGACCATATTAATTCCCAGTCTCCCAACCCTTGCACTCAATCTATGCTTTCGCTCACCACATTTTTTGAGAGACCTCCAATTTTCTGGATGTGCAGACAGAGATAGCCTTAAAGCAGAGCTGGAGGGAAGGCCATAGCTTTGCATTCCCGTGCTTCACCTGCTCACCAGTTTCATGCCTTTAAAGCGGCCAATAGGACCCATTTAGCAGAATCCTATTCAGATCTATGAAAACCAATGGATAAATATTATTTCAATAGGGGTTTCTGGTTGGCTGGTCTGTTTGTTTGTTTGTGGAGGCAAGGGGGTGTGTTAGGTTTAACTTTATTATAACTAAGCCTATATAAATGCAAATACTCTTTCTGTAGATATAATTTCATAAAGCAAAACTACCCACAATCTTTAGCAGTGAAATTCAAGTGGCAACTGTGACAAGCAAAGAAAAATGAATGCAGTTAACTTCAGCCATCCCTGCTCATCTGAAAGCTTGTGTCAGTTCCTAAATAAGCTTCTCATTTTTCTATTCAGTCTGCTGATCTTTGTTGATTTACAGCATGAATGAGCATGGCACATTGCAACTTGTATAGTATATTTTTCCTAAATAATAAAACATTTATTGGAGACCCATCAAGTCTGCTACTAGCTTTGAATTATTATAGCAATGAAGTGCCGTGTTAACAACTCATTTACATTGTTGCAGAAGACTCTGCATTAACACCATATGTAATTTAATCCCAATCAGGAGAAGGGATTCCCCAAAACGTATCTAGAGCTGATGATAAATTACAACTCAATGCCATTTTCCTAACCAACCTTTTCCCAAGATGGGGCTGCCTCCATCAAATCCATCACATCTCTCACCATGCACAGTGTACAAATCACAGCTGAAGAAACCACTCCCAACATGGCCCTCTCTACCTCAGCCGACCCCAGGCCTTTCCTCTGCTGGAAAAAGAGAAGAAAGTACATTTAGTGGAGAGTTGCAAAGATCTTATTGCTTTGGACGCTGCCACTCACCCCTGCTGCAGGTTCCCAGAGGAAAGGAATGTCACAGGAAGAAGCTGCTGCTGCTATTCTCACATGCTGGGCAACTACAATAAAAATAGTATTTAAAAAAATATATATATCAAAAAGTTGACAAAAAATATCCCCCAGGATATGTAATATTCTCCCAGTGCTAATTTGTGTTAGTTAGAAAATATACTGTTCTTGCATATGTTCCTAAAACAGGTTGGATACTACTGCAAAGCCTGTTTTAGGCAGCCATAAATTAAAAAAAAAAAAGAAAAAAGAAAAAAGAAAAAAAAAAAAAAGAAGATGACCAGACAAATTTTCCTTTCCTGTAAAGTAAGATTAAATGTATGGATTTTAACATGATGTATAATGTTTGAGGTGCAATCCAAAATACCAATGATTTAACAGTGAGGATAACTCTGACTTATTGTACAGAGGAGCCTGCCTGGAGCAAGGTGACTTCATTTTTATTGGGTAAAGCAAACTTGTACGGAAGTAGAAAGCATCATTTATAAATGTACCATAAGACAATAGGCAATCACATCTCCATCCATGACTGCCTACAGAGATGGCAGTTTGGTGGCAGAGCAGGTGCAAAGCACGCCAGCCCCATGACACACAGCACAGCTGCCACCACACTGCCCTGCTGCCTCTCCATAGCTAGCTATGCAAAGGGGCTGCTGGCACTTCTGCAGTGCCCTCAAAGCAGGTTTACCCAGCCCAGATATGAAGTACACGGACCCCTGGAGACATGCTCACGTACATAGATGCCCAGGTTATGATCGCTTCTGCATTGTGATACCCAGGATTTGCAAGACACTCACATGCCAACACACAAGTGATTGCTCCTGGAGTCTAGCGGGCTTGTGACTTAGGTATATATAAGGCCTAGAAAATAATATTTCAATACTATTGCTTCAAGGTCTTAACATTTAATTCAGTTCTTTATGAGAAATACTACCTTTTCTGAACACCATTTAATTTGTGTCTACTACGTCCAAATTATTCCTGCATAATCTTCCATTGCTATCTAATAAATTGCATGAGGCAACATGTTACTAACTTCTCTAGCTCTCTCAGGACCAAGATTTACCTAAGAAATGCTTTGTACCACATCACAAAGTACCCATCTTCAGCTCTGATTATTCAAGAATCATTTGATTTCTTCCATTTGTTCCCCCCTGGCCCCTTCACCATTTTTTTTTCCCTTATAAGACATTTCAAGGTGACTAACAAGTGAATAACTGTGTGGGACTTAGCTATCTGCTGGGTCAAACCACGATACCCGTACAGAATGTTAGTTGTCTCTGTACTTTCCCATGATCAGTACTGATTTTATTCACTTGAAAAAGCCTCCTACTTGAGGCTCCATTTCCACCTGTTTCCAGGTGCTGACTACAAATGAGCAAAGAGCACTTCACTTTATCACCCTGAGCTAAAACAAGCCAGCACCGCACCCCTACCACCAGTTGCCTCGTGCAACCCAGCAAAGGCAGCCAGGCCATTGTAGGCACACACACTACGTCTGACATGCACACAGGTGCTCTCCTAGCCAGTAGCAGTGAAGGATGATAGAGGCCATAAGAAAGCAGTAGCCATACAGTAAGAACTGCAAAATCTGTCCTGCATGAGACATCATTTGTTGTTACTGTGAAAATCATGTTTGAAAGACTACACCCATACAAACCCATCATACCAACGAATGGTGTCTAATATGTTAATCTAACAATTTCAATGTCCCTTCCACACGAATACTCTTATTCTGCTTTATTTCAATTAAATTACCCAGTTAAAAAATTATTTGAACAATAAGGCACAAATAAGCGAGCATTATTGTTTGCTGGTTGACTAGATAAGGAGTTAAACATCTAGAGGTGAAGTGGAGGACAATTAATGTACTTGCCTGCTCAATTATCGTACAATGCCCACTTCTCAGGGAATTTGAGCTATTATGATCTACTCCTATGAATAAATGAGAATTTCAGCTCTCAGAGGGCAATGTAATAGTTTTTAGAAATAATCTTTTCATGAGATTGTGGCTCTATCAGTCATATTTTAGTCAGTATAAACACTTGTGTATGACAGGATAAGAAGTACAGACAGGCTTGTAATTTTAATTTTTGTTCTCATATTATTTCTCCTGTGCTCTTATTCTAGAAGCCAAAGGAAAAGTAACTTTGTTTTTTCACGTCTTCTCCTTTTGCAAAACGTTACCATAAATTTAATATACAAATAAATTAATATTCAAATAAAGATGTAAATAATGATTTGAATAATACAGTTCTGCACAATTTGTTTTCCAATGCAAACGAACATCCATTGAAAGTTCTCTTGATGACACTCAACAATATTGAAACACATGAGAGTAACTCAAGCACAGCTTAAAAGATGAGGAATGAAAAACAAGAGTATTTCACATTTCACATGATCTAGTAAAACGTTTGTTTTAAATTTAATATAAAAATGTTCTTTCTTGGACATTTTGACCCAAATATTCTGCACTTGTATCAACAGGATAACTGATTTTCTCTACAGTTGCCAAGTTACAGAGTTTCATGGTCATTTTCCCAGCAGACAGAACAAACCTAAATATATGATAGTTTTAAAACAGCCTGACCACAAAAGAAAGCTTTAAGAGACCCAAATAGTGGACCATATGTGATATCAAATGGGCAAGCCATTAACATCAGCTGTGAACATATTGTACCAACTGGGAATGAAAATAAAACATTCAACTACCAACTGTTATAATCTGTAAATAGTCAAACCGATTCCTCTGGGTTCCAAAAATACATGAATAGGGCGACTCATTGAGGCCCCATTGTCCTGTTCTTAGGTAATGCAGTATATTTGCTCCTAGGAAAAAGACAAAAAAAAAAAAAAAAAAGAAGTTAGNAAGAAAAAAAAAAAAAAAAAAGTAGTTAGAGCCGATATCAGAGACACTCCTTGTATGTTAAAGACTCCTGGGCTTTTTGAAACTAACTGAAGATTACACACTAAGGATTTTGAAATAGAGAATTCTTTTGGAGCAACTTTTCTATGTACAATGCACAGCACCAATTCTAAAAATCCCATTGTAAATTATGTTGAGAAACTGGTAGAATACTAGAAAATTCATAGAGGGCACCAAACTGCTGAGAATTCATTGTGCAGCTGGCAAGTGCACCCCTACCTACTAGTTGCTTCACGTTTAATAATGCATGTTATGAACAGATGGATAGAATGTCAATAAGGCTCTCCGTATCATCAGTGGTAATGAAATACTGGACTTTGAATGCTTAATAGCACAGAAAACAAAAAGCCTGGAGGAAATTTGTCAATGTCATGCATGCAGTACTTTAGCAGTGCTTTAACACTGTTAGTGTGAGGCCATATGTTTCTTCTAACAGCATCTACTGTAGCTAGGTGCCAAAAAAAGTTTGACACTTCTTTTTTTCTAAACTCTTACAACATGTTAAGAGCAAATACCCTGTGAATCAGTCAAGCAGAGTAGTCAGCAGATGTGCAATATCATTACTCCTTTTATTCAATTTCTCAATGAAAATAAGCTAAGGGAAACTCACTAGTAAACACTGTTCTTTATACAGGTTTTAGAAATACAGTTGAAAGTAATCTCTTAAAAATTAAATACAGAAATAAAGGCACTGAATTATCAGTATTAAGCAGTAAATCTCATTGTCAAGAGCCATGGAAGATATAAATCTGGAAAATATTACAAGCGTAAGTAAAGTAGAAACATACACAGCAGGCTCCAGAAATCAGGCACACAAAAAAAGGAATAAAATAAAAGTTATCTTACGTAAATGTCAGCTAAAACATCACAGACACGCTGTGCCACCAGCCAGGCCACCAGGCCCGCTGTTTCCCAGGCACAGGACTGCCATGGGATGCTGGTGTCTTTGGGACCTTTGCCACCACCAGACTCAGCTGTGAAAATGCCCATTGTGTTAAAAAATAATTACAGAAGGCTGACAGACAGCATTTCCTCAGAAAAATCACAGCATCAACAACAGATTTTCCTCCAAACACAAATAGCATGTAAAGTATTTTCCATTTTCTTTAAGCCAGGACTCAGCGTTAATAACAATAACCTAAGTTGTGCTAAAAAGAAAGCAAATTTTTCTGGGTGCCAACAGCAGGAGGTCCATAGGGCACCAGCATACATCAGCAGGCAGCAGATGATAGTCACAGCTTCCCTTTTGCAGCAGAGTGCTGCAGAGAAGCCAAGAGCCTGCCTGTTGGTACTGGGAACGCAGCAGCTCGCCTGTGCTCTGAGCTGCCATGGGCAGCTGCCACGGGCTCTGTCACTACGAACTATGCAAACATGGGACCAGCCAGGGCTGGTCAATCAGCCTGAGAACTTGCCACAGCCCTCTGCACTCTCCTGCATAGACATGCTTTACTTTCTCCTAAACGGGAAGCTAAAAGACAACCCAGGACTTCCAAACCGACCTCAGATCATAGTAGAGCATTAACCTCCTCTTCTTGCCTTCTATTTTCCCTGGAAATATCCTGAGCCCTGACCACAGCAGTTACATTTATAGAAATGAAGCAAATTTTGTGAAAGCTCCAGAGGTACAAAAACTAATAGGGACACAAGCTTTCTGTGGAGCAGGGCACCAAGATGTGGGAGATAAAGAACTGAATAGCAGCAGGGGATCCTCATTCACCATGGCCAGAAGAGCTGCGCATCGAGAAGCAGACATAAAGCAAAGGAACCTTTCTCAAAGCACTGATAAAAATATTCTATCTATTAGATTTCTCTTAGCTAGAATCTCATATGTATGTCAGACCCTGAGAAAAAAAGACTTGAAGAAAATGCTGTGGTAAGCATCTTACTGCAGCGTGGTTTGATAGTAAATGTCATTCTCAGCCTAGAAGGTCTTAGGTAGGTTTTTCAAAACCAAAAGGATATTGATAGCTGAAGAAAGTTTCAAGAACAACTTCTTAAGGGAAAAATATAATAATCTATAAATATTTGAAGTGTGTAAAGCCATCAAGGGAAAGGGATATAACTAGAAATAATGGAAAGAAAAAGCTTAAGCTCAATAGAGTATCGGGAAAATCTTCCTGACAGCGAGATGTATTAGCTTGTGAAATAGTCTCCCAAGGAGAGATATGGAAGCTTTCACTTGGGATTTTAAAAACTAAAGTTGACATAACACTAAAAAATGTTCTCTATGAAATAATCCTACATTGGCAGAAAAACTGACTGAATGATCCATCATGTCCTTTCTCTTTCTAAGTTTCTTCAGCCTTTGATGATTTGCTAACACATCGTAAACAGTCAAAGGTCATCAGAAAGAGCTTCTTCAATTAATATGATGAATAACAAGATTACAAAGGTGATCATTGTGAAAGCCTACTAGAAAGTATCTCTTTAAATGCTGAAAAGCAGATGCTTTTCAGACAACAGGATTTTTTCCCAAGACTTGACAAATATGACCTCAATCCTGTTTTCAAGTACATGCTTAATTTTAAGTATGCCTTTTTTTCCCATTAATTCAAAGTCAGTCCAAAGCTACAGTCTGAAACAAACTTGTAAGAAAAGGGCTTTCCAAGAGTCCTTGTAAAATTTTCCCACCCTCAACACAACCCTGGCAAGTGTCATGTGTAATCAAACTTAGACAAACAAATCATGTCGATTGCACATTTATTAGCATCTTTCAAACCTGCCACTGACAAGGACAGGCTAAGTTAGTTCAGAGCTGGTCGAAACAGCACAACTTCCTGCAGTGATTCCTATTTAATCTAACCGACCTGACACTGAACAGTGTTAATGAACATTACAGTCTGTCATATTGACTTGTACACCATAAAAAGATGCTGAAAATACTTTGGGAAGTATTCTGTAAATTATGTTCTGCATGTCCATCTTGAAATCGTCCTATAACATGTTTCAGTTCCTACCAACATTAATATTTAGCACATAGTGTATTTCATTCACTGCCTCAGATTCGTGATAAATAGTTAAATATTAGGGCTATGGAAACGATTTGCTGAGAATGAAAACAAAAATCAGTACATATTACCAACACTATATTTTTTTTCAACTTTTTCTTGACAAAACAAAACTTCCAGATCATTCTATTTTGTATCAAATAAAAGGACATTTCTCTTTTCTTTTGGTACGGCTGAAGAAGGGGTTCTTTGACCCCAGTAGATATAACAGGTATGGCAGGAGCCTCTTCCAGCCCAGCAGCTCGAGTCCCCCCAGTAGGGGCGCAGCAGCGTGGCACTGAGGAAGGCTGGACGAGCCCTCACGCCACAAAGCTCCTGCTGGCATCCCCGGGCAGCTCAGTGCCACCTGGCACTGCTGGGGGAGAGCTTTGGCACAGACTTTGTGCCCTGTAGCGGTGATTTGCCATGACCACGCTGGCTTCTGTATGGACACTGCCCCTGAGCCAGCATCACTGGCAGCTGCCACGAAAACCAGCAGTGAGTGCAAAAGCAGGGCTCTGCTTCCCTTATGAAAATACTTAAGGAGCTGAGTAAGAGTAAGTCAAAAGGGATGAACAGACTTTACTCTGAGCACCTGGAGACTGTAATAGAAAATGCTAGCCCATCCACAGCTTTGAGGAATCCTATTAGTTCTGCAGCACAAATACAACTTCTTATTAAATACTTCCATGCCAATAAGTTTTAAATGATTTCCTCTAAGAGCATTACTGAGCACAAATCGGGGCTGCTTTGGAAGGAACTCTCCATTTATGTGCTTTAAATATGCTATCTGTATATTTTTAAGAAATTCAGCCTGCACATGCATGGATCATACAGTACATATCTGTAAGAATGAAATTACAAAGTATTTTGTTGTCCAGCAGGAACATTTGCAAAGATTAAGTGATCCTGGAGCCCAGGTGCCCCTCAGTCCCTAAATCCCACTCTAAATCTTCCACACTTGGCCACCAGGATTGCTCCCAAAGTAACTCCCCAGTTTGGGAGAAACAAAACCTCGAGCGTGGCAGAGGCACTGCTCTGCCCTGGCAATCCCAGGGCCGCCTGCATGCAGCAGAGCAGGAGGAGGAGAAGCATGTGTCCAGGGGCTGCTCCCTGCCCATCCCATCGGCAGCCAGCACCCCACCGCTCGCAGGGACTGCTACTCCCCTTCCTCCCATTCCCACCTTTTCTCCCCAACCCCAGAAACTTTGGTTTTCCCTCTTATTATAAGATTTTTCATAGGGTTGTTTTATTCCTATTATTTTTGCCTGCGTTTTACAGCTGGCACATCATCCCCTGCTGCACTAAATCAACACTTGTGAAAGCAGCAGCCTTCGAGTGACTGGCTAGAGCCGCCGCTCACCAAAGTGTCAATTTGGTACAGCAGGGGATGGCGTCGCAGCTGCAGGAGAAGAGGAGAGGCCCTATTTTATGCTCTAAAATGGTAAAAATGTCAGAGGGGAGGGAAATCTATATAAAATATAAAAAGGGTGTAGAACAAAGAAAGAGGAAGAAGAGAAAAAGAGGTTAGAAAGAAGAAGTGAAAAGAAAAATGACACTGCACAACGGAACAAAATCACAGGTGGATAAGATGCAGGATTTTTGTAAGTGGGCACTTTCAAGGCAAAAACAGGTCCTGCCTGTGTCCCAGAAATACAGACCTGCTAGTAGCACTCTTCTGCTTTGCGGAGAAAGCCTGGCTTACTAAACTTAAATTATTCTCTTAATTAACTATACCCATTATAGGTTGTGATGTGCCTCTAAGCACAAATACTGGGTATTAAAATATATTTCACAGGAAGATTGGTTTTATGAAGAAATTTCATAGTAAAAGACTGAGAATCCTGCACTCAGAAATTTGAACCAGCAGAAGTGTACATAAATTCCTTGTGACGTCAACTGGGACGCACCCAAATTGAACGCTGTTTGGAGGCCCCATTGGAAAAGAAGGTACCTATTATTATGACAGTTAAAAGGAAAATAAACCAAAAGCATAGACCCAAAAGGAGAAGTTACAAAAAAAAAAAAAACCCTTGCATTTTTCACATTATGTAAATATGTAAGTTCATCTAATGCATATTTCAAATACTATTAGCATTAATGTTTGACTTGCAATGATGCCCTTTGTTCCTTCTAAGCTTTCTCTGGGAGCTGCTGCTTTACTTGCTCTCTAGTAACTTCCCAAAGGTTTTTTTTCAATAAGGGACTGCAAATAAATGGACTAAGAGATGTTCAAACAATCAGCATACTATTCAAAAATTCAAATAAATGCACTATTTATTTATCTATTTCCACAACAAGTGAAATCACTTCTGCTGAACTGCAGTTACACTTTGGTGGCAGCAGCGCTTGCAGCCCACAGTGCCTTTGAAGTTAGACTCTCTGTGTCACCATGTAAATGCCACAGAAACCTCACTTTTTGTCTTCACAGCTTTTCCTTACCAATGCCACCAATCCAGACAACAGACAAGAGAAAAACAAAACAGCAATGAACAAACAGACAGAACTAGAAATCAGAAACCAAAGAAGGAGCCCTTGAAAGGATGATATTCAGATTCCCTAATAGGAAAATTCAGCTTTGAATCACTTGAAGCAACAAGGCAAGCCAGCTTCATGTGTTTTACAGAATAGTTTCAACAATTTATCTTAAAAATCTTTATGGAGGGCTCCATATTTATCCCCCACAAACAAGTCCCAAGTCTGGTGGTCACTGCCCAAGGCACACCTTGACCATGACCCCTCTTCGCCCTCCATCTCAGCACACCTCAGCTGTCCTGCTGTCTGCTAGCTGCTCCCCCAGGCAGGTGCCCAGCCACAACCATCTCTCTCCATCTGCCAAGCTCCTGGTCCCCACACTGCTAGAAAACTGCAAATTTTTGCCCAGCCCAAGCCCAGGAAGGCCAAGTCATGGGTGAAGGAGCATGTTTGCAGGACAGACATTAAATGTGGTTTCAAAACTAAGACACTTCACCATAAGAATTCATTGCACCCTTTATGTCCATTTCATTTTCCAAAGTAAATCGTACCTGCCCTTCAGCTCTGATCACTATTCTGTTGTCCATCAGGCAGATGACACTTCATCAATGCTCCCATTCAACTCCATGTTTCACATTCATAGAGAGTTCTGAAAGGATGCAAAACATTCTTTTCTTCTTAAATTGTTAAATTTAAACACTAATATAAAAATTCCACATTTTCTAAAATAATCAGCCTCCAGCTACATCTGTATTCAAGTCAACGTTCAACAACATGTAGCAGCTTAGTTATGTGGCCTTGTCTCTCACGGCTAGACTACAATACAAATAGCAGGGTAATCATTATACAAAGAACTCCTTGACAAAGCCACTGAGTGCTAAAGAAACCATATGTATGTTCTAGCAAGATTAATATTACATTATCTTGCTATATTATATCAACATATTGATTCACCAGTCTAATTGGATATCTTTGTTTTGGCTTTTTCTAACCAAGAGATCTCCTAGATCAAGCACAGATTTCAAGCTTGTTACAGACTCAGCCTATATAAAACATATGGTATGCACAAACAAAAGCAAAAGATGACTCCCATTCATTAACTCAAATACATCTTCTCTAATCCTAATTCTTGTAGCAATCTCAAAGTAATTAAAAAATGTCTATGAACAATTTTTAGAGCATCAGACTGACACTAAGTTAGTAATTATGTGATTGATCTGTGCCCTTTTCCTTCACCTTCCCCAGAGTCAGTGTTCACGTAACTCTGTGTATATCAAATATTAAAAGAATGTTTCAGGCCATCTTCAGAAATCATTTTTGTAGCGTGAACAGCATGACTTCCAAATATGACAATGTGTTCTTCTTCAGCAAAAATACCTGTCTTTTGCAAGATCTACAGCAGCTCAATGAAAAGTCCTGCAGTAAGAACAGACGCTCATAGACATTAAAAGTGCTCCCAGGATTTAGCAAAGTTTTTTCCTTTGATCTTTACATAAATCACCTATTCAGTGTAAACACGTAGATTGTGAAGTTCCACTTCTTTAAAACGTATCTTATTTTCTACTGTCACCAGTTCTTGCTCCAGTTTACAAGTTTTACATTTTCATTCTCTTCAACCAGTGGTGATTTACTGTCTGTCCAGCAGCAAGAGTCAGCTCAGCTATTCCCAGTCTCCCGGGGCTGAAGTTTTGCTCTAGAGCTGTTCTTGCACTGCATCTCTCTGGATGAACAGCTGATAGATAAAAGACTTTTCATAACACTGAGGGATGACCCACTGTTAAACAATGACTCAACCACTTCAGTAACACCTGCTTTGAATGGGATGAAATAACACCTGTCACAGCACTCAGCTCTGTCAAAAAGACTTGTTTTGGTGGTGGTGTTTTATTTGGTCCCATACTTACACAGGCGACAAACATCAGTTTCACCACCTATCATGACAAGTGCCAGATGCAAGTTACGGTATTTATGGCACATTATGGCACCATGCTGGTGGGCACAATATAAAATATTCCAAACAGAGCAAAAAAAATACATTTTTTTTTTTTATAACATTAGCACACCTCGCTAGCAGAGAAAGTCATGGATCAAGGTAAGGGAATACAGATCAGTTGACAATATCCCGCATAACAGCGGCTGCCACAGCTGCTAATGCTGACATTGCTGAGCTTCTGGCCCAGTTTCTACAGGTCGTTACTCAACCAGGCTTACAGTTTAGAAAAAAAATCAGTAGCCAAAAATTTCTTCTACAAGAGAACTTTCCCCTATTAAAAATCTAAATCACAATCTCCAAAAAAGATTTGTAACCTGAATGACTGTATCACTGTTTAAATTCCAGGAGCTTGGAGCAACTGATTTCTTAAAAAATAAGAATTCTCACTTTTAAGCATTCAAATTAGCAAGTTCAAGAAGTACAGCCATCCTTTGCACATTTATCTACGATCCATTCCACAATATCCTGAAGTTACAAAAATACAGCTAAGCATAGAGTCCCTGTGCTAGGACTACCCTAGTACATTCCCCACTCTTTGGACATAACTTGCGATGACTGACATGAACAACCAATTTGGGGGGGGGCAGGAGGAGCTTGGAGGATGTCCTCAGCCTGCACCCCCAGCAGAGCACAGCTGGCCACAGCAACCTCACCGTCACATACGCAGATCTAGGTTATTTCTATAATGCTTTCCAACACAGAGATGGAAAAAAACATTAATATCAATTAATTGTCAGCAAAAACGATAATTTCAAAAGTAAAGAAAATATTTGTTTTCCAACAAGTGCGTTGTTATGGAAACAGCCACAAGCTGCCATTTGTCACGAATCACCATGCACATGTGGCCCCCAGCATGGGCTCGGGGCAGCCCCACACCTGGCGAGCACAGTGCCTGGCAGCAGCTCCAGCTGGTGGGGAAAGGAGCAGGGAGGGCAGCACCAACGCCCCAAGAGCTGCTGCGCGTCACCTTTGTAAGTAGCCAGGTACCTCGTTAATCTGCCCAAAATAGCAAATTATGCTGTACGGAGAGATGAGAAACAAAATCATTTGTAGAGTGGGAAGAAGCCCTCAGAACCAGACAATTCAGTGTTTCTCTTTGCAGCTGTGTTTTCTCGTCTGTGTGGTAAAGAGCTGATCAGCAGATACTTGGTTACATGGGCACATGACACCTACTGAAGGCAGCATCCCTCTGTCAGTGCCCGCCCTGAGAGCCCTGTCCCACACCAGAGCTGCTCAAGTGGAGCTGAACTGCTCTCATCCCACATGGCCCCACAGCTGTCCCTTATGCAGGGCTGAACAGCCACAAAGGCAACCTCTGAAAGGCCATTATCCAGGTTATGTGTTCTCTTAAACAGATCTGGTAAAAAGAAAACCAGAAAACCCACTAAGATCTAGCCATATAACTTTCTCATTTTTCTCTTAATAAATCATTCCTTTATCTTCTTTGCATGATAAGAGTTTGTTTTGCAGAGGTAGCAGCAATTGATTTTGTTTTCAGGTTTATATTACTGCTGTGTTCATATATTGCATTAAAAACACAATCCATTCATATATGAGCATGTTCAGCTAGCATTCAGATGGAAGAGCTAGAGAATTCCTTTCCAAAAAAGTAGTCAATGTTTCATTCCAATTATAAAAGAAACCAAATATTCAAATGTTGGAGTACAACGTAGCTCCCCGGGAGAATAAATATTTGGTTTTCCAACCACCACTACCCCGTCATAACTAAACAGCTGCAGAAATGAGAGAGGAAACAAACATACCAAGAAATCAGCTTTCAAACCTATGTTTATAGGAAATTTTCTACTCTATTGTGCTTTTGGTCACAGCACGTGAAAACCAAATTCCTCACTTACTTCTGTGATCTTATACAAAACAGATTAGAATGGTCCAAAGCCATTTAATTTATTGTATTTTATGAACCCTCACTCACTGGGGCTAATTAAACACATAGTCCCTGTACTTGAAGAACTGAAGTTTACCCACAACTACTAAGAGTGTTAGAGCCCATGGATTAATTCATTTATTAAACAGATACAATTCTTTCAGGAAAAAAAAAAAACTACTATGTTCTGATTAAAGAACAGTACTGTTGTTTAAGTGCCTGGGTCATTACTGATATTCTAAGCAAGGTATCAGTCAAAAGGATAAGGCAAAATTTTAAACATACCCATTTTAAAATGGAAGTCCTATTTGTATATTTTCAGGGAGAATAGAGAAATACATCATAAAATATGAATTTAATTTTTATATGAGTATGTGCATCTGTATATATATGTATAGTCTTCTACACTGAAATCATAAATGTTTAAACGCATCGCCTGCGTTTGCTCATTTCGGATTTTCAGGGGAAGGAAGAAAAAGAAGGTTCTTTACTGCAGTACAAAGAAAGATGTTCCAATACCAAAAGATCCAATTAAAATAATAGGGCCATTTATTTCAGTAGGATTTCACACGTACAACAGAAATGCTAACCCTTGGGAGAATGTTCTCAGTTCATTTAACAATATATGTTTCCTCCGATATGAAAACTTTAGCTTTTGCATTATAACATCATTGCTAACAAGGCACACGTATATATCTCGTAAGTAGATGGAAACGTGGATGTGGGAAGAATGCCAATGGTTCTTTATCCATAATGTGCTCATCTCAGGATATACGTGCATCTGTTTTGTACTCAGCTGGGTAGATTTTTCCTGTCCCCACATTTAATAAACACACTCAAGAAAAGCTCTGCACTCTGAAAGACAATAAAAAGATTAGTGAAGAACTAAGAGAGATCAGGAAGGAAAAGAGCTGTGAAATGAAACAAAAGAGGAAAATTTATATTCCATGTCCACGACTGTCAGAACATTTAAAGGGCAGCTGGCACAGAGCTTTGCTCCAGGGGGCTCAGCTCACACAATGCCACCAGCACAAGGCACAGTGGGTGGGTGCAATGCCACCAGCACCCTTTGTGCTGCTTACACACTGCCAAGAACAGACAGCCCCATCGCTGCTGCTGTCAGCAGCCCAGGGGACAGCAGCACACCTGCAGTCTGCAGCTCTGGAGATGCATGGTGGTCTTCATGGTGGGCATTGGGGAGGGCTGGGCGGATGTACTAAGCAGAAAGGATGAAGTTACTGGGTCATTCAAAACCTATTTCACATTTCTGGGTACCCAAAAGCAATCTAATGCAAGATGGACTTCTCAGGGTATGAATCTTCCTAAGCTCAGATAAAGACATTCAGGACTGGGAAGACGTTCAGGACTGGGACCTGATGTCAGTGAACAATTTATAACGTCCGAGGTTTTGAAAGTTGTAATTAACTCACGTTACAAATCTTCCTGCTTATTTTTCTCTATTACAGAAAGATGCAAATCGACTAGTCAAGCCATTAATGAGCAAAGATTTTTTTCTGTAGATCAGCTCCCACTGACTGTCAGCACACAAATATTTCTACCTAACCATGAAGACAAATGCAACACAAAGATTTGAAAGAGTGAATCCCTAAATGAATTAAAGCAATAATCTCAAATTACAGATACAGTCTTACAGTCAAAATGCCAAAATTATGTCCATCTAATTCAGGATGAAACATGAATGATGCGATTACGCATTTCACAGAGCACACCTAAGGGACAGATCTCTAGGAGAAAGTTGGTCTCTGAATACTTTTCTCTGCAATATGCTGCGTGTAAGCCCAGAACAACACACTCGCGCATGTCTCATATATTTGATTGGCTCTATAAGGTTTTCATCTAAATTCAAAATATAACTGTGTTTAGATATATTTGAAAATTTTATCATATTTAGTTATGAGATACCAATTTTTACTGAGAGAACCTGGGGCACATAACATTGCCAGATCATTCCAAACAAGTTAATTCTGAAATGGGCTTGAATCAATAACACAAAAGAGGCAGTAAAGCCAATTTTTACGGTAGTCACAGTTGCATAAAATAATATCAAGACAGTCAGATTGAAAGCTCCGTGCATCACAAATATAATTTGCAACCAACTCTAGGCACAAAGAGGAAATAGATAGGTGGAAGATATAGATAAAAACAAATGATAGACGCATAGGACAAAAGAAACTGGTGGCAAAGAAAGAATGCACAGTAATTGCTATCTAATACAGTGTGGGAAAAAAAAAAAAAAAAAGTATGCCACGCCAGTAACTCGAGGTAAATAGAATGCTTTAAAACTTATGAAAAGGTTCTCTTCTCACTGTCTGTAAGGCATAGACAGACAGGGAGCGAATGTATAAATAAGTATGTCACAGCAATACTTTGCTTTTAATGAAAATGGATTTTTAATGATCCAAAAAGCTACATTCGTTTCTGACTTGCTCCATTTCCAGGCTATCAGCTGGAAATAGGTACAGCAAATGCACTTGTTATCCATGTCCTTCACTAAACCCCAGGACTACGGAGCGTCCATGTCCTGTGAAAAACAGAGGCACCATTATGTAGCGCAGAGAGAGCAAAGCTGCCCGCCTTTCACTGCTTCTCTTGAGCCCTGAGAGCTACGTGACGGCTGCAGCTCTCCTGCGGCAGCCCCGTGTGGGTTACCTTGGGCTCCCGCTGCACGAGCCGAGGCGGATGCGCAGCAACGTGCCTTCCCACCTTCTCCGCCTCAAGGACACTTGTTAGCAGCAGGTCCTCCTGCTCCCAAAGCAGCACATTGTGCTGAAGTACTCTGCATGAAGTTCTAATCATACAAATACCAGAGGATTTAGTCCGCAGATGAAGAAAAGCCACCAGGGGAAGGAGTCTGACGCAATCCTTATCCTTCTTGTCTGGGCATGAGGAGTTTTTCTTTCCAATGTCAAAGACCCTGTTACAGTCAATAATAAAAATCACACTGAAAAATGTGTACTAATGAACCAGACATATCTAACATTTTTTCCTGTTTGTTCATCCAGACAACGTTTTTCAGTCTTCAGCATCATTAGAGAATAAAGAGACGCTTTCCCCACTGCTCCTTCCATCTGTGAAATTCCAGCTACCCGCGGTTGCTGTGAGGTAGGTCCACGCGCTGGGAATCCATGCAATGCAATACCGCTGTCATAAAGCCATGGCAGCACTTAGAACGGTCTGGGGTTCTCCAATTCACGTTCAGTACTTCCCAGGTACAATTTGTGCAATGGGTGCTATCTGGGGGGGAAAAAATCCCCATGTTTATTTCCTGGGCTGACGCATTTACTTCTTTCAAATATCAGAAAGCATGGGAAGGAATCAAGAACAAGAACGCTGATGTCAGAGAGCAAACCTGTAGGGCGCTACACAGCCAGCCAGAAACAGTGCCAGCGCATTTCACGAGCCAAAAGGCTACAGCCTCACCAAGGGCTCCACAGAAGCAGAATCAAATGTTAATTGCATCCCCTTTTTCTTTTTCTTAAAATAAATAAATAAATAAGTAGTCCCACTTGTCAGGTACTCCCAAATTCATGTTTTCCATTCTGTCTGCTGTCCTTACTCAGAACGGCTGCCAATTAATATTTACCAAATGTCTCTCCCTTCTTCATCTAAACCAGTTCAGAAACCGCACCTGTTCCATGAGACCTATGTGAGCTTCTGACAGCTGGTGTTTGAGAAAAAACAAGTTCCTAAAAAAAAAAAAAAAANCTACCCAAAAAAAAAAAAAAAAAAAAAAAACAACGTAGCTAACTATGTTAGACTGGAGTTGAGAAAAGCAGCAGAGCTGAGATTAGCTGTGCCAGTGCAAGGCACCAGCAGAGGACACACGGGAACCCAGCTCCTTTGACGCCCTGTCCCACGTCACCGAATGGGGCTGGAACGCCGCAAGGCACTCAGCAGTCAGACAGAGTGGTCTGGAGACACTGCCACCGGGCAGACGGCACGGTCGCATCTGCCTTGTTCCTCTAGAAAACCAGGCAAAAGGAAAAATAAAGGAATTAAAGTCTGTAAGAGAGAGACAGTTTTCAAAAGATCAAGCTTCAGAAAGCCGCAGCATTCAAAGCCAGGGTTCACTTTAAGCAGCAAAATGTAACGGGCCACCTAAGAAAAGAGCTTCAAAATCCTGCAAGAGCTGCTGTGGA
Source organism: Penelope pileata (assembly GCA_013396635.1). Taxonomy (NCBI): domain Eukaryota; kingdom Metazoa; phylum Chordata; class Aves; order Galliformes; family Cracidae; genus Penelope; species Penelope pileata. Next base: position 696,387 of record WBMW01005184.1, read on the forward strand.
CGGCAGCCAGAGGATTCGGCAGAAGCCAAGGCACAGACAGCAAGAGCCACTTGCCAAAGTGCTGTTTCAGTCCAAACTCCACTTAAAATAAAGTTGTTACCGATGCTTCTGTGGTGTGGATGAAAGGAACCAGATTTCCCCTAAAAGGCTGGACTGAACGTGAGCAAGGAGCCAGAGGGAGTTGAGGCAGTAAAAATGGAGGACTATATATTGGTGAGAGATACCATGAGTTTGCGAAACCCTAATATTTTGAAAAAGAAAGGACAAAATGATCAAATGCTGCACTTCTTTGAAAAAGTAAAGTTGAATTGCTACTCCTGCCAGGGCAAATTATCATCAGGGTGAAAACAAAGTGGGAAATATAGAGAAACAGCGTCTGTTGCGTTATTAGATACTGTTCATCTGCAGCTTCTGATGGTAGTTTGTGATCATAGTGCTGTCACTATCTGTTCTTCTCTGCCTAAAACCACGCTTCCTTTTTAGCATTTCTTCTGCACCCTCTCCGCAGCCTTGGCAAAGTGCACATCAGCATTGAGTATGTATTTAAACAGACACTCCAAGTAGTCTGCGTAAGTCAAAACCATCAGAATGGAGAATCCTGTGTTCTGCCAACACTCGGAACATGGCACTACTCGAGCAGATGATCAGCCATAGGGTTGTCTCTATGGCAGCCAGCCAGGCCCATGCCCACAGGTGGATGCAGCCAGCTGCTGCACCCAGCCCCAAACACAGGGCTGGGATGTGACCTTGCACAACAGGGCCTCGCACCCATTCCTGCATTACACCAGAGATACCCCCACACCACAGCAACCTTTTCATGGGGTCCAGGTCACTTGTGTGCCATGGCTCATACAAACTAGCTCCTAATATACCTCCATAGAGATGACAGATAATTGAAATAATTTATAACATTAAAGACATTTTAATGTGTTATTTTCAAGTACCATATTTAAATTGTATCATTTCTCTAAAGCAATACATCCTACCCTCAAGTCATATTTGCTAATTCCGCATTTAAATGCATCCCTTTCTCACTAACAAAGTGTTTTAATAGTTATGCCCACACATTTTTTTAAAACCTTGTTAAAATTATGGTTTTGATTAATATTTATCATAAAGGAAGGTGTGGGGTTAATCTCAGATGCAGACAGCTGACATGCAAGTTAAACAATGTTTATTCAATGAAAGTTTATTTCCACTGACAAACTACTTTGGAATGTGAGAGACAAATCAACCAAACCAAGAAACAAAGGGAGCCATCCACCACAGACAGCACTAACTGTACCTCATAGGCATCAAAAGGAAGAATTTTCTCCATCTCTCTCTCATGACAAGACTGATGCAATCACTCAGCATAAGAAATGCCACTCTGTTTCTGCCTGCACCCCATACACGATCTTTTCTCTGCTTTCTCTTTACTCTTCCACTTTGCCCATCTCTCTGTCCACATCTCCTCTGGTCTCTGCTGGCCTCACCTCTTCCCAGACCCTGCCGAGGAGTCCCAGCCCTCACCGCTCACCCACTGGGCACGGCTGTGCCACTGCTGTGTGTCTGCCCCCACAAAGTCTGCATGAGCCCGGAATCACTCAAGCATCCCCGCAGGCACAACACTTGACTGGTTCCAGGCTTAAACTACACTCACAATTTTCAGACCAAAACTCAGCCTCCCTTTCCACTCTCAGAAATTAATTCTTTCTTAACTTTTTGATGAGTTTCTCAAATGAACATGTCAGCTGAGAGTGATTTTTTTTTCCTGCTTTATTTTTCAGTGTATGGACTGTTAGAGAATTATCTTCAAATGCCAGCAGTTTTCAGTTTCCAACAGCAAGCTCAGTGGTGATTAGCTCAGTCATTTTCATTCTCTTCTCTGATTGTATTAAGCATAGGCAGACATGCTACCAACACCCACTGCACGAGTGTAAAGGAATGCCAGCAACTTGTGATGAAATCAGTTTTGTTTTGTGCTACTTAGATGTTGTTACCAGTGTTAATGCAGTTCCTAAGTGTCTGATCCCATTTTTAATTTTTTTTTTGCTAAACACTCAGACTACTTTTTATTTTTAAAATGTTTCTTATTCCCCTGTTGCTGGGAACACCTGTGTATATTACCTCTTTTATTAAATGCTTTGAAAGCTAAACAAAATAGAAAAAAAAAGTATTTAATCCCACCTTTCATTTTCATGTCCTAGAAATTCTGTGAAAATATTTGGTATACACTTGGGTGTTTTTGATAAAAGACTATTTAGACAGTAATATAACTTAAAATTTTTCAGATCCTTTAAATCTCTACTCTCACAAATACCTGTGAAAACAGCTCTGTTTAATTCCTGAAAATACTCCTCAGTACAACCTGCCTAAGACTTTCCAGAAAGTGCAGATGAAGTTCTGAATTCCCAGATGCAGCTGCAATAAGGCAAAAGACCGTATAATCATAACCCAAAGAATTGTTATTAAGATCTTTTTTTTTTTTTAGTTCTTTAAGTGGTTGACAAAATAGTAGTTATATCCATAAATAAGATATTTTGATTACAATCCAACAAAATCAAGACTGTAACAGTGATTAATTTTTTTTAATAACCTTCGTGCTTAAAGACGTCCGATCTTAATAGGGCAATCGTGCATCACCGTTGTGTTCCAGCAGAACTATTAGTCTCTGTGCTGTGTTAGTGTAATTGCAGTCCAATGGTTTACACTACCATAATAGCACTAAATATTTCACTAAATGGAGCACAGTATCTAAAAAGTGATTTAAATTGTTCCAGGCTTTAGGACTGTATATTCAAAGACGAAAAAAAAACATTTTTTCTCTGAATTGAGAGTAACAAAGCTATCAAAATTAGATTCTTGTTTGTCTTCTTAATAAATTGGGTAAAAGGTACTACTGGAAGTAGAGATTCAAAACTACACCATAAGAACATCTAGTAAGATACGAAAAACATTTTGTTATCATAGAATGGCCTGGGTTGGAAGGGTCCCCAAGGACCATCAAGTTCCAACCCCTATGTCGCAGGCAGGGCTGCCAACCTCCAGATCTGGTACGAGACCCAGTTATGTTCTGAGGCTCTAATTTAGCAGGCTCATGCAATTCACACTGTCAGATTATCAAAGGATGTAAAATGACCAATTAGAAACTAATTTATTATTATTATTATTTCAGAATTTCTGATTATTTACTTTAATCAAATGAAATGACAACAATAATGAAAAACCTCACAGGTGTTGCGTATCATAAGAAATATCTAAACAGCTCTAGATTTGTGAGAAGCAAGGCCAGTAAGTCAGCAGTCAGCCACACAGCACATCTTTCCCAAGAAGCCACCGTGCAGCCCAACCAGCCTTTGTAACAATCACAACAGTGACATTAGGTGCCAGTGATCTCTTGCACACCAAAGTGCATGAGATTCTTTACACATTCAGAATGTTCTTACTCACAAAAATAACTCAATGAATTAAATCAGACTACTTACATAAGGAAGGACTAATAATCCAAGTATGGATTTGCTAAATCTTGCCATTATCATACAATGGTAACCCTAACTGCATCCCATAATACATACTGCCGTACTGCCTTGGACACAAAACCAAGGACTTCTATAACTCAAGAAATGGTCTGGAATTTAACACTAGTGTTGTTCAGATTTCCTAAATCTGTCTCAGAGATCCACAAATTTAATTTAAAAAACACTTCTTCAGAAGTGTTTCATAGAATCATAGAATGATTCAGGTTGGGAGGGACCTTAGAGACCATCTTGTTCCAACCTCCCTGCCATGGGCAAGGACACCTCCCACTAGACCAGGTTGCCCAAAGCCCCATCTAGCCTGGCTTTGAATACTTCCAGGGAGGGGGCATCCACAACTTCTCTGGGTTTTCTTGTTTAGAAGTGTTTTCTCTCTTTAGAGAGCTTATACTTCTTCCTGTATCTTGCTTTATTCACTATTTTGATAGTACGATTCTATTTTTTTTTCTTTTTAGCTGAAAAAATTTCTAGTGTTTTAAAGAGTTTTCTTGGAAAATAAGCTGCTGGGTTTTTGTTCGGGGATTTTATTTGTCGCCTTTTTTTATTTTAAACTAGAAATGGCAATTTTGTTCAGAAAGGCTCTTTTGAATTCAGAATAGAAAACCATTTTTCACTAAAATCTTGTGGACTACTTGTATTTTCCTACAACATTGATCCACTTAAAAATGAAAAATTCAAAAAAAAAAAAAAGTATGCTTTTATCACTTACAGAACATTTTGAACAACTCATAATCCCTTGATCCAGGGACTGCCAAGATCTATGGTCACTTCTTGTCTGGAGAGAAAAATCTATCCTTTCAGAATAGGATAAAATAAAGTTTGTCTTTTGATTCTTACAAGTACAATTTGAAAAAAAAAATAAAAGAAAAAGAAAAAAGAAAAATACATTAATTAATGAATTAAGCAATTCATACCTTAGATAATTTTTGAGCACATACAAAGGTACCAATAACAAGAATGGTTCATTGTTCACATAGCAAGGGAAGAGCCTCACAGATGGTACTTCCTCTTGCTGATACTGAACAGGACCAAAGACATGCCCTGCCCAGGCACAGGAGCATCACAGCAGCAAACATTCCCACAGAGGTCAATATTTCTACCAAGCTGGAAAAAAAGAGGAGTTCAGTAAGGGAAACTGTTGCTTACATCGAATTGCTTCCATGAAATATTATCATTTTTGATGACTAAAGAACCCTGAAGATTTAATTTGATCTTCCGTTCCCATCAGGAAATACTTTCTAAAACCTAGGTACTCTGAAAGGATTTATTTTGCAATATACAGACCTAACCTATTACTCTTAGGTAATTGCCTTGCATAATATTCTTATTTCATGGAGAAATCTAATTTTAATTTGCAGTTTAATTGTTGTACTTTAGGTAAGCCCGTCACCTGTATCACTTTGTGACTTATAATTGTAATCCTCATTTAATTATTTACTTCAAGGGAGCATTTTAATTATGGATATTACTGTGTCTAAAGTAACTTACACGTGAGGCTAGTGAAAATTTACACAGTAGATGACTCACCTATATTTCCGCTAGCTGTAGCTCTCCTTGCACATGTCCCAGCCACAGAAACTACTCCTGAGATTGCAGAGCAATGGTATTTTGTTCACCTCTGAGAGCTGCCTGGTTGTACGCATGCTTCTGCCCCATTTTCAAACAAAGCAGGCGTTCAAATCTACATCCCAAGAAAGCAGTTAGGTGGAATTTTTCCACAGTGGAACAGAATTTGAAGTACACACAGAGATATTGTGTAAGCACTCCCAGCAACCCTCATCCCTCCCACCCTTTCTCTTAGGGTTCATGTTTGCAGGTGAACAGGAAGTGGCCTTGCAGGGCTTCTCAGCCCTGGCCAAAGGCCCGAGGCGCTCCTCCTGCTGCCTTGTGCCCCTAGCCCAGCCCAGCCCCATGCCACTGCCCTGGCTGGAGGGAGTCACAGCCAGGATGCTTGAGATCAACATTAGTGAGAAGCGCGATGTACCTGACTGAAATATAAATGAGAAGGTAATAACCTCTTAGCTCTAAGGTTGTCCCTGCAAATAATCTTTGTTCTTAGGGTCAAGCCGTACAGCGCTGGCTCCATGGGGAGGCCAACACAGTGACCGGTCTCTGCGGTGGTCGGTAACAGAGAGAAATGTAGAGCAGGGGTTTTCCTCTGGTTTATTTCACCAAATTTGAGCAACCAGTGATTTATGAGTTTCCTGAGATGAGGGCTGCATGTCAGCTGTCAGTTTTAATAGCCATCAGTCGATCAATCTTCCACAAATTTATCTGATATCTTTGCAATCTCTATTAGCAAGCTCCACCATTTAATCTATAGCATTAAAAACTATGTATATATTGCTTTGTGTTTGCTTTAAATCTGCGAGTTTGTCTGCTATCACAGGGTCATCTTTCCTGTAATTTTAACTTCCAAACAGACATTTCATCATCGCATGAGCTGCACTACACAGCTTTCCTGCACTGCACCATGCAATATTTATTCTTCCCCCTTCTTAAAAGAATGGCCAAGGCGGGCTTTAACCTCCTGTTTTTGTCTGCTGCTTCTCAGAGCATCCCAAGCTTGGCTACGCTCCCTAACAACTGAGGGTGCTTGGCACCTTTCAGCACTGAGGATATCAAATTTCTCATCTGAAATTGCTTACCTCATCAGTCACTAAGGGCTCAGTTTGGAAGTCATTAAAAATAACGAGAATGCTGGCACATGTCCCAGCAATAATGGCATTGAATTTGGTGTTACTTTTCTACTTTAAGACACTTGTATATATCCACAGATCATTTAACTCTTATCTTTTGTATCAGCTTTAATGAAACTAATGGTTGCTGAAACTGTGGGATTTCTATTCTACTTTTTATTTAAATAAGCCTCTGCCCACTCCATCACAAAGTGACACAAACACTTACACAGCATATTGCATCACAATATTGCCCCAAAGTGTTTACCAGGATCGCCATATCCATCACTAAAATGCAAGCACTCCTCAGTCAATAAACACTTCAGCTGACAATAAAGTCACAAAAGAGTTTTCAAAAGGAAAACTGAAGAGCAACAAATCCAATTTGTCCAAAACAAATTTAGAACCAGTACTGCCGGTAGATTCTCACAGGGTCCTGCATTTTCCTCTCCATCTGTACCTATTGTGGTATTTTTCCTCCTAGCATCACGCAAAAAGACCAACTCCTTATCAACTCACTGTGTATCATCATCACTGCTGCAGGGTCCATATTTTACAGGCTTTGACAAGATAATGAGCCCTCAGTAATATGCTGCAGGCCATCACAAAATGCAGCTTTAAAGCGTTTCATTAATCCCCTCAGAAGAAAAACTACGGATTGTTGCAAAATGCGTATTAAAACTTTAAAAGCCTGACCCTTATTTTCAGCATCTATTTAAGAAACTAATGTAAAATTTCTCACTGGTACATTTTTGCTGATAAGAACAAGTCTGAATTGCATACTTTGAAATAAGTAACAGTAATATAAATCTGAAAAAATATCATCTTCCTTTAATACATACATTTTATTACTCTAAGCATACATTTAAACTGTACATGAAAAACAGACCTGCTCAGGTGGACAGATTCAAAAGCCACAGATCCAGTACTTCTGCACTGCAAGAGTGAGAGACATTTCAGGCTCCCAGAAATTATTCACAGTATACGAAGAAACGCAAACATTTTGGCATCATTTGCTTGCAAATGAGATAACTTTGAGATTCAAGGACTCAAACTCAAGGAATCCTGGAAGTCCATCCACACTATGAGAAGTCCAGAAACCCTGGGCTGCTGCTGAAAGGTGTATCCTCATCCTCTTCTCAAAATCAGTAGGGCTCAGTATGACTTAACTCACTGATATACCTAGATGGGAGCATAAAACCAAAAGGCAGATGTGGGTCAATTAATAATTCAATCAACAATAAAACAAGCACTTGATTTAGCAGAAAGTTTGCTGAATCTTTGAAAAGTTAATTTTAAAAGAGTCTTATGTTGTGATCAGCATACGAGAAAATCCAAAGAGGAATGTTACCAATGCATAAAACAGAATAATAAAAATATTGCAAAAATTAATCCAAAAGCCTTTTTGGTTACAGAAATGAGCCGCTCAGTTATTAAAATAACTATTTTTAAGGCTGTTAAATGTTTAATACCTTTGCAAAGCATTTACTTTGCATTTATTTTTAAGTGGTGGACAAAATGTTTTAGAAACACGTCACTAATGTTCCCATGTTACACATTCCCATCATGAACTTTACTCTCATCTATTAGATCAGGGAGTAAAATGATAAAGTACTAGATTCATGGTTAACTCTAAACATACTTACCAAAGATAAACACCCACAGAACTAGTGGTGCCAGCCACACAATTTAAGCAATATGTGCAAATGTTCAGGCATTATGAGTGGTCTCACCATTTTAAGACATGAGAATGTCCTTACACAGTTCAAATAAAAAGCAAACAATAATTTAACAACTGATTTGAGGACAATATAATACTGCAAGAACAAAGAAAAAAATCACAAATTTTGATTGATCAAAAAAGGCATATATTTTCAGAATATTTGGGGAAATTCCATTATATTTTCTCTTGCAGTAAAAATGATGAAATGAGGAAAATAGTTGTGAGATGCCTAAAGCTTGCCTGTGGCTCATTATCCCATTAGCCAATATCAGTAAGTTGGTTAAACCAAGCTAAATGACAGCTAGTTGTTCCACAAAATGTAGAAGTACAGCAGAGTAAGATGCTTTCAGATAATCACATCAACGCAGAGGTCGCTCCTTCTGAACTTCAGAAACACATTAAAATACATTTATATTTACATCTTCAGAATAAAAGATGACAAAAAATGATGACAAGGAATTCATACTTAGAAGCTTATTCAGAAGATTACAGGTGTTGTAGCATGAGTAGTAGAGAGTTTCACTTTTAGAGCAAGCCAGCATTTTGTGTATAGATCCTCTTCTGTGAAGAGGATTTTTATTTAAAACTATAAACTTTCTTTAGAACTTTAAATTCATCCCTCTGTCCCTCTTCTATCACCTTTTTTGGTTTTTGGTTGTTTGGATTTCAGAGTTCTTTTGAGGGCTTTTGTTTGTTCATTTGTTTTTTTAATAGAAATTCAGCACCAAGCAATGCAGGGGAAAAACTCCCTTCTGTTTTGATATAAGCTTCGATGTTTATTGAACTGCAGTTTTAAAATCTGCTCTTAGGAACAAAAATAATGTAAATGCTCCAACTACATGCCTACACCAGAACCCTGCTGTAATGGAGAAAACTCACTCATGAGCTGTACAGAAGATTGCCTTACATGAATAGAGCACAGCTTTTCTTCCCTGAGTTGAGGTCTCATCTTTTTTCATATTAGTGGTGGTTTATCTTCCATCCTCTTCCTGTCATCTCAGACATGGCAGCCCAGGTAGACAATACAAACAGATGGGACCTTGCAATCCGTCTCCTCCATCCATCCCTTTAATCTGTTTCTCATTGTTTTACAGGCATCAACATGAGAACTCTGCCCAAGACACTGCGTGTGTCAAACAATCTGTGGCACTTGGCAAACCTGAGCATCCGATATTTGTTGACAATTTTCATCAAGTTGATCCTGAACTGTGGCAGCCCAGAAGGCAGAGCTAACAATATTGTCATAAGGACAAGGCGCGTGGAAAATGCCAGTGTCTCTCCAAAATTCAGCGATGCCAAGGCTGTCCTGTGAACAGAGAAGAAAACAGCCATAACATAAGAGGTGTGACTATGACCAAACTCATATTCACACACACATTAACAAGAGAACAAGTATCTAAACTCAAAACGGGTCCTTCCTCTCTCCTGACAAATCCTTCCAAACACGATGTACACAAATTAAATTTCTAATGTCCAAACACTTCTTAAAAATACAGATATTCAATTATAGCAACAACATTATTCTTTCTGTTTCCCAAAGCCACTCATTCACCCAGGTCAAACAACCTGCCCAAAATATTCCACACCAGCAGAAAAAAACATGCTTTTGATTTTCACATCCAAATGTTTGCTGAGAAAGTGCTCAGCCCTGAAGACATGTTCAGACAATTAGTTCAGAGGCTTTGCACAATTTAATCAGAAGTTTTAAACTCTGATGGTGCAATTAAACACAGTACACTCTTGTAGTTGTAATTTATCACACTGCTCCCGTGTCAAGTAATCTGACCAACAAAACTGTCTGGTACCTAGGAGTGGAGAAATGAGAAGGATAATGTTCTGTAGGAAAGCAGGTCTATCTAACATTTTACAATGCTAAAAATACCCTTGGGACTTGTTCTGATATCTTGTAATTATGCACACATATCCTGATTTATGGTGCATGTCTCCCAGCTCCAGGAAGTATGCACTCTGCCTCATATCTTGCCCTATTTATGAGTAAAATACTTGATTCTGTAATGTCATAAAAGAGAGGGCAGGCTCATTGCACATGTTACTATCGATTTCATACGAGCACGGGGCATAATCTAATGATGCTTTTCAGCTGAGGATAAATATGCACAATTTAGCCTTAAACAGAGTCAGCATCTGATCATTGCAACTGCTGCCTTTGCAAGATGCGGTTGCGATGCTGAAGACCTCTGCCTTTGTGCAGCTTGTGGAGAGTGTGGGAGAGGAGATGGAGACAGATGGAAAAAGGACAGGAAACATTATCACCTATATAGCAAGCAACCCCACTTCTTCCAGCAAAATCTGTGAATTCATGTCCCACTTTGTCCCCCCATCTCCACATTACCCTGCTCTCCTGCTGGGCAGCAATGAGCAAAGCAAACAGAGTTCACCTTGTCTGACAAGTGCTGGCAAAGGGAGGGGGTGGTTGATCGCAAAGCAGATACGTACTTCAGTTGTGAATATTACCAAAAACATCTTAACCAACAGTTACACGCTGTTTCAAAAGAGAGAAAGATGGCCTGGCTTAGGCCAAGAGACCACTCTGGGTTCCTCAAGTCTGTTCTGCAGTCCTCACACAACCTTTGGTGCATGGCTTAAATCCTCTCTATGCCAAGAGACAGAAAGCAAAATAGCAACCAAACTCATAAACGGTGCTCTGACGTTTGAGACATTAACACTTCCCAAACAAATGTTAAGATCTTCTGGTAAGAAACAACTTAAAACTATTAGTCATAATCATTACTTAAATCATTTGTTTTTTGGTACGTTGAGGGTTTCATTTTGTGGATTTTTTGTTTTTTGGGTTTTTTTTTTGCTTTTCTTTTCTTTTTTGATTTTCAACCAGTTTCCAGGTGTATTTTACATTTTAACATGTTTTTCTCTTCCTATTCCATGTTGGTATATAAATTGAAATGTGGCTTACATGATTATTCTTCCCCACACTTGTAGATGCTACAGAAGTTCATAGAAAATCAGCAACGTAGGGGAGAATTGACACCTGCCATGTTGTTTTTTTTTCAGCAAAGTTCATATAGGTAGATATGCAGGCTATTTTATGAATAATAATGTACTGAAAAAAAAATTTGAAGTAACAATTGTGTTTAAGAAAGGTTTTTGGTTTGGATGTTTTGGGTTTGGGGAGTTTTTTAATTTTTGGTTGGTGTGGGGTGAGTTTTTTGGTGTTTTGTTGTTGTTTGGAAAAATCTAATTTAATTTGTACACATCTTTCTTTTCACATTTTAAACATTTTTAAGAAAATGAAAATGGGAATCTTAGCATCCACATCTTTCTTCAAACATAACCCAACATCTTAACGACAATCAATACCTTCCTCCCTCTGTAAGTGAGCTCCCTGACCGTTCTTAATCTTGATGAATGACAAGCTGAACCCTGGGTTGGGTGAAGGACTAGACATTGCCTCTGCTGCCAGTGCTTTGCTGAACTGGATGAAGAAAAGCAGAGTGGACATTTTGTTTTTAATTATCTCACTTCTACTAGACCATAAAGTTCTCATCAAGAGTTTGTTAACGCAAATTTATAACTGAGGAACAGAATAAATTAAAAAAAATAGGGGGAGGGAGGTGTCAATATTCAAAAAAGTAGACAGTGCAATCGAATGGAGACAAGGAGATGCTGCAACTATCTACCTGGGATGCATGTTTTTAATACTCAGTACTCACTGTTCAGTAATGGTCATTATTTGGCATCAAGCAACAGAAGTAACGAGTCTGTCACAGTCACTTGCTTTTCCCTCCTTCACACACACATCACCTGCAAGCTCCTCCCAGAAAGCAGGGCCAGAAGGGTACAACAGGAACCTGAATACTCAGGGAGGCACTTGATACACCCCCTCTGTGCAGATGCCATAACCCTCAGAGATGGGATGCTGGAGTGCAGCTCTCCTACCCTTCATGGGACATTTGGTTTGGGGGTAGTGCAGTAGGCACTTTGCAGGCCATCTTACCTGTCTTGTACAGGAGCTTATTTTTTAAAGAACTTGTCTTACTGTTGCTTTTCAAGAAGTATTTTTTATGATGAAAAGTGTCGCATATTGGTGTAAGCATTGTATTAAACTAAACAGACTGAGAATTTCAACTGTAAGGCAACTCTTGATAAGCTAACTCAGGCATCCCTGCATGTCATGGCACTGAGCCACACAAACCATTCCTGGAAGTCTTCTAAGAAATGAGCAATATATTGCAGCTGCAGAGCTACTCAGCTTTACCAGACAGCAGCATGTGCTCAGTTTGGCATCCTGCAACCTCACACCAGCCGCGCTGTGCCAGAGCCATGTGTGCCCATGTGCCATCTGCCCTGGGGAAAAAGAGCAGAGAGAAAAGTTCCCTTGGTTTGGCACTTAACCGCCTTAATTGATGCAGCTTGTCCCTTAAAAGCACCATCCCACCAGGAGACTGTTCCAAGGGCTCTCTCAAGCAGAGCAAGCCTTCCTCCCACCCAAATGCATGCTCTGGCTCCTGTGGGCAGGCAGCCACTGCTGAGAGGAAATGCAAGGCTGATGCTCACCAATGGCTTCCACACCTCCACAAGCCCCGTGAAACAAGGGAGCCTTTTCTCTGGGTGTGTGCATCTACACAAGATCAAAGGGAACCTCTGAATTCTCATTTGTAGACAAGAGCTCTGAGAGATGTACAAGCTCTTTTTAATCACATCATTTAGCTTAGATGAGATTTGACATTGCTCCTAGTAGAAGCATTTCTGTTTAATCATTTTTATTAACTCTTTCTTTAATTTGAAAGCATTGAGTCTCACTGCCTGTCTGTCACAGAAATGATTGTTCATGTAGATGCTTTAGGAACTGCCATTTGTGCACCTGGAAACCTACCTACAGGAAAAGAAAAGTAGAAGTAATCTTAAGCAACCCAAAGGTCTCACACACATTAGTAACTTAAAAATAAGTGAAGAAGGCTTCCATAGCAAATTGAAGAGACAAAATAAGCTATCATTGTGTTAAAAGCTATTACTTCTGCAGGGATGTTTTACAGGCAGTCAAAATAACTAAAGCCTAATATTCAGAAAACCAGGAATGGGATGGCATTACTGCTTTCTTGCCATCTGGAGCCACAGAGATATTTAACATTGCGAAGAACTGGGGCCTAACATGGAAGCCATGCGGACAAAAGAGAGAAGGATGGACATAAGAGAGTCATTTGTAGTCTCAACAGCCCAAAACTGTCAGGAGTCTGCCATTTTTAGCTTGTAAGATATAACACGTATTTAGCATCTGAAAAGTCTGGATTTTGTAATAAGCACCAGACTCAAAACTTAATGTGCAGAAGATATAGTTTCTTTGTTACGCGTTCAATGACATGGTACGTGATCGAATAAGAACAGCCATTTAGACTTTACATATTGAGCAATGGCTCATCTACAAAATGTCAGAGTATAGAAAAAGCAAAAGAACACGTTACAAAAGAATATCCAGTCCTTCAGATAAGGTTTAAAAGCAATATATAACATATCCAGGATTAATAACATATTAATAGCTGTGCAAACTCATACCATTCCCATTTCAATGGTTTGAGCCAAATAGGGAATGCATCTGACTTTATCTTTTCTTTATAACAGTTACATTGAATCAGGTCAAGCAGAACCCAAGATACTTTATTTCAACCTTATTTCAATGCTTAGAGTAGCAATTTGAATAGGAAGCGAGAGTAGTACTGTTCTCCATATTTTAAACTATTTTAATAGTTTAAATAAATGAAAGTTACTGAAACTGGTTTCCAGAAATGAACATGAATCATGCAGAAATGTGCTGTTTCAATAAGGAATAAGATCAGCAGCACAGAAGTAAATTACATTAAAAAGCAAAAGTATGCCAAATCAGACAAAGATTTCAAACTCCAGTGCATTACAGGTGATTCTCCAGTAACGTGTTTCCACTCAGAGTATACCTGTTGCGCACAGAAATTAGAAAATGAAAAGAAATACTAATCTACATAATAATGCAACTTCATGGGAGCAGAGAAGCGACACAAGGGCTTCAGTTCAGTACTTCACAGCAAGCACTGGGCCAAAACTAGATGTGGCAGGATGCAAACAGACTAGGCAGGTTACTACAACAAGCAAGGGCTCCTACCTCCCCTCTCTGCCATGGGGCCAGTGCTCCATGAAGCAGCACCACTGTAAGAAAAACATCTTTGAGAAATTCTGGCACCAGAGGTTCTGTGGTGGAGCTTCAAAGCTCGATCTTTCTAAGAGCACTCTCTCATTATGCGTTTTTTGGGTTTTTTTTGTTTGTTTGGTTGGTTTTTTTTAATAGATACAGACCCATCAGGGAAAGACTTGGCTGACTGCAGCAGTTTTCTCTGCTGAGATATGCTATTGACATAGAGCTGACAAATTTATATTAAATTAAAATAGAAAGCTTAAGTTATCTTCACTTAAATACAAAACCGTACCTATACTTTGCTCTCAGTAAAAAAGAAAACAAACAGAAGATAAAACCGTAGTGAACAGCAGCTACATTTTTAGCTGCAGTAACAGTAATGTTGGTATAGTTATTGTCCAGCACTCCCAGTCCAACACACTGGTTCATCATTACATGCAACTGATGGCAAGGGCCAAGTTGACCAAGTGCCATTCTGCTGTGCTAACGTGTCATTTGCTAAGAGCCAGCACGAGGACCTTCTGTGTCCCTGAGCAGCGCCCACCACGAGCATCATGCAGCAGAAGCTTGCTTCAAAATCACTGAAGAACATGTGCTCATAGTAAATCACAGCCACACATCCACAACAGATTTAGACACCAAATTTCATATTTGAATCCATAACCTTAAACCTCAAAATACACATCAGTTCTGGAGATGCATCATATAAGTTAGACAGATCCCAAAATTTTCACATCCAGCAGGTGTGCCAAGAAACACTTCAACTCCAGGAGGTCTGAGAAATCCACATCTTTCCAAGGCCTAAGCCTCATTGGGATCTTATCCTTCCCACATCTTGCTTAAGAAAGTTCCACACAAAAATGCAGCAATAAAGTTTCTCTTCAAAACCAATTGTTACCATCACAGTGACAGAGGCAGTATATCTTGAACTCTTCCAAGCAACTCTTCCCCACTACTATGTACAGAAAGCAGGTACCTATTTTGGGGATGCGGAACAAACCTATCAGGTGGACCAAGAATCCAAAGACCAGGCATTACAACTGATCACGTTCTGGCTGCAAAGTCCCCTTACAAATCCATGTCTAACTTGACTGGCAGCTCGTTCAGTGTCTGGAGTAAAGAAAAGAACAATTATACTATCTCAAATCATCATTATTGTTTCAATGATTGCATTAGCATTCTCCAAGCATAAACGTTCCACAAAACATTTGAGGCAGACATCTAATGATGGATTTTCCCAACAGAGAAAGCAATTCCTCTAAGCAATAAAACAGTCTGTGAGAAATCCTGCAGTCATAAATCTAGTATTTCTCATTACAAAATTTACATCAGCCACAAAGTGATTACTTCTAAAATTACAAACCCTTGTGGGCAGCAATATTAGTGGGTTACCAATTGCCATCTCATGACTCATGAGAAAAGCAGTCAAAATCATAATAGTCTTGTAAAAAACAAAATATCAAAAGAATTAATTGTCTTATTACAAAGTTTAGGGCATCCACAGCGCAGATATCTAGCTCTTGAAGTACAAAGACCAGCATTAAGTACCCACAGAAACTCCCAAAGGTCACACAGGAAGGCCGGTGCAGCATAGCTGTGTCACAGCTTCCCAACACACCCCTACAGAAGCCAGCCCCGCAGTCAGCCCTGCCACCCGCTCACTGCAGGCACCTGCCATTTCCCACCTGGGAGCAAGGAGCCTGCAAGAAGAAAAGAGAGGGGAGGCAGAGAAGAAAGGACACATTCATGGCCTCCTGGCTCCTACAGAAAGTGAGCTGTAATTCATTGCCCAGGGGAGGGGCTGCAGCTAACCCAGCTGGCCACCATCCAGTGAATGCAATCAGAAATTAAATATGTTAAACTTCTTTGGATTTACTCTTCACAGACATTAACAAACTTCATTAGTTTTACGGCAGAGAAAGCAGAGGAGGAGGAGGGCAAGTGGATACAGTCATTTCTGTGACTAGCAAGTGATCCACCCATCACCAAACCCATGAACACGACACTACAGGCACAAGGAATAGGAACAGGCTCTGGCTCCTTCTCTGACTTAAATTTTAAGTAATGCAGAAGGCATCCTTCAAAAAAAGGCAATGGCTGCTTTAAGGGCTTTAATAGGAAGGAAGAAAGAAAGGTTTCATTTCTTCCCCCTACATCATGTGAACTTTCACGCAGAAACAGGCACTGACTGAATCCAGGCGCTGCACCACACAGACACACTGTGACTGCGTTCTCCCTTCCCTCACCAAGGCAACTGCTCCCACAGAATCCCAAGTGCCTGGCTGTTCAGTTCAAGCAGTTTTTTTGGTCTTAAGAGGCCCAAAGCATCATCCCAGATAGCACTGGTTTCTGCACACAAGCAGCTGCACTCTGCAGTGCCAGGCCTGCACACACAACGCCTTTCTTTCCCAGCTAGGGGACTCCCCAAGAACCCCATGGCAGGACAAGGGAAAAGCACACAGCCAGATTAATCTTGACTAAATACTGTGGTGGGCAAGACATCACTGCAGAGAATTGGCACCTTCGTCACTGTTACATGCAGCCACTTGTTGGTCTGAGGCAGCCCAGGAAGGAGCAGGGGCCGTGTCCCTCCTGAGCAGTGAGACGGCTGCAGAGCAGCAAGGCCAAAGCTGGGCCAAGGCGAGGGCTGGAGTCAGCGCAGGACATCAGACCAAATGCACATCATTTCCCAGACACAGCACAAGCCGATTTGAACCGAACTGATTAAGAGTTTGTTCTCCAGCATCCCGAGTATCCAGGCTGTGGAACTGGCTTAAGCCCAGGCCTGCCCTGCCTGGAGTTTTTCGGAGCTTGATCAGAGCCCAAACATGGACAGGAGTAGCCAGCCCTCTGCTCACCACAGTCGTATGAAGTTATGAGTACTTTATTTTTACTGCAAGTCTGATCACTGGCTGTTTTACTGCTTGCTTTGCACAGCATGGTGCTAAACATATTACAAGCAAGGTAACAGAAAAAAAATTAAATACATGCTTGCAAAATAAACAAAGTTTTATTACATATAAAAATACACTAAAAATGCATTCCCACAATTTATTACCTCATCTTTGCCGTACCCTCTGCACTTCATTTTAACTATTCTGGGAGTAACCTGGCCACATATTCCACGTTTATGAGAAAAACTATTTTCCAACTATTTCTGTTCCTTACCATAGAATGAAAAATATTCAATATGCTTATGCTTTCTGCCCTAATAACGTATTTGAAATTTATAGGGCTGTAAAATGATATCCTAGCATGGCATCAGCTATTTCGATCTTTGATCTATTGGTGCCATTTGAGTGGGTGATAATCGTTTACCAGCTCAAAATACTGGCCTAGTAAAAACCACCTCACTTTTCCCATAACAAATATTTACCCTCTAGCTGTAAAATGTATTTTCTGTGGGTAAATTTTCTATTTTAATAGATGTTCAGATGCTATATTGCTCTTGGGTATCCAAATCTACATTCCCTACAACCCAAAGTCTCATCATTTCACAATTCAGTATAAAAAAAAAAAAAAAAAAGGCATTTTGAGGAAGAGAGCTCAAAGGATCTTTACTTAGAGATGGATAAAGTTGATCTGCATATTAGGCACAAGTCAGATAGTCAGATTCACACCTCATGACTGAGAGCCATCAGCAGGCAGATTCACTCTAAACTGGGGCTGAGATCTGCTGATGAGCACAGAGGAGGAATAAGTTTCCCCATCCTTCCTGCTGAGAGGGATGTGACCTTTGTGGTCTGTAATTTCCAGGATGATATTCTTTAACTCTGTATTTTTTTTTCCTGTCATCACTTTGCTACTGCCAGGTGACTATGGAAAAATACTTCATTACAACCCAAAACCAGAAGTCATATTTCTGCATGAAGCACATATATCCTTGGCAATAACTGAGCTCCATTCCCTGCACCAATAATCTAGCAGGACATCACCCAGGATTAAGATCAACCATCTCCACGAGAGACTGCTTTTTTTCCCCCTTAAAAAAAGATGTTTCAATTTGAAAAATGAGTCTTGATATGAAAGTTAAAATATTTCATCTTGAAACTGTCAAAATGAAAACTTTCAATTTCCTGGATTGGTTATTAAAATATCAAAACATTTCAGTATTTTTCAAATCCCCCCCAATGCCAACTTTGTAAACAAAAGAACAAATAAGAAACAAAAGTCTTCGCAGTGTCAGACCATAGTTCTCGAATGTTCTCAGTCTTTCCCCACTATGACAAAACTGCACTTGTATCCTCAGTATATTTACTATTCAGCAAAGAACATCTTTTCCCTTTAATTTTGAACATGCATGCAAACACTTGGCCAAACTACCATTCTTCACTCCAAACTTTTCAACACTCCTTTTTGAATATTTTCACTACAGTTTCAAGCAAAGGATTGGAATTGATATTAAACAATTAGGGAAATTAATTATTATAATTTCAATTTCCCTTTCTTATTTTTCCAGAGAACAAGATCTAGCTTCAGACAATGAATTCCCAGAAATAGAGGCTGAACTCATGCCAACAGCATCTGGCCTAGTACATGACTGGTCACTCTTCAGATTGCTGATCTCATGAGATTCAGTTGTAAAATTAATCTCTAATACCTGATTAAATCACATCCTTCAGCTGGGAGACTTCCTGCCGTACTGCCAGAGCCCAAATCCTGTACCTACCATGTCTTCCAGCAGCAGGAACTTAGTCTCAAGCTGTCTCTCTGCAGGGTCCTGTCCTCACCTTGCAGGATGTAATTTACACCTGACACCCAGTGCAATTTAAACATGTGCTTTGCCCATATTCTGCTAATTTTACAAACAACTTTACAAGCCAGTTTTTTAGGATGCATAATACAGAGGTAAAAAAAAAAAAAAAACCAGATATTGCTGCTTCCAAGGATGAAGCATGACAATTTACAGGGAGATCTCCAGGTAGGGCTTTAGGAATGCACGCTCAAGTATGTGAAACACAAAACTTTCACATACAGTCTGGAAAAAGTCAATATGAAAGTGAATGTGCTTGCTGGAAATGTTCCTTTTCTTACAACCTCAAGTAGCTTAGCAACAACAAAACACTCCAAAAGAAATTTATGATACAAAATGACTGGGTGCTAGATGCAACAACAGATTAAATTCAAAAGAAGAAAAATGTGAAGTGATACTCATGGGGCAGTAGGGGCTGGGAGCAGGGAATTAACTTTCCATAGAAAATGGTTGTGCCTGAGCCAATCATCACCAATCAGGATGAAGACTTTGGAGTTATAACATATAACACTGTCAATATTTCAGGACTATTCCAAAATTTCAGAAGCACTCAAAAAATAATGATGGAAGTTACTAGCAAAGGACCCAGAGAACACAATGTAATATATAATGTGTTGTTATGAAAATATAATGCTGACACTTGAATAGTTATGTGCAAGTTTGCCCCGCACTTCAGCTAGAAGGGGTAAGAAGAAAAATTTGTTTCATAGCTTTTGCCTATCTGAAGATGATGGCAATGCCTCAGCCTGAGTGAAAACGATGGAGATTGTGACAGACACGTATACAATGACAGGTGACAGAGACATTGATGGAGAAATCACTGCTCACCGTCTCTTCCAACACAAGAATAAGGGAAAAGGGGAAACTGGTAATATCAAAAGGGATGTTGCTTCATCCATTGGATAGTTAAACTGAGGAACCAACTGCTACAGAAACTAAGTAATAAAGATTTATGTCGGCTGGGAAAAGTAAGAAGTAAGAAAATTAAACAAAAACATTTTTTTTTACATGTAAAAATGTTCCTTCTGGCTGAGGCAACCCTAACCTACAGAACTTGAGGTGTAGGGGACAGCATGTACCAGGGAAGTACCACTATTCTCCTGAACTCTTTGCTGTTTCTTATGTATCATCCATTCCCAGAGAGAGCTGATACAAGATGGAGTAGATTTTGTTATGACAGTATTTGGTGGCGTTATGATGCATAAAGGTTTATGTCATTAGAAAAACAAGTTTCAAAAACATTAAATTTACAACACTTTTCCTGTGTTTGCAAAAATAAAGGACAACTTTCATTAGAAAACCCACTGCTGCAGGGCTAATGCTACAACTTGCAGAAGTTCATCTTACCTGGGGGAAAGGTAAGGCAAAAGGCATCAGAGGGCAGAGGAGACTGAATCAGGAATGGAGCTGATGGATTGGCAGAGTTGTCCTGACATTGCTCAGCATTCATAAGCTCAGATCATCACAGCATGGTGCCACACCACAATTGTGGAGTGGCTGTACAGAAATATGATGTTTAGAAGTTGTTCTTCATGGGTGCCTTTCAAGCAAGGTTTCGCACAGCTAATTTTTATAGTAACATTCCTAAGTGGAACACTAGAAGTTCCACTTCTAGACAACTAGAAGTTGCCTAGATGTTTACTTGGGTTTTTTGTTTTGTTTGTTTTTTCCTGAAAGGGAGAGATGGAATATAAAATGGAAGGTTTGAGAATTGTTTGTAAAATCTACAGCATCAATGGAAAGTGGATTTTTTTTTTTTTGGGTGGTGTTGCATTTTCGGGTTTGAGGTTTTACTGTTTGTTTTCCTCCTAACTCAATATCTTTCTCTATTCTTTTTGAGTGTTTTTCACATTAAAAATGAGATAGAAATACGGACTTAATTTGTCTAACAATGAAAGTTTGATATGTAACCTACCATTTGGGGTCAAGAGGGTACTATACCTACCTTGATTTCTTTCAACAGTTTCAGAGTATATTTGGCTAAACAACGTGACAAAAGAACCACGTTAGTTAAAGACAACTTCTATTCTCCACAGATATGACTTCTCTTATGAAATTTTCCCAGTTAGAAATTTTGAAAACTGCCATGGAGTAGTTGGTTGGATTTCATTGCTAGTAAAATATGCGTTGTTGTGTCATGTCCTAAACAGAAAACTGAAGCAACCATTTTAAATTCTCAGCACTGCTGGCACTTCCAACAAGTACTTTAGTATTGGTTTTGGTCTTATCTGTTTCTAACAGACAGCCTCATGCCATGGAAATTTGACCTGAAAGAAAAATTCAGCCCCAAGTATCTGCTGTCAATTGCGTAGAAAATAGGAGATGACAGCAAAGTCACTCCTGCATGCTGAATTAGATCTCTTTCCAACATCTTCTAATGTCATTATTAGCACTCAAATACACTATGTCAAAATGTGTCTGTATAAGGAGATGGACTAGGCAACATCAAATTTATCTCTTAGTCAATATGACAAGCTAGTTTTGATTCAGACTTTTGAATAGGGAGAACTCTTAAGAAAAAGGATCTGTTCCACCATGAAGATTTGTTCATGAATGTTGTAATGGAAGCGGATAGGAAAAAAAGTGAATTACTCAACCTCATTGAATTGCTGGAATTAATAGTGCAATATGATCTGTTAAAACATCAGTTTGAGCCTTAGTGCCTAGGCTCCAAATAGCCAGTGGTACAATGTGAAGAGTTTCAACAGCAAGATCACCTGCAGGAAGACTACTCTGCTTTGGAGCCAGCCTTAACAAAAACTAATTTTAGATCCACGCTTACGTGGTTGTATTCAGTGTATCATATGGTTTTAGAGCAATATTCAAATGGCAGGAGAAGGGAACTGCTTCTGAAAAGAATACATTTGAATGATCTGCTCATGGTATTATTTCTTTCTGACAAAATGTATCCAAATAAGAAGTGAATAACCAGGCACAAAAGTCATTTAACAACTGACGAAGTGATTTTCAGAAAGTCAGCAATGTCTACCCCTGTAACACTGAGAAGGAAGAGTATCTTATCTAAACAGTGTCAGTGCCTAATAAATAGCAAATAATCGCTATTTCGCAATTATTTGCAAATAAAAAATAAAAATAAAATAATAAATAAAAAATAAAATAATAAAATAAATAAAAATATCAATTGCTGTTGATTCAGGATAATCAATTAACCTTGTGTTGAGGAGAAAATAAATAAGAAAATAGCACCAAGCTGGAAGTAGCCTTGCTCTGTATCTTCATCTATTGATACATCTTGCATGATGTGAGACTGTAGACTGACATTACTCCAACAAATACACCAAAGATCAAAGATTTTGAAAATAAACTGGAAGAAGATGGGGGTATCAGTAAGGTCAATGCTTTAATGAAAGATGAATGCAACAAACAGGTATAGTTTTTAAAGTAGCTCTTTCCAAAGACTGAGCAGGGACTGGGCACTCTTCACAACAACGATATGGGATCATTGTTCAAAAGGAAGCAACAAATGGCTTCTTGAAGGGCAGCTTTGGATTTGGGAAGGAGAAATGGCAGAAATTATTAAACTGGTGCACAGGTCAGAGAGTTTCCTGTATGTTCTTGTGCCTCGCCTGGGAGGGAGAGCTCAAGCACCTGGGCCAGCAACTGCCTCCCTGCAACCACAGCAGAGCAGAGCTAGGGTTTGGATTGCTCTGTTTTGGTCTCCTTTCAGAGGCGGAAGAAATCTTTCCACCAAATGGACAAGTACAGTGAAATTCATGATGGAAAAATAAAGGGACAGCATAAGCAGGAGCTATCCAGTAAAAGTCATCATTCAGTAGAACCCCAGCTCACAAAGAACCAAAACTGCAAATAGCTACTGGAAAAAGCCTTCTGAGATACTTCTCAAATGCACTAATAAAAAAGCAGCCTAAATAATCTTTATTCACACCTTTCTCTCATATATTCTTCAATGAAAGACAGGAATTAGAAAAAAACTAAAAAGTTCAAACTACAGGATTAAAAGCATATTAATTGCTTCCTGAAAGGGACACATTGTTGTCAGAGGCATAAAATTAACCCAAGAAATCAATAGTAGATGTTCTTTGTTTCTAATTATGATTTTCGAAGTGACTGATTCATTTAAACAGCCACCTTTTTCTTTTTTTTTTTTTTTTCCTTTTTTGCATCCCAGCAAATGACTCTAACAGTAGGAACCAGGGAAAAACTGTGAAATCAAAGGATCAAGAAACTGGGACTGATGAAAAAACAAAAGGTTGTAAACAGGTACTGATACAAGAGGAGTGCGTGAGAAGTCCAACCCATGGTTGGTTGGAAGCGCTCAGAGAAGTGTAGCATTCAGTATCAGAACATATTCTCCAGCATCTGCAGAAATCAGCAGCTCAACACAGTGACATGGCATGAAGTAAAAAGAGAGAAAAGAGCACAAGATGAATCAGTAAGCTATCACAGACACAGTGACAGACCCATCATTTACCAAATATGGCTCCACAGAAACATTTTGACATTTAGGTTTGACCAACAAATATTTCCTGTATCTTGAGTCACAGTTATCCTACGAGCATCTTCATAGTTGTGTGCACAACACAACAAACAACTTTAGCAGTGATCTGTGTACCGAAAGTTGTGAACTGGATAAGTTTCAGTCGCCAAGACTGGTGCTTCTACCCATCTCCCAACACAGTGGCACAGCTAACAAGCACGAGAAGAGGCCACTCCACATCGTCCCACTATCTCCACCCAAACCCACTTTGTGATCAGATCATCTAATAGCATGGGAAAAGGGAGAAAGAAAGAGAAATGAGGGAAAAGGAAATAATGTATCTAATATCTCTAAAGGAAAGGTGAAGCCTAACGAGACGTAACAATGTCAAAATAACCCGTATGGGTCCCTCAGCTGAGAAGGATCAGACAGCTTCTCATTCATGGAATAATTAAGCTTCCCCAACACAATCTCACGAGGTTTTCTGCACAGAGAAATCAGGCCTGCTTGTGCTACGCTACATGAGGAAACGAGTTTATGGAAAAAACATGGATCAAACTTTCTTTTAACATTCTTCACACTATAGAAAAACATGAAAGTAGTCAGCAAAGAAAATTAAAGACTGTAAACGCATATGGCTGTAAAGGAATACGGTCATATTAAGTCTCATTACTCCCTATCCATTTTCTGTTTTTCAAAGTGTCTTGCAAAGAACCTTGCAGATAACAGGTATCTAACGACAGCGCAGCTATCCTAGGCATCACTCTAGCAATCCTGTGTCACACATACTTTTGGTCTTTCACCAACCATGAGCAAAGCACAATTTTAGTTACATTTCCCACGAATTACCTGGAATAATGAAGATAACAAATAAAAATCTTACAAGCATTCAGAACTTACCTAGCCTAATTTACCATTTCTTACACACACTTTTGACAAAAGAACAATTAACATACTTCAGAGGAAAAGCTAATCTCATTATAAACATTAAAGGGGACACTGCTTTCTATCAATCTTTAATTTCATTTTAGGAGACCCAAGATTTTGACTTCTACCTCATGGTAGGAAGACATCATGCAAGAAGAAAAGTTATATATGACCACAGCCATAAAAGAACTGTCTCAACAGATATTCTCAGCATTTCAGAATCAGTTGAATCAGCCAGACCCAGGCTGAAGATCTACTCATATTTAACTTGTCAGGAAAAAAACCTATTCCAACAGTCAGCAAAGATTACAGACGTACTATTGGTGATTTGCCTGAGGGTTTTACAGATACTCACATTAATTAAAAGAAAAAAAAATAAAGTATTCTCTGTATTGAACTTATAATTAGCGAATATAAATTTTGCTTTACCACCATATGGTTTGGGGACCCACACGCAATGTTAAAAACAAAACTGCATCTCTGCCTAAGGGAGAAAGGGGTAGAAAATTACTTCAACAAAATAAGAAATTAATGAAAAACACTCTTTTGGTAATAAACTTATATACTTGTGGTCAATATTTAACGCTATTTTCATAGCAATATTTCTGCAATTAAGTTTATGCGCTCTGTGCCCTATAATCCCAATGAAACAACACAAATAGCTACCTTCATTTGCAACAGTTTGATTTCTGAAAAGAACATAAAACTAACTACAGCAAAGATTTTTTAAGACATGCTGGTTCTTGAAAAATCTTTCTAGGTAAAAGCAGTGCAAAGTATACTTTTCTCAAGCTTGCAGATATAGTAGTACAAATTTTATTTAGTTTCTCCATTTTTTAGCTGACAAATGTACATATATTGGATAAAAAAAAAAGATCTACCTTGATATTCTCATATCTACACAGAAAGTGAATAGAACTTCCGGCCCCATCCTGAACTTCAGAAACCTCAAAAGGAAATGGTGATAAGGGCACTGTGGTGTTTGCAATTAAAATCCTCCACAGACCTCTTTGGTACAGACAGGTTCTACCACCCAATGCAAGGCCTGCAACATCCATGTTCAGCAGCAAAGCTCAACACGGAGAAGTCACTGAGCTTCTCTACCCCAGCCTTTTTCCTGCATGCCCCCAGCTACACTGCTGTCATCAAGCAGCCCCATGGATTTTCTGGGTTTGAGATAAGATGTACTTAAAATTTTTTCCTAACAGCTTGAGCATCCTTTGCAATGTACTTTTCTAATTTCTCATACAAATTTTTCATTTCCCATTTGTGTTTGACCTACTATGTTTTCAGGACTTTCCTCTTCTACTTATTCCACTTATTTCCTCCCTCCAGCTGCCAATCATTTTGCTACAACACCAACACCTTCCCCTGGCCTTCTTGTTGAGTAAGGAAGGCTTCTAGGGGTGACTTCATTTTTCCTTGTTAATGTGAGTTACATTTGGGGGCTTCTAAAACCTTAAAACAATAATAATAACCTTTGGGGACCAATTCTTTATGGGTTATTTTGAGCAATTGCCTCACTGTTTTGCAGAGCCTATACTCAATTCTGAAAGACCACACCCAGCACAGCATCATCTTTCTATCTTGGATGTTTGAGCACCGGGTGCTCTGGGAAGCAGCCACTTTGCACATCTAGACACGACCTCTCTGCCTCGTGTGCAAAGGAAGTACCAGTCCAGCCTCTACAGGCCTCTGCTGAAGCCTCCCACTGCTGCTGCCTGTCCTGAATTTGCAGCTTTTCTCTACTCATATTTCACATTTCCTGGGCACTATTACAGCTCTGAGCAGGGGGCTGGTAACACAATCCAAGAGGATTTCTGCCTACGGTCCTTCTCTTTTTCCATAATATTTTTATGCCATTATGCTTTGTAAAACGCTCCACATACAGTGCCACTCCCCTGACTGTGTGCCCTCCTCAGCTTTCCTTCAAAGCTGACACAGCCCAGCAACACTGATTATTGTCCTTCTACCAGCCCTGTTCCTTCAAAGTTATCATTTCACACCAAACAATTCCTCATCTTGGATTTCAGTTAAAGCAGGTGGGGAAGCACATTTCAGTTTTGCCCATCTCTTTATGTTAAATAGCACTGCAGGTGCTCTGATAGGGCACTCCTAATTCGTACACTGTGTTTTCTCTCCCCCTTGCAGCCTTTTTCAGAAGTACACTGAACACTTCCACCGCAGCCCCCAACTTTTCTGTCCTTGAGGTTGCCCCTGCTGTAGGAGCCCCTCACTGCAAGAAGACACTGCAGCACGAAGACAGACACAAGTGAGAGCCCAGGGTACTCTTTGGCGTGGGCTGCTTCCTTCCCCACAGCTTGCACCCTCCTCAGCTGTGCAGTGAGTGCCACAGAAGAGGTGGGGCCCCGCTGCAACAACTGCTCAGGCTTCATATGCAGCCCTGAAAAGAGTCACACTGCCTTGTCCACAGCAAATTGGGAGACACCCACACAAAAAAGCTCTATGGGGCTTTCTCACTTCCTGAGGAAAGCAGGGCATTGAAACAAAGTGGCGCAGAAGAGCAAAGAAAGCAAAACAGTGAATGGGGAAGGTCAGGATATACGAAACCATAACTGAGCACAGTACATAGGTTGCTCTGAAAGTAATGCCTCCTATTTATTTCCATGGAAAATACAATAGATAAAAAGAGCACAATTACACTGTTTGATAGAGAAAATTGTCAGCTACAAAACACTATTTCTCAATGTAGTCACCACCAGTAGCTGTGCATTCTTGTTAGCAATGAACGGGAGCCTGCACGCCATGCTCATAAAATTCTGCACCTGTGGAGGTGACCCACTGTTTCACAGCTGCTCTGATGGCATTGTTGTTAGGAAAATGTCAACCACAGAGCCCATCTTTCATTGGCCTGAACAGGTGGAAGTGAGAAGGCACCAAATCTGGACTACAAGGCCAGCATGGTAGGACAGTCCAGCCAAGATAGGTAATGTGCTCCACAATCTTCAAACTGGTATGCGGCCTGGCAGTATCATGTTGCAAGAGAAGGAGTTGGTGGCTTGTCCAGGTTCCAGGAAATGCAGTAGGAGCTTTTTTGTGTGGATGTCTTTCAATTTGCTGTGAACAAGGGCACTCTTTCCTATCCCAAAAGATAGCGCGTATCACTTTACCCACTGAGAGCTGCATCTCAGTTTTTCTTCAATGGGGAATTCAGATGTCTCCACTCTATGGAGTGCTGTTTTGACTCCAGCATGTAGTAGTGACATCACATCTCATCATAGATAATGATGCAATCTAGGAAACTGTCACCTTCAGCCTCATATTGGTTCAATAGGTCCTGACAAACTTACATACGGTACTCTTTCTGTTCCTGTGTGAGCATTCATGGGACCTACGTGGGGCACAAACTTTGTGATATTCCAACGTTGCCACCAACATTTCCAATGCACGGAAGCTGACATTCAGTTTCATACACAGTTTCCTAGTCATAATCCACCAATTTGCACAGATGAGCTGACTGAGACATTCTTCTTTTTGTAGTGTGACAGCTGTGCGTATCTGTCCAGAATGTGGCTCGTCTTTCACATCGCTGTTGCTGCTGTTGAAACACACCATCCACTGCCTCACTGTGCTCACATCCATTAGTTGGTCTCTGTCAGCAAGCATCAGCAAATCTCAGTGGGTGCCATTTTTTGCACACATGGAGGAATTCAATGACACACCTGTGCTTCATCCGCACTCCCATGTCAAATGCCATTGTGTCTGATTGCCCCTCTGTTGCCACCTCTTGCACAGCAACAAAATGGAATGGAATATTGGTGAGAAGGTTCAACCTCTACTGCCATACCATCAACATCCACCTCTGATGTCATGGGCCAACGCAATAAAATAGGAGGCATTACTTTCAGAGCAGCCCTCATATTTGGATTCATCACCTCTTCAGTACAACCTTATCTGCATTCTGCCTCCTTAGTCAACAGCTACCAACTGTCAAATTAGGCACTTCTTGCTGAGACCAGAATATTATGGCTGCAAGAAAGCATTTAGCCCATCATGGGTACATCTGCAAAGTAATAAATAATGCTTAGGCCAAAAAAAGTGTGTGATTATTTTTTAATTTCATTTGACTGGGTTGATGGCCTTCACCTCTTAATGCTATGTTATTACTGTTGCTGTAGGAAGACATTTAGCTTCTAATTGTGTTTGAGACATCTGTGAGTGACTCATTATTGCTTTCCCTTCTTATAAAAGACTGGCTTCTGGCTCAGCTGAAGAACAAAAACACACTGAAACACCTGGGCACCAGAACCATGCTGCTCTGCCTGCTGATCCAACTGCAGAACAAGCTGGCTACCTTCTTAACCCAGGGTAGTTCAACAGGGAGACCTCTGTAGCTCCATATCCTTCAACCAGAGACAGAGGGTAATTTGTATGTTATCTGCTCATTAGGTCCGTGTGTATCTATCAAAGCATTTTAGATATCAACTGACTTGTAAGAGATGTCACAGGTGCAAGCCAGGTGCTGCAATGTATCACAAGAACAGTGGAAAAACAAAGGTTTTAGCAGGTAGCAATTTTGTTTCGGTGGCAGAGATTTGCTTACCAGTTTGGCTTATCGGTTCATTTCATTACTCATTGAACTTTGTTTGCAAGAAAGGCACCTGAACAACTTTTAAAATATTTTAAAGATGACATAATCAATAACCATCAGTTCTCTAGAAAGACAAACTGCCTTTTCCTTGGCTGTTTGCTGTAATAATTACAATCTGAATAAACAAATCCTTTTGGATTCTCTTTTAAGAAAATAAAAATATAGACAGACATTACATACACCTTCAAATGTCTCTCTTTTCCTCTTTATAATAATAAAAGGGCTTGTTATGCCAATAGCAGTTTTGCTACTGTTGTTACTAATATGACTAATATGACCAGGAATTATTCTGAAGTCTCTCTGCATATGCATGCAAGTGTTAGCACACTACATTACTACAATTGAAAAGAAAAAAAAAAAAAAAAAAAAGACCGGTAAAAGAAAACCTGTTACTACAGTACTCAATTCATTTTCTTCTTTTCAGAACAGAGTAAAAATATTTCACACTGGCATTATCTCATCTCCTCCAAACGAGATCAACTAACATCACAAGCATTTTTCAGTAACAAGAATTTATAGGAAGTGTTTCCTCTGGACTGGGAAAGATTCTCTAAATGGTTTAAAGCCTCCTGCTCTGGTTGCATTAGTAGTGCATCATACTAAACATCAAAAACAACTCATTATTTCTAGCTTTTAAAGAACAACACGTCATGACTTGCAAACCCCCTCTCTGAGACACTGGGCTTAAGGACTAAACTCAGAAGTTCCGTTTACTGAGTTAATAAGAAAGTTACAATTCTTAGCCCTACATGTCGTAAGTATGAGAAAATTAAATAAAGGAAAAAACACCATTAATTGTCCATAACCATAACTATTAGATAATCAGTACAAGTCAACCGCACACCTGACTCAAGCTAAATTCAGCACTTTGCAATGATGTGTGTGAAGAGATAATGGGAAGAGGGAAAGGATTGTTATTATGAGCACGAAGTGCTAATCTGCTGTCTAGGTCTTACTGAACCTCTCCCCTAACATTTAATCTAAAATGCTTTCAACTCTTAAATTCACCTTCCAAAACCAGTAGGAGGTTAAAGCAGGACCCAATGGGAGGTTACATTTATTTAATATTCAGCCCTTTCTCAGATGAAATATTGCAGTCTATCCTCACAGGTATTTGTCAAACCATTAGAGTAATGGTTTATAGCTATTACATGAAATTGTAGTTCTATTTGTAACTACCATTGACAAAGGATAAGCAAAGTGTATTCACTTTCTGTGAAAAATATCCAAAACCTTTGCCATAGAACACTGAGGAAATGTGCCCCGTTAACTGGTTCAGAGCTGTAAGCGGAGGCAGTGCTAGTAAATATTGCTTAGCAAACACAAACCTGCATCTCTGCAGCACCTGCTCCAGCACCACCTTTCACACATGATAGTTCCATGGTTCACTGCAGATGCATCCTAAGAACCTTCTGACACAACACCAGTTCTGGTACCTTCACATTAACAATATGTTGTTAATATATGTTAACAATGTTTGTTAATATCATATATTAACAAAATGCGTAAAATATAACACAAGAGAGAAATCAGTTACTTTTACAATTACCAGTATAATTAGCACATAGAATTGCACCTGCATTTTCTAGAATCCATTAAAACAAAAAGATGATTGGAAATAAACAGTAATATCACAATGAAATATATTGAACCATCAAATTAAACTCATCACAGAAACCTCTTACATACAGACTACTTAAAACTCAACACATGCAGGTTCCATTGACTTTGTGGATCTCAGTTTCAAGTTTGCTCTTACACACCAGGCTTTATTTTTAGAAGTTTAATTTTACTTTACACTCTCTAGTTTATAAAATCTAATAAGATTTTTGAAAATAAAGTATAAAACCACCTATTATTTCTCTCCAAAAAAAGACCAAAATCAAATTAAACAGTCTTTGCACAGGTAAAACTTCACTAACTGAACAGCCTAAGAACTAAGAAAAACTTTGTTCTTAGAGTGCTATGGAATGCAGCTGTACAAAGAAGTGTGTGATTGCTATATTTACCAACTTTAACTGAACAGTGATCACCACTATGAAAATACTTTTTCAAACTTTCTCTTCACCTTAAAACAGAGATCAGAACTGGGATTCAGGCAACCAATTTCAATAGATTAGTATCTTAGAGTACAGCCAGGCAGTTTGGACTTGCATTAGTAATTTTTCATTTACACGTCATTCTTGCTGACAGTGGATACAAAAGCCATGGGTAGTACTTGTTTCTACCATTCTGAAAGTTATCCTTTAATGTAAAAGGAATCTGGTGTGAAATACCTCCTTTTTTTTGAGAGCATCCAGCTCATAAGAGAGATTATTGTCCACTTCCATTAAAAAGTCCACATAAACATCTAGTGTCATTTTACTTCTTAGAAATAGTTTTAATGTCTTATTTTGCTTTATTTTATTTTATTTTTCAGACCAGAAACAGCTACTGGTAAGAATAATTTAGACTTTTGGAAGTGTTCATGCAGAATCAGACTGAAGTGACAAAAAAGGAAACATTTGCTCAAATGTTGACTTTGTTTACAAAGAGTTCAAAATTTCACATTTGCAGCACCCCCTGGCTGTCACTACGAGCACAACCAGGTCCCAGCTTCAGCCCTTAGCCATCTACCAGGCTTAAGACATCCTTTGTAGGACAGTGTCTCTCAAAACACCCAGAACTACAATCCATGTGTAAAGGACAGACAGAAAATTCTCAGGTTCTTAAGCAAAAAGTACCTTGCTCTGCTCCAGACCACTGTCTGGGTGAAGCTACATTGCTGAAAATTACACTATTTTCTCTCTTGGATTGGTCCCTCTTAAATAGCCTTTCCTGTTATTCCAGCCCTCTACAAACATCTGCATATCCAGCTTCTACTATTGACGTCCACAACCAAGTTACACCACTGCAGAGAAACCCAGCTAGGCAGACAACCTCAATCTCAACCATCACTTCCCACATAACTGTGTGAACTCTTTTTACAAGTCTCCTAAAGCTACAAGGTCTAAGGCGCTCAAATGCTACAGGCATAAGCACAGCACCTGTGCCAAATCCAGCCACGTCTGCGCTCCCCAGGTTCCAACACCCTCATCACAGGCAGGCCCCGATGCTCTGTGAGCACAGCCAGGGCAGCCACACCAGGCTGGAGCCAGCCCTCCCGGGGCAGTGGGGCGATCCAGGCTGCAGGGAGCAAGTGGGACCAAAAACAGCTCCTGTAAGGTACAGGGCAAACTGGCAACATAAGGGTTATAAACAGTGAGCATTCTGTTGTTAGTTTGCTTCTTGCCCTTTGATAACCTGGAACCAAATTGCTTTTCTGTTGCATAAAGTATCTTTCAAATTCAATTGCTTATCTCTTCTTTTATTCAAGAAAGTGAGCTGAAATTTACAGGAATGAGAGCCTGTGATACAAACACACCATATTAAATATACAACAGGCATCTGAAAAATAACCAGAACACAGTCTATTGATTTTAGCCTTCAATATTAAGGTTTCTCTCAAGCCATCTCAACTAGACCGAGGCTATACGGATTTCCAATTATTTGAATTTCTGTATATGGGATAAGCCTTTAGTTACCAACATCCAACATAAGGCACATGGGGTTGTTATGAAGGAGGGGGGATGGTTCTGCTGCGAACCAGACGGCCAGCTCCCTGGGAGCAGCGCCCATCGGGCAGGGCTGGGCCTCTCCTCAGCAAAGGCAGCGGGGAGCGCTGCGAGGAGGCTCCGGCCCATCCTCCTGCCTGCAAGGCTGAGCGCCGACCCCATGCTTACCTTGAGCTGCCTGAGCGGTATTTATCACATTACCTGATTGCACTGTACAGGGATGCGTTTACAGTCCTCAGGAACATTGCAACTACTTGGGGAAAGGTTACTTCAAAGTATAAAAGCATATTTTGTTTTCAGCAGACACAATCACAGAGAACCATGAGGTGGCTGCACAGGGCAGGGGAGGCCTGGACTCAGCACCCGCCTTTCCCACCATCACCGTGGTGCACTAAGGTTGGAAGAACTGTGCACAGTGCTCTTACCCACTGACAGATTCCCTCTTGCCTAAAGGGACTGGAAGAGAGGGAGGCATTTTTCTGCACAAGTGCTATAGATTCCAACCAGAAATGAGCGTCAGCATCTGTGTAAATCCTGCCACTGCCTCCAGGTCCTTCAACCTAGGCATAGGCTGGAGCATAGGACCATTGGTCAAGTGCTCATTTGATCACTCACGACAATCAGCCTAGACATCATAAAACCAAAAAGCAAGTTTGGCACAGTTTTATGCTTAAGGACATTATCACTGGCTTCCATGGCTCATTTTTGTGCCACGCTGCTGCAGTCTTACAGCAGAGAGTGCAGCTACAGATGTATTCAGCAATTTTAAAATAAAATGTTTATCTTAAATCCTTCTCTGTTTTCCCAGCACTTCCACAAACATCAATCCAGAGCTGTATGGACATACTATAAAAGGAAATAAACTGTTTGTTGAAATTACACTTTCCATTGTATTTAAAATTTAAAATATATATATCTGAAAGTAAAGCATGAACCTCACTAAGAGCTGTTAATGAAGCCACTGCTAAGGGGGTCTGTTCCTGATGAAAGGAGAGTGATCACATCTGAAAGCAAAATAAAAGCCTCTAATTTGTATACAAGCTCTCAGTCTACTACTGACCAATAAACTAAACTTTGAAGGTAATGTGTAGGTGCTCAAAATAAGCTTCTGACATCTCATAACCTTACTTCAACATTCCCAATCTCACCAGCAATCAGAGCTGCTGTTAACTACATTTCTTCTTTCATGTGGTGAACCCTTAAGACTCTCTAAACATTTCAGTGTAATTTTTTTCCAAATGAACTCAAATATTACTTCACTAATTATAACATCTGTGGCCAAATGAAAGAAACAAGGATCACAAAAGGAAATGACTATCCTACCTTTGCAAGCTCAGAGGACAGGCAACATTCCTTTCTTCTGCACAGAAAATAATTAGATCTAATTTTCTTGCAAGAATTTCACCAGGGTCATTTTTGAAATCAGGATCTCTATTTCCCACATTGAACTTAAAGAGTGAAAAAAAAAAAAAAAAAAACTTTATTATATATTTCTAAAGTAATAAAAAGGAGTCTGATTACTTCATAAGCCAACTTTCACCCAAAGAGAGTTTAGAAAACAATGATCTTAATGTAGTGGTAAATAGAGCAGTTTGAAGAATATGCCTCTAACAATAGTAGAAAGAACCAC
The DNA here is from genome assembly GCA_013396635.1 of Penelope pileata. Taxonomy (NCBI): domain Eukaryota; kingdom Metazoa; phylum Chordata; class Aves; order Galliformes; family Cracidae; genus Penelope; species Penelope pileata. Next base: position 730,419 of record WBMW01005184.1, read on the forward strand.
ATTTTATTGCATTCCCATGACACTGCCAAGCAGTGGCAGCAATAATCCTTCATCACATTGTATAATGAAAAAAGCACAACTTAAAAAAAAAAGACAATTTACTGTAGTTTTCCTTTATAGTGCTATAAAATGCAACCACATTCACATGACAGCGTGTGTGTGTATATGTGTCTCTTAATAAAGCTTCTCTGAAGGGCAATACAGCATGTACCATGGAAACAGACGTTGCCATGGAAAGAATGCTTTTTAGTGAACGGCAAAAGAAATGAGGGCTTGATTCTCCTCTCACACTTGTCTTTAAAAAAAAAAAAAAAAACGTAACTACTGAAACTATTGACATCAGCAGATTTATTCCTGAAAAATGTCAGTACAAATGAACAATCAGACCCAGTATATGTGCAGCAGAAAATTGTTAGCATTAGCACCACAGTGACTTGTGTAGCCCTGTGTTTCCAGGGCAGCTCACTACCCCCTCTCACAGCCAGCTCCGCAGTCAGCCCCCCTCGGGTGTGCTCGTGACGTGTGTCCATTGACACACGCCAGGGCTGGAGCTGCAGCAGAGTGCGTTCACAAACTCATCACTCAATGCCCCTGCAGGAAGTGCCAGCCTTCTACCTGCCAGGTCTTGTCTTTGCTTAAGTATAAAGCGTTTTCTGTTAAAACGCACGTGGTGTTACAAATGAATGAAAAGCATGAATCAAATTATCTTAAAGCATATTGGTTTCCAGACATCCTTAAAATGAAGCCCAAATTGATGTGTTTCATCTACCTTATTCATTAAAATGGCATTCTTGATGTCTTCGTGTTACTGTAATCTCCAAAGCACTGGACAAACAAGTACATTTGTTTATCTTTATCACTCTTTCTTTACTAAAGAACAGGGTTTTATTAAAGAGATCAATCACCTGTGTGCAGTTTAATAGCCTGAGCTGTGCATGTAAGACAAAACTTGCTTCAATAGCCCACAACTCCCAAAGTATAGAGGGGCATATAAACCCATTTGTTGCTCTAATAAAACAAAATTTTTCTCAGAGCAAGCCAAGTATCCTATCAGAATTAGTAATTTGAGACAGAAAAGCAGTGCTTAAAAGAAACCAATTCTAATAAAAGGAGCAGAATCAATTGCTTGCTTACCTCCATGAGAGCCCTATGCTTCTAACCAGAGACACAAAAACACTTTACATGCTTAATGCACTGCCTTTCTCTTATTGAATCACACTTATTGTGGAAACAGTCTTTTGAGGCTTCTAGCTGTGTTGTAGTAATTGGAGGATTGCTGATTCTAATGAATGGCCTCCTTATAATGGAGGCCAAAGTGTTAAAAACTTAATGTCAGAGGCAAAACATACAAAAGAAAGCCTTTTGGAAACACTGGTGAAACAATCTGAAATACACTGTTTTACTGAAAGATATTATTTCTTACTACACTACTGCTATAGAAGTTGCATCAGCACACGAAATAGACTCATGTACTAATGCTGTTGGATGTTGCCACAAACTGCAGCAGCCATCCCTTTTGTAATGCTGGAAAAAAAAAAAAGAAAAAGAAAAAACCCACTAACATTAAGATCACAGCTTTGAAGGTTCTATTTCAATGCAATCAAAAGCATTGGTTGAGCGTTCCACCTGAAAACTACCCTTCTACCTATGTTACAGTGAAGAATAGAAACTTCCTAATTAGAAAAAGCTGTATTTCATTGATTGTCAAGTTTGAGAGTTCTTATTAATTTCTTGGTTTAGGTTCATAACAAAATTATGTTATCTGTTTAACTCATAAAAACTCTTTTTCAGCTAACTGCCTCCTTTCATTAACTAGTAGCTTTAGAAAATGGACATGGTATGCAAAGCAACTGCTGACAACTGCTGTAGTATGAAAGATAAAAGTCTAAAATTTATTGAAATAATATTTTAAAAGAAAATAAACCCACTGTAACTGCATCAACTGAAAAGCCACTAAGGTGATCAGAAGGTACTTCAAAGTAAAGCAGAAAAAGGGGAAGAACCAATCCTTCACCTCCTATCAGCTGCTCCTGTTGCCAGTGATTATGGCAATATTTCACGGGGAACATATGGCAATGTTTATAGCCATCAGGCAGTATTTCACAGAAGCTGTGACACCATGTGTCCACCAACTAGCCTTTCTGATTGCAATTAATTAGAGAAGAAGCAGGAGGCACTTTTTAAATAACATTAAGTCTCAGAGACTCCTGAAGTTCTGTGGCCCATGTGCAAGACTAAGTGACAGGAAACTCCATTAAATTGGTAACAAGCATTGTACTGCGAATCTGTCCTAAAGGAACAGGACCTAATAAAAAAAAGTTTTTAAGGAAAGTAAGAAAGAGCAGAAGTGTAGTAAACAATTCAGGGTGGTGCCCTGGAAGCCTGCAACAATAAGGAAATATTTGAAGACCTTTAACGTGCCATTTTATGGAACAGATTCTGCAGAAAGCTGCCACAGTAAAAGCTATCGCTGTTGTTTTATAGTTGCCAAACCCAAGAGGATGTGCATCAAAATTACATGGGGATCCATTAAGGAGCCAAGACTTATGAAATGCACGGTGGCAGTCATTTCATGATTCTTATTTTAATAAAAGCAAGCAAGAGAGGAAAATTAAAAATAATAAACGACCTGATAAGTTTTCATACCACAGTGGAAAGCTGAACTTTCCCAGCCAGCCCCTGCGGTTGAATTCAGCCCATTCGTGTAGCAGCACTGGGGGATGAAGCAGTGGCAGGGGTGGGCAGCGCAGGCCCACACCCCAGCACCTTCAGCAGTGCTGCAGAAAGGACTGTGAACTACAGTGCAATGAGTCTCACAAAAAAGTCTTCCCAACATAGGAATTTTCTCAATCCAGACCAATCCAACACCCTGGGAATGAGCCAGGAGAACAAGAAATTGTTCCAAAATGCACGCACTACTGAAATTTAAAAGGTCAACATCATGTTCCTAAATTTGGGAGTGGTTCATGGCATCTTCTCCCTACTGGACATCTCTGTCCCCACATGAAAGCATTTCCCATGCAACCTGCTTCCCTGCTTCTCCTTGTATTGAGTTGGGATATTCCCTAGAGATGACAAATAACAGAGCAAGGTCAGGGAAAATGTCTCCAGCTCTGGTCTTGGCAGCACTCCTCTCTGCCAGCTCTCTGAGGTCTAATCATTATCTGAGCTCACCCTGCAGTTCTTCCCACAGCAGGGGTACAAACGTATCTCTCTCTCTCTTCCCTCCAGACTCTTATTCTTACAAAACTTCTAGAAACTCAGCACCTTTGAGATCTCTCTCCACCTGTCAAATTTGGCTAAATTAGCCAGACACTTCAGAAGTTAAGACACACTAACAGCGCAGTCATCTCAGCCTCATTTCCTTAAGAACGAAGGCTTTTAAACTTCTCTGTCATTATATCATTGTTATTTTAGCATTTCCTTCATTTCCCCAAACCTCTAACCTCCAATTTTTATTACAGAATTCTCATCTTGAGGCTTGAGACACAGAAAATGCAAATGGTGCTGGTAATAATGGAAACATTTATTTTTATTAGTCCTAAGAGCAAAATTCCACATCGTGCCCATGGCAGAACTTAAAAAGGTAATCTAATGGCCACTGTACACCTGCCTAATTGTGATACAATGGCCTAGGATTTGTTCTCACAGGTGTGACATGACAGAAAATACAAGCCATGTTTAAAAGGATGTCAGATTGTTGTGATGGGTAAAATCTTTCCGTCAGCACCAGGAGGAATATTTTAAAACTCCAGATGCAGCCCTGACACCAATCAGCAGCTAAAACGAGCCACCATTCCACCCACCACTACACTTGCGTGATGACAACAGGGTAACTTAAGAAATAAATAAATAAATGCACACTAAAATAAAATGACAGCTGGCAACTTCACCGGCCTCATCTACGCTTTCCTAGGAGCAGAGTTAATATTTTGAGCTGTGCACACAAAACGCTTTCAAGGTTTGTTCACCATCACAAAAGTCCCCAAACTGTGAGGCTGACAGCTGCCACCAACTTTAACAGCTATACTAAAGTTCCCGGCACAACTTAGAGTGGCTTCTCTAGACTTTAAGAGGATCTTCAATGCTGAAAGCAAATTGCAATATATTCCTTAATAAAGCACATTTCAATGAAAAGATGAACAATGGTGCTAAGAGAGAAACTCCTGTCCAATATGCTACCCACCAGCTGAGGTGCCATCGCTACTGCACCGTCCTATTACTCGTTATTTTTAGGACAGGAGCACAATGGACGTTGATAATCAAGAGCTGTGGCAGGGATCGCCCTCCCCAATTAAATCCTTACTTTTTCCCCTTTCAAAAGGATCCAGCAGGCATGCTGCTACCACAGCTGGGGCCAGCAGCTGGGCACAGAGAGGCCCAACCTGTGCCCAGAGAAAACACAAAAAGTGTTTTTAACTTGTTCAGGATTATTTGATTCCAGTCCATCACCTGCTATGCTGTCAGTCCACTGAGTGATCAGATAACTCGATGAGAATGAAATGGAAAAACTCACACATTTCTGGTAATCCTGCCTCACCCCTCTCGACAGCTGACACTGCTCTGAGGAGCAACCGAAGCAGATCCATGCACACAGCGTGTGGGCTGTGCTGGGGAGCCTCGCTCCACCACTGCCTTACATCGCATCAATGGAAATAATTCACAGCTGTGAAGGGTCATTTTGATGAATATTTGACTTTCACCATTAATATTAGAGATCTGAAGGACACTGACACAATGCAAAGCATTTGCTGCTCGCTCCAGAATTCGTGTTCACAGTGCCAAGACTTAATTCAATCTTCAGTCAGGTTAACACCAGAGTTCAAGTTGGGTTGAAATAAAGGTTTTTTCCTGATTTCACAGTGAAGCCATGAAAAACTTATTTAGATGTGTCCTTCCTAGATGGACCTCAAAAGAGTCAAGTTGAGAAAGAATAAGTCTGATTTTTAAGCTCAAGTTTAACCAGGCAAGTTATGCTTAAAAATGTCCTAGTTCTTACCCAGCTCTTCCAATAGTTACCTATCTAAGTAGGTAACTAAAACATACCTAAGCATAATATGCTTTTACCGGGATCTCCTTTAACAAGAAAGGATGGATAATATGAAATATATCCCGACAAATATGTCCTTTTTATGCTTCTGGAATATGACAATATTGTAATTTTCTTGCTCACGCTGTTTTGAAGGGAGTACTATTTTTGGATGTCACAGACTTCTCTGTCACCTTTACACATATAATATAGAGGAACAACTGAAGTGAATAAAAACTTAGTTGAAACCATCCTAAGCATGAAACTCCTGATTTTCTTTTGGTCCAAAATACTGACGTTACAAAAGCAAAAATTAAATTGAAAAAAAAAAAGTTAGAACCGAGACAGTTTTTCCTGTAAAAGCAGACCGAAATATTCTCCGTTCATGTTCTATTCTTTGGATGCTTTTCAATGATGGATTAGTCCTAGTAGCCATGTCATGTGTTATTACTAAGGGCAATAGTCTTCCAGGTCAAACTCTCTCCTGGCTGATGTACAGTAGAAGAGTTTAAGGTTTACACAACGTTGTATTAAATAAAACCAGAAATCCAATCTATACAATAAATATGAATATAGATGTCTTAAACATTCAAATACATATAAGAAAAATATTAACATATCTTTCAGATGAGATCATTTTTAGAAAGGGATGAACTGACTATATTAAAAAAAAAATCAGAAGTGTGCAAAACTGAGTAAAGCATTTTGATTTGACACTGTTATTCAGATCATATTCTCTTCTATTTGCCACTATAAAATAGCATGCAAGCTTGTGTCATAGCCCTACCACTAACAAAAAGGAAGACAAAGATCTTCGCTGGGATGTTTTGGCTTTACCAAAAAGCTCACTGCACAACAAATTAGCCCAAGCTGATCTACTATCAGAACGGTACAGAATAATGCTTGTACTTCTTGTCGTTTTTGTTTGTTTGTTTTTTCTTAAATCTGTTTTCCTGTAAGATCAGAATTCACAAGACATCACTTCTGTGGAGAGGAACGCTTGCAACTAGCTTATTCATATTTTATTCACATTTTTCTTCAGCTAAAAATTACTGGTGCTAGAACGACATTTGCAAACTAGTTTGTATCCACATTTCAGACTTTGAAGGCAATGATAATTCTCCAGGAATTCAGAATTATCCCTGACACTTTGTTTTGAGTAAATACAACAATACACTAGTAACTCTTAGCTTTTGATGACATTCCAAGTCTCAAAAACGGCAAAGAAACAGAATCCATGCTTCCAATCCATAGAAGTACTACGAACTGAACCACCAAATCATTAGGGCAGTCAAAGACCTTGAAAGCTCATCTACATTACACTTCTGCTTTACCATAGGATTTACCTGATTTGGACCTCAGACCTGCCTCATCACCATGCACTCAATCAGCAATCATTGCTGTGCGTCTGACCCAGATCCCATCCTGGGCCAGCCTCATGCATCTCATAAGGGCACTGGTCCCAGCCATGGTTGCCTTTGGCTCCCAGCCTGCATGGAGCAGCCAGCTACTGTCACTACCCGCACCCTCTCTCCGCTTTACTGGCTTTTATGCGACCATGTATCAACTTTCCCAAGGAGCCTTCACAAACCTCACTGTCACTGATATAATTTCTAAGACATTCACACCAATCCCAAATGGCCACTGCAGGCAGACTGCTTCAGTTCACCCAGATTTCTTTTAATCCTTAGATAACTTTCAGTCAACAGCCAACACCTCAGGTCAGGGCAGTATTACATAGCTCCCACAGTCCTCATCACTTGAGGAACACCTTGATTTGGCCATAAAGTCACTGACATGGGCAATGTCATGCAACACAGGCAATGACACATCAGTTCCCTATTGAGGTTCAGCCTTTTTTTCTTTTAAAAAAAAAAAGTCATTGTCAAAGTTGACAAACTGTGAAAGGTTATAAAATGGATGCTTGACTTCTTCAGATGTTGTAAACCTAGACCAGTTTAAATCACTGAGAATTTATGAAGGGTTTCTTCTCCAAGGATCTCTTCCTTGAAGTTGCAAAAATGATGCAAAAACCAGAAGAAACAGAGCAGGACAGCACTTTGAGATAAAGGCATGTCTTCTTCTTTCTACTACATTATAGGCTTATTTTTTCTCCATTATCTTCAAAGATCTCAGTAACATTCTTGCTTCCTTCAGCGCAGCATATGTTTCCAGACTCCACCGATTTAACAGTCAGATTTTCAGAGTATGCTCTGAGATGGTTCTTCCTACCTTCTCATCTTCCCTCACTGATTTATTGCATTAAACAGCCTGTAACTATTATACCTTTTCACTTGAAAAAGGAACCAGAATAACTATTACATATTTCATCATTTTCCATGTTAAGCATTATTTGTTCTCTTTCCCATTAGGTAGCAAACTTGAACTTTTTTTTTTTAAATCATTTCTTTTCCTCTGTACTCATAAGCCTTTATCCTATTCCCTTTCACACTTGTTACCAGCAGCACCTCTGTTGTCATTCTTTAGTTTGTACTCACATATCCTTAACTAATTTTCCCTCTTTCAGCTAGTGTACAAGTCCTAAAAACCTCTGTTCTTTCACATCTTTTCTAACTAGAGTAAATGGTAGGAAACGTTAAGAAATGACAGCCAGCTGTGTCACTTGTAATCCAGAGATAAAAAAGAATCTATCCCAGTTTTAATAAACAAGCTTTCTTACTAACCTTAAGTTATAGTCAGAACAAAACCCCTCTCAAAAATTGAGATTTGTAATTAAATTGACCACATACTAGTATTTAGATACTGTCTATGTGTTCTGCTGATTTACTGAATTCCCTACACAGATAAAGTTGCATGCTCAATCTTCAGTGACGCAATGTATTTCCTGAAGGTTCCTGGGATTAATGTTCTCATCCCAATTAATTGTATCTGAAGTTTTGGGATCCAGCCTGCCAGGACCGGGATACACGTTTATTTTAGAATTTAGGAGAGTGCCAGGTGACAACACAGCCAAACACCTTGGTTTCTGGTGCTCTCTCCCGTCTCTCTCCCACCAGCAGATTTGGCTCAGACAGACCCACAGAAAAGAGCAGGGTATTCAGGAAATTTGTGTTGTGTACAGTCATGACAGCTCTGGTTTAAAAGAAACTGAAATACTAATCCGCATTTCTTCTCTGCTACAGCCACACAGCTCTGCAGAAAGAAAACGCAGATTTCTGAGCAAAGCTAATAAGAAGTCTGCCCGCTGTGCTCCTGCTGTCCAGCTTGCTCTGAGGCCCAGCAGCTTCCAGTGGCTTCCCATTCTGCAGCAAGTTCCACTCAGTCCCCACTGAACCCTGGGGAAAGCCTCCCTGCTGTTGGCCCCATAACCTCAGATGATCTCCTGGTCTTCCTCTAGGATTCCCTGTGCCGCCCCACACTTGTCTCCACCTCATCACTCTGCTCCCAGCCCACCCTATTCATCTCCTCCAGCAATATCCAGAATTTCTGTATTTTCAGGGCTCCATCCAAAACCAAACAGGCTCCATTTGGATGTGGATCAGAGCCTCAAAAAAGTCACTGACCCCAAGTCACGTGGAGTGACTAAGTCGGATGGAAGCAGCACAGAAGTCCCCAGACAGCATCGGGCAGGAGCTCCCCTCTGGCCAGACCCTCATTGGGCCTCCTCTGACCTCTTCGGCCACGTCCTGCCTTGGCAGCAGGTTGGTGCTCTTTCGAGAATAAAGCCAACTGGTTCTAAAACCAATTGAAAAAGGGTAAACCTATAGAAGGTAGCCACCTCTACACTGAATAACAAACGTAATGGTGATGTAGCAAGTCAATCCAAATGCAGTTAAATTTAAGGACAGAACACAATATAAGTACACATCCTAACAGTTGTTTATTTCTTGGTCCTGTCATTGAAAACAGGCTCTTCTCTTTGGCTTCACACAGCAATGTCAAATTGCCTTTTCTTTTTGCCCATTTTTCTCTTTGCATATATTTGATAGTTTTGTTTTTAATAAAAGTGGAGGTGTTCTTGGCATTTCTACTGCAACAGCAGGGCTTGAACTTAAGGTCAAACAAAAGGAACAGTGTGTTCGGTCGCCATGGCAACCCCAGCCATCTCATATCAGGTACTAAGATACCAAGAACGAAGTGATAAAATCACTGCATTAGTTTAATAAACAAGTTCCATTGTCATCATTTTACTGTATATATGGTTCCTTGAAAAATATCAAATTTCAGAACTTGTTCTGCTTGGCCCATTATTCATCACCTAAGAAAAAAGCAAAAGCTTTGCTTTCTCAAGAGCTTCAGAAACGCAGGTATATTGAGAACTCATTAAGGCTGCTATACATTTTAAAGCTATATTCTATGTGCACCAAATTTTGCAGACTCTAAAGCCCTAAAACCTTAGTATGACATTTAATTTCAACTCCCATTTTACATTTTCCTACTCTGCTTCAACATTTTAATAGATGCATAATTAAATTTTAAATGTAAATTTTAATGTATCAAACTGCAAACCCAAGAGCACACCTTTAAACCATTTTATACCACAAGGATGAGAGCATACTAAAGCCTTTCTCACTACATGTCCAAAAGCCAGCACAGAGCCAGCTCCCTGGGCACAGCTCCCGCATCCCCGCCTGCCACCCCAGTCCAGAGTCGGATCCCAATCCAGGACCAGAACCTGCTCCTGACAGCAGTAAGATTAAATGCCTGCGTAGTTGGAGCTGGTGAGGGGGACAAAATCTGCCAGGCCTGGACACAAAGTAGTGCATGCCATATGGCTCAAGGCAGACAGACCAAAGCCCCAGGAGCCCAGGTAGGTGCCAGCCAGTAAGAGCAGGCTACTGACCCCCAAGAGAGGGTGCGAGCGTCCCACCCTGTTCTGCCTCTGCACTGAGCTGGCAGCTCAGAGCCCAGGTCAATGAAGGTGTCAGAGGAACGGATTGCAGCACCACACTGGAAGCAGATCCACAGCAGCATTGCTAATAAGCCACAGATTTGCACTGCCAGGTTTGGCTAGTGATGACAGCAGTAGCTAGAGAAACAATTAACACCCATTTCCATGTTATAAATAATTCTGCAAATGAAATTGAATGGGGCCAAATGGTTCTGAGAGTTCGAGATAACTCCAGAAAGTCAGGAAATCCAATAGTCTGAGCAATTTTGTTGTGAAATAATTTGAAATCACTTTGCATAGTAATAGGATTCTGGAGCTATGTTGTTAACCATGTAGAACAGCCACATTGATTGAGAGCTGCAGTAGAGGAAAATAAAACTTTCTGCCACAACAGAGCACTGTGGCATTTTTGAGCTATCTTGAACCAGATAAAGAGCAGAACTCACCCCAGCTGACCCACCACGAATCACCAGTACAACTTCACTCAGCGATAACTCATCAGGCACAACCCAAAGGGGCACTGCTCAAGTTCATTAGCCACAAGTGCTCAGCAGCAAGACCAGTCAAACATCTCTACACGTGCTTGATTTCCTTGCATACACCTCAGACATGTTTATATCTAGGCACATCATCACAGAAAAAAACTTGATCTTTCCAATATATAATGAGATATTTAGAAAACATGCTAATAATTGATTTATCTTTTGATGAGCACATACAGTTAATGTTTGCTTTCCAAATAAAATCAGATCAAAATTGAATTGCTGAGTTACAGCAACATGCTTTTAAGCCAATATCAAAATACTCCTGAAACCATTCCAGCTCATGCATTCATCTGCTTCTCAGAACATGCCGGTTTGTATCGATTTTATGCAATTGTGTCAACCTGACATCAGGGAACTAAACATTGCACAAGAGCAGCCTATGGTCTTCCAATCGCATATCTATACACAACCTCAAGTGCTGTAAGGATTATAGCTGTAGCTGCCAGTTTCTGTTCAAAAAAAAAAAAAAAAAATCTCCGGGCAGAAGGACAAGCTGACCTAATCGGTGGGTTGTTTGAATAGATTCTGCAGTGGGGGCACAGCTAATCTTTGGCTGACAGTCCAACCGAGAGATTTTTTTTTTAATCCATGATTAATGGACTTGACATCCATGTTCCCACAGCTTTTGCTAAACATGCAGTTCAGACCTTATTGTTAAATACCACCGAGATCACAGAAAACTAAACTCTTATGACAGTGGAAGGACTGTGCCAGAGGGCAGACTTCTCTGAGACAGCTATTGGATTACACCAGAAATATAACACGGAATAATACGGCACTACGAAAAGGTTGGCGATCTTGGGTCCCTGAAAACCTTGCATCCTTAAAATGAGACTGAGCTTTCTGACCGGAAAATAGGTTGCATAAGTTAAGAGATCTGAAAAGATAACACGTTATCTTTTCACCAAAATTATACTCAGAGACTGCATGCCCATACAATGTGTTTATCCTATTAAAGTCCCAGGCATGTGCAATCAGCTTGACCTTTTGCTTTATATTTACTCACTAATCAAAACCTTAAAGCAGTTCGACTGAAGCACTGATGGAGATCTCTCTCCTCCAGAACTCACAGATTTGGATCTGAGCCGAGACACCGGATTTGGAAATAAATTTTAAATCCTTAAAGTCTGAAGATGTTTGGATCCAATTAACATCAACAGAACCACATGTTCACGGACAGAAAAGAACAAAACCTCCAGACAGATAACCTTTTTTCTAACTACTCTGAGGTATAAAATTTAATTTCCTACCTTCTGTGCTATCTACACACAGAATGTTCTGGCTACTCCATATAATTGTTTTCTAGACTCTCAGCTGCTATTAAAAAAATAAAATAAAATTTTAAAAATGTTTTTAAAATGTTGATGGCTATTTCCTAATTTCCTGTTCTTCCTGTACATTTTGCACAGAAGACCTAAGGGGAAAAAAAATAAAAATAAAAAAGTAGTAAAGCACGTCAGTCTGAAACGGAGGAGCCATGTCAGTTCAGAAGGGACACTGTTTAAACAGCTCTGTCTGAACTATCCTTGGTTTAGACTGGGAAGTATTTCAAAGCTTAATTACTGCAGTCTGCAAGACTGTGACAGATCCTTTTCTTGTGGGCGTCTCGCCAAGATGAAGCAGGAATTCTTCTTTTACAATGACTGTGCTTAATTAGTGCTTCAGCTAACTTTATGTTGCTTGCACTATTCAGTCGACCACTTCTGGCTTGGGACAGTACATCGGTCTGCTGTAGTTTGGGGGGCTTCTGGAGTCAAAGCTATTTTACGTGCATTTTCACAATTTCTCATTATTTTATATGCATCTCTAAAGATTTTGTTTTCAAATGTGAAGTAAGAACAGGAAACAAATTTCCAAGTTTGCTTTCAGAAAAAAAATCTACTTTGAGTTTTCCTTACAATATCAAGATTTGTTACCTGATTGCTGCTTCAGGATGTTATTATAGCATTCTGATATGCATTTACAGCAACAGCTCTGTATGGGTTAAAGAATAAGAGTGAGGGAAGAGCTGAACTCCATACGGACAAAAACATCAGCACCAGCATTCAGCTGATATTTCCTTTGGAGCAGCTGTCTAGTACCGGCCTGTTGTGTGCTGTTTCTGCTGAGAAAACCTAAAAGCTGCATTCCATTGCTGCAGCTGTTTTCCCACACTTAACATAGACATTGCTCTGCTTCCTGAACACAGAGCCTGTTTCTTCTCTTTGCTTGTTGTTCCATGGCAGCTCTCTACCAACAACCTCTCTCATGCCATTTTGCTGCACATGGGGTGAGAGCTGCCCCACCTGGCTCCAGGGCTCCTCACAGGCCGATGCCGTGGCCTCTCTGTCCACTACTGAGCACAGACACAGGTCTGTCTAAAATAACACTGCACTCCTGCGCTGGAGTTCAGCCCAGCAGCTGGGCAGTACTGCAGGGAGCTGGAAATCCCCCTGGGGGCTGCACAAAACAGCATCCTCACCTTTTACATTTGACCATGATGCAAGGCAGTCATTGCCAGCTGCCATACCCAGCACCTTCAATAAGGTTCAACTCTAACATTAACTGTAATAGAACAAGTTCTAGCTCTGCCATCAGTTCAAGATCTAAAATGGCATCATGTCTATGAGCAATCCAAAGCAGAGGGTTTTTTTGGTTGGTTGGTTGGTTTTTTTTAGGTACCACATAAGACAGGTAAAACTACTTTTATATTTACACGGGTTTTGGTGGTTTGGGGTTTTGTTTTTTTTGTTGTTGTTGGTTTTTTTGTTCTGTTCTGTCAGGACACTTTCCCATCTCCTGTCCAAATTGAATTTCTTCCCGCCCAAACACCAGATCCCTCTGCCTCTCCCTTTGCTCACAACCTCTTTGTAACATTGGTAGCTCTCAAGGAATAGCCCTTGTTTCAGTGAAATCTGCTGGATGTGGCCATCTGTCTTACTGCATTACGACAAGCAACTCAGTGCTACTGCAAATTGTCCATTTTCAGAGAAAGAACCCAGTAAGACACCTGGCTGCATCTCTTATGGTGAGGTGGATCTTCAAGTTCTGCAGCCCACATCTTGTCCAGGAGACAGCTCCAGGTGCCAGAAAAGTACAGTCAACACAAGAACGATGCTGCATTCAGACTCACGAGGGGACACAGCCTCCTGTGGAGCACAGCCCAGCTTTAACACGACTCGTTGCCTCCTAGGGCACATCAGGGTCATGCAACTCCCCGGTGCTGGGGGCCTGAAGGCAGTGGGGCACCCCCCATCTCCCCACAGCACCCAGCCGCTGCCTACACCCGACAGGAGACGCGTGATGGAAGTGACAGGCAGGGTTTCAATACGGAGAGAAGCCCGTTCTAGCACAGGCCTGTCTATTCCAGTAAATCTGCAGTTTTATCAGCTCTGTGCAACTGGCTCATTTAGAGCCGGCCGGTGGCAGTCCATCTCCCCGCAGCCCCTTGTCAGCGACAGCCCGCAGGTGCCGAAGCGTGCCAGGTCTGATTCTAGTCAAACCCTGCTGTGAACAGAGATTAACCTGCAAAATCATGCGGGGCCCCTTTTAGGTATATTCTAGCCAAGCGCACAGGAACTGTGGACTCTATCAGACTCGGTAAACTTTCTGTAGCTTCCCCGTGTCCTGCATCTCATCTGCATTCAGCAGAGGCCAAACAAAAACACACAGTGACCCTGGCAGCTCGGCTGCCATGCAGGAACCACGTGAGCAAAGGGACTTCAAAATAGCCTTTGTATAACAGTTTGTCAGAAAACACTGGAATGGCTTTCAAAAACCTGCACAGCCATGTAGAAGATGAAATATTAATAGCTTTAATATTAAAATACTTGATTAAATTAATATTAATTCACCATTAAATTTTAAAGAGTTTCATATTTCATAAGAAAATCACAGTGAAACTACCAATAGGGATTTAATGTGGGAAACCAATTATATAAGATTATTAAGCGATGCTTTGAAAAGAAATCTGAAAAGTTTTCAGTGATAAAGATGAATTAAGCAAATTTTGTTTACAAACAGCACCGCTTGTGCACGTTCTCACAGAAAAGGCTATTTGCCCTCTCCTCCAAATGTTACATACATGTTAATAGAACATTAATACATTAATCTGCATCAATTCTGTAACATACACAGTCCCACCTCTTTTTTCCTTCATATATACTTCATGACATCGAAACTGTTTGCTAATTTTGGGCTAGCTTTCTCTTGCCAAAAAATAAAACAAAGTCCTATCAACACAGAAGAGTAAAGCCTCTGAATCCTTTCTGTGATTATTGCATGAAGCCCTCTTAGAGGAGCTGACTTACCGACAGCTGAAGACAATAAGCTTTGATTGCTCTCAATTATCTTCTGACACAAAGCAATGGGGAGAATGGAGAGATTTTCAAGTGGGTCTATTCAATTTTTGTTGCTAGTTCCAAAGTCAGAAAGTTAACTTCTTCTCAAGGATCCTATTTTGCTTTCCATAAGCACACCTATATTTCTTCTATCAGCGTTATCTTAAGAGTTCATTCTGATAACACAAGATGCATTTAAAGCATAAGCAATGAATTTGTTCAGTTATTCCATCTCCCTTATATTTTCCCATAAAAACAATCCTCTTTTTGTCCTTTTCCAAGTATTCACAGCATCTAACAATCCTCAGTCAGAACATTACAGTCAGTTCTCTTCAAAGGCAAGCTACAAGTCTATTAAGTTACAAGGCAGAACTGTAGAACAGTGTACCCAGACTTAAATTATTTTTTAATAACATGAAAATCTTGTTTGTATAACCAGTAACAGAGGACTAAAATGATGCATGGGGCTTCATAATTAGATAAATCCATTGTTTGGAGTCAGACAATGCCCGTTTACAGTTCAATAAACAGCTTGTCACAGTTGCTTGGTCAGAGCAGACCTGGATGTCAATGGAAGCAGTTAGCGCCAAGGTAGTGAAATAAATTGGTCTCTTGAGTAAATAAATTCAGCAGCAATGTGAATATGCCTCATCGGTAAAAATTGTAATTTATAAAGTCTTTGTAAATAATGTTTTATATCTAGTGACATTAAAGGGAATGGCTTACCTTCTCTCACATTTAAAAAAATGTAGCTCAACAATGGTCTTTGGACCAACAGTTTTACACTCATTAGTGCAGACAATGCAAATACTGCTAGCACATGAAGATGACTTCAAATATTTTTCTCAATAAATAAATACAAGTGATTATACCAGATTATGGTGTGTTTACACTCCCTGTGTTGGTTTTACCATTTGGAAGTACCCAAGAGAATCAGGCAGAAGCATGCTGCATGCTAACATGCTTGTAGCCAAGATGCAGTGTAATTTCTCATCTTCACCAGAGCCATTGCTATGCATCCACGAGCAAAAATTACTGAATGTCCACATAGCAATATGAAAATAGAGAGCACATTTTAACTTTTGGATGATACTACTTTATCCTTAACTCTTCAAGTATTCAAATTTATTTAGAATTTTGATTGTGAATAATCTCAAGAAAGCTAGTGGTCTCACACAAGATCATATACACTTAAACAGCGAGTACTTCTTACTTGCTGAGTGGAACTAGTTATATGGCTAAAACTACAAATGATGCAGAACAGCTTGCAGACTAACAGTTGCTCACAGGTAGTTTTAGGCCTGATGAACATCTACAGTCTTGTAACAAAAACTGAAATTTTTCCAGTAATAAAAAAATATAAATTTGCTAGCATTTAGTATCTGTGTGTACATATATACACACACCTATAAACTGCAGCTGCTTATAATCATTAAAATCCCAGTACAAAGATTCCTATTAATACTGCACTCCTTTTCAAAGATCATCATTATTTTTGGCCTGTGTCTAGAATGATGAAAAACTGATGGATTGTGTTTTCTAGAACATTTCCCAAACCAAAAGACAGGAACAATGTTATTATTTCCATGGAAATAGTTTGCTTAGCCCTAAATTAAATTTCCATTTTAGCATATTAATCCATGTACATCTATAAAAAGAGGGGGTGGGCGAGTGAAGAACAATAATATTAGTAAAATTGTACATAATTCTGGAAAGAATTAGAGGAACACAGTCTGTTTTATTTCCTTTATTGTTCATAATATGACTCCCTTTGACATTTCCAAAAAGGAAGGAGAAAATATCTATTAGGTTTCAAGTCCAAAGCAATTAATCATGTGAAAACTATTGAACTATTTTAAAAGTTACCTCTTCAAAATGCATAACCTTTGCTTCTAAAATAGCAGTATTTTATTTCAAAGCTATTTATAAGTGACTTATTGAACCAAAATGATTTTTACTTTTATATCTTAGTATATTCTAATGCTTGTGAACTCAGCACACATCGCTACCCCACCACCAGATTATTCTGTGCTCACAGAATCGTAAGCCACTCCATTTTGTATGGACACTCCATTTTGTATTTCTATTCACCAGCACAGAGAAGCACCAAGATACTTTCTCCTGTTTCTTCAGAGTGAAATGTTACATTCTTTTTTTTTTTTTTTTTGCAAATATCTCAAAATATTAGGCTTCTATTCTAATTCAGCTTCTTCTGTAGTCAAGTATCAGATTCATTTTACCTGAGAACAGCTAGTTCTATTATTCTTTCCAAAGAAAAATCTCAGAAACCAACTCAAGTTCAACTAATTACAAGCAGGTTTATTAGAAGAGAATAGATATAGGTAATTTCAATAGAAATCTCTACAGGAAGAGAAGAACTGCACATTACTGTGGAATACAAGCGACAAGATCATTACAAGCTCCCTGTGCCTCCCTTAGCACCTCAGTACTGTTCTCCCTCAATTTCGGTGTCCTTTTTAAATTCAAAGACAAGTGTCACAGTTTTAGTTCCTTTCTCACTTTCTGTCTCTACTATCTGAGAAAATTAATTCATTATTGCTTCTGAAAAATCACCTTTAATGACCCTGATGCTTACTGCCCAAGACAACTTTGATTGGCTCATCTGTATTTCTTCACAGCCCTCGAACTGACACGATCACTTCAGGGCAACTTGACTTCACCAGTTTCAGAGGTGTATTTCCTGAAATTGTTGCTTCCATGTAAATACCTAATAAATTTATTTTATGAAAAATTGGTTAGATCTCTTCTGCAGCTACCATCTCACTTGGCTGCACTGAAACACAAGTAGAAATTCCTTACATAGAAATTACACAAAGTTTGAAAGCTCAGAAGAAAATTACTAGTCATTTTTGCAGATGTAGCCATTTCTTGTTTTTTTAGAATAAGTACACACAAATACACACAACTCTCAACCATCACGCTGTCTATATCTAACACAAAATAAACCATCTCCAGGACAGGTAAGACCTACTACAGTTCAAATAATAGAGGGAGAAGAAACAGCACAAACTCAATGGCTGGCGGAGTTTGAGAGCATCCATCCTCTTCTGAAAACATGGTCTTTATTTCAATGCATTATCAAGACCTTGATATCCAGTCACAGATACGATTTTAGGATGATTGTTTGCAGTGAGTTGATGAAAATAATAACGACAACTTTGTTGCCACAAAAACAAAATTGTAATTCAGCTGTGTAAAACTCAGAGAAATCCTCAGCCTAAGACCACCAAATACCATTGTCAAGTAAACATATGAAGAACAACTCATGCGCTAAAAGAGCTCAGGTAAAGGTCAGTCTTTTTCTTTCTTTCTTTTCAGGTTGAACAATAATTCCAAACAGCCTTCGAAATTTTTCTCCAACTTTACAATGGGAGATCTGTTATGAAGTGATCTCATTCCCATTTTAGGTTTTTTTTCAGAAATTAAATAAATAAAAAATAAAACACCCCCCAGCTTTTCCCAAATGTTTCCAAATGTTATCTTCCTTCAATCACTCCATCCTCTCTGGCTCAGCAGATACAAAATCAGACTTTTGTCCGCAGTTTTTCTGAGGCCTGAGGTCTACTTTTCTCACACCTGAACATTTTCAACTGAAATAGCAATACTATCATTATTGTGTCATGTAACCGAAATAGTATGTAAATTTTAATAAAAGGTAGTATCATGAACATGAAAGTCCTAAATCAAGTGGCACTGATTATGTTAATCCTGCAATCACCTCCTCCTTTCCAGTGTGCCTCTGCAAACTTCACATTCCCTTAACATGGCTGTATTTTAACATAGCAAATAAAGAAAAACTCTCTCTCTCTCCTTGATTCAAACTGTTTTCCTTCAGGTAGATGAATACCAAAATGGAAAGAAATTGTCAATGTTATACACTGCCTGAATGAAGTCACTATGCCTCTTATCACAGAACAGAACCAAGAAATACATCAATAAATAAAGATGTATTATTCTAGACTGTCATTTTGGTTATTAGGCTAATGTATTCCAGAAGTGAGGGAGGAAGAAGAGAGTGCTCTTGCAGTAAGTATGTGGTTCTGCAGGTATTAACTGAACAGAAATACTGTAGCAGAGCTCCAATTTGCAGGAGCCTGCAGCAAGGTTGCATTCACAATAAGGTCAGTAAAAAATGGCAAGCACATTAGCAAGTAAGCTACTCCCATAAGTGTATAACACCTTTTCCATCAATATTTTGTGGGAATTTAAACCACAGTGATTTTATTATTTTATAAATCTCAGTTAGCATGTGTATAATGACATGTCAGTTCATGCGCAGTGTCAATATAAAATGCCAGTTTTGAATTCAACCAGGCATGTTATTAAAATGAAAAGTTCTGACTGACATTTCCAAGGAACATTAGTTCTCCCATAAGTAACTCAGACCTCAGAGTAACCCATAGATAGAGTGAAGCATATCCAGTTCAGTGTCCAGCATTCCTCCTACATAGAGTATGGAGCACCAAGTCATTTCCCTGTAGACCAAGGTTTTAGTCTAATACCATTTTCTCCTTTTCAACATGGGCAAAAACACCACCGAGGTATTGACCATAATCCATGTAAAGCAGCACTTGCTGGTGTGAAGCTCATGGCAGCCAATCACAGCTGTAACGTAACAGCTTTACCAAGCTGTCCTAAGGAGCATAAAGCATTAGCAACATGTGGAAGAATAATCTGTCATTGATCTTATTTTACAGCTATTTTTATCTGATTTGCAAACTAGTGGTTGAATCTTGGTCTTCCTGAATTCAACCACTTGTGTCACTGACTTCAGTGGACTGAAAATTTCTCACTGCAGAGACCTTTCTTGAAACAACATTCAATGTTTTTAGGTGCAGAAAAGATGTATTTTAACATCCACCAGACATAGTATACATAACAGTTCACTCGATCTCCTGTAATTAAGGATACCGCATTGAATAGCTGGATTGTTTAATACAGTGAAGCATAATTCCCTTCCATATTGCACAGGGGCTACCTGGCTAAAGGAATAGAAAACAGACCATTGCCTGTTGGAACTGCTCCGATAGCAAAGTTGAGAATGAGACACCAATGCAAGTGGGAGTCGTTAAAAAGCTGTTGAGGCATGGTTGGACTCCACTCAGTTTCTAAAAACTAAGCAAAATACTTTTTATATTTATTTTTATTAAATATTCCTGGGTACTTCTTGTCTAAAGACATCACCGTTCAGATGTCTCCAGTTCCTTCCCTAGTCATTTATAAACATAGAAGAACATAAGAACTTTTGTGATCAAGAGTATGCTTTTTTTCCCATACCAAGTAAACAAACTTGAAATCCAGCCATTGCCTAAATACTTTCTGCAGAGCTGAGGAGACATTTACATAAGAAAGTATTGACACAAGTACCTGAACCAATCCATCGAGAACTGTCAAAACAAGGCAGTGGTTAAGTAATGTTACTGTCTACTCCAAGCAACTAATATTAAGAGCATTAGAGCACTCCATCACTTTCAGTTTTCAAGTAGAGTTTAGGGCAATGCTAAGCAGAAGACAGCACAAAAATACAAGTCTGAAATTTACAGGAAACATAACTATTACCAGCTGTGACAGTCAGATAAAAAGTAACATTTTTGGTGGGACGTCTCTCTGCTGAAAACAAGTTGACAACAGAACTGGGAGGTTGTACACATCAAAGTGCAGATGTCCTTAATCAAGGGGATAAGCAACCACCTGCCAATCCCGCAAAGTGTTTTGCACCACTGGCCAACAGCACTTCCACCTTCTACAGAGGGAGCCAGCTATTTTTCTGCCAGCTCACATTCCAGTCAACCCTGTCAGTCATGTCTGCGTTCACTGCATCTCTTCCAATGAAAGTGCAGCTGCCCATTTCGGAGAACAGCGCATTTCTTTCCCATAAATGAACTGATACAGTTAAGGGTATGACTTCAGAAATCACATTTATATTTGCAATTTCCTATGGAGACTGTTTCCCCTGCTCCACTCCACCCTCAATTTATCCTGCCCTCAGCCCTGTGCTGGTCTGAGTCTGCAGCAGGAAGGATATGGGTGAAGCAATGCTATGGATCACCTGTAGCAATAGGTGTTGATTTGTTATTCAATCCTTTCTCAATTCTTTACACTTCTAGGAATTTCTAAAGTTTTATGTGAAGCACAGGACAGAGCAGCTGTAACTTCTTTACAGTCCAACTTGAGACACTGCAAAGGCACACTGACCTTTACAAGGTTGTAATTATATATTGTAAACAAATTTGCTAATGAATTATTAGAGATGTTTTCTTTAGGGATTTGTAGATTTTTTATTTTTACTTTTGGTGGAGAGAACTATCTTCAACAAGAAACAATCTCTTTAAGAACTAAAATACAGCCATGAAAACTTTAAGTCACTCTCACTGCAGTTGGAAATTACTGATCAGTAGCGCTGATTACCGCTGTAGTTTTTCAAAAAGATTTAAGATTAAGAGATGTTCACTGCTCCTCTTCTGTCAGGTGCCTCAAAAGGAAACCATGAGAAGAGACGCACAATGAAAAACAGCAGGTAATACCATATGAGACTCCTTATTAAAAACATAAAATGCCTTTCACTCTTGCTTTTATTAAGTCTACTTTTCAAGCCAAATGAAAGTTAGGTGAGATGATTATAATACAAGTCACGTCTAACTATTTCATTATCCACATCCTGCAGCATGATAGCCCACAGAATACCTTTTGAAGGCTCCAGAGTGACGGCAGCAGGTTGGATATAATGAACAGTGTTACAAATGGGGACACGAGACGACAGGTCTGGTGAAGAAGGAGTCTCCTGGAAACCGTACAGCTATAATTACTGAGCTCTGGTGCTGTCTCAGTTGGCTTCAAACAAAGGTAACCACCTTTAGTGAGTTACATTTCCTCAGCCAGCTAAAATGAAACCAGTCAGAGACAAATATTTACGATACACAATACATAACCAAAGCCATTGTCTGCTTTTATTACCTTATTTTTGCTGTAGCTTTGAAGTCTCCCAGATCAACAGCACAAGAGAATTAAACAGTAAAGCACTGAATTATTTTTAAATTAGACTTCCAAAACTATAAATGTTGAAGTCATATTTATAGGAAGATAAAATGCTCTTATTTGGGCACTTTGTTTGCATGTCACAATTGTTTCTCAATAATTCATTTGGTTTATTGTTCACAAATCTGTCAAGCAGCAGCCAGTGAGAGATGAGACTTCTGCATTCCTTGCACAGGAGCTCATTGAGCTTCTCTTAACAAACACTGAGCAGGAGTAGTTTGGGGATGAAGAGTGTTTTGAGCATAGAAGGAGAGCTGTAGGAGGTGGCAAGGCTGACAAGAGGGCTCAGGCTAATCCATGTTTTCTTATCTCAATCTCCTACATCTCAGAAGCGGACTCACTTGGACTTCACAAATGCGATGGACTGAGTTATAAACCCCAATGAAATTACACAAACAGTAGTTGGGCACAGTCTCAATAAAACATTCTTCTTCACTTAATGACCATCTGTGACATAAAATGCCATACAGCCAAAGCATTAAACTTCATGATCTCCAGCTACATGCAAGTGGAGAAATACTAGTCGCACAGTAAAGATTATAGATGGGGAACTACAGACAAAGGCATCATAACTAGATAAAAAGACATCAAGGTGAGAAAGAATATTGCCTCTGTCAAAATTATTCCTCAGTTACTATCTGCTTCCTTTTCTCCTACCTCTTTCTGGTGGAGAAATCATGAATGCTGAAGATGCACATCCTAACACTAGTGATAACCATTATGTTGTATAAGAGAAAAACTAAGACTTAAGCTATTATATCATTATTCCTCATCTTGATACCATATTCATCATGATCAACTATTTAAGGAAAAAAAACACACAAAGCAAAAATAGAATAGGTTCAGAGAGATGCAACAATAAGTACTACAAGTTTGGAAAAAACTCTTTGCAATGAGCAATTAAAAGGGCGGGGGGAAGCTAACTAGTGAAGGGATGAATAAAAGACACAGAATATGGCAAACTAATAAATGGAATGAGAGAGGTCAGCCAGGTGCACCTATGCAGTTATCTTTCCAAAATGTTGTATTACACAGTGCTCCCATTGATATTAGACAGCAATGCATTTAAAAGCCAGAGTGATATATGAGTTTGCAGAAGTGATGGCAGTGGCATGAGCGTTGCATCTGTGGCCAACTCAGAATTTAATTTTATTTACTAATTACCAGATTGTGGTCACCTTTCACAATGGAGGAGGAGAGTCACCCACAGCACAGTTCTTGATCAATTCACCCAGTTACAGCTCTGCTGGCTGTCACAGCACAAGCACAGCAGCAGATGGTACCTGAAAATTGCCCTGCAGAAGCAGAGCAGCAACGAATGAGACTTGTAGGCTTGTGGAAATGTGACCAAAAGCATGGATCCTCTGTTTTTACCTCCTCATGAGTTCCACAAGCCTGCAAATCCCTCATTCTCACTTAAGTTCTGTGAATTACATAATTATTTGATAAAGGGCTTTTCTATGCTTTATTGGTCTGTTCTTCCTGAAGAGATGTAAACAAAGCTCTAAGGCAAGCATGCTTTAGTCAGACCTAGCAGCAAACCAAAGAGTGAAGGACGATTTGGGAGGTGAAAGAGATGGAATTGCTGGGTCCTACATTAAAAGAGTGGTAGCTGCTGCAGAGTTCTTCCTGAAGATTCCAACTGAGAAGTCATGACTGGAGCCCAAGTACACATGAGATATGGAAATGGGAGCCCATCGGAACATCTGAACGTAAAATGGAGAGCAGGGCCAGAACTGGCCAGCTGCTGCGTAGGTCACATCAGAAGCCAAACATGCAGGTGAGGGCCAAGTTCACAGGAAGAAGAGCATCATCCAACCACAGAACCAACCACTAACACAGACTGTATAAGACACATATCTGTGGACTGCGCTTCGTGTGCAGCTGCTGAACTGTAAGCTGCCCTTGTACACAGCTCTGCGCACAGAAAGTCTCCTGTGCAACTAGCACATCCTTTCCCATAAGCAACCCTATCATTCAACCAAAGCACTTTAGGATTTAAATAAATAAATAAAAGCCTTGAAATAAGGCAAAGAAAACAGTGACTGTTAGTAAAACTTAAGACAAATACATAAAAGCCGAAAAAAGCAAATCTAACTGTCAGTAGTCATTCTCTGCTTCTTCCCCAGAGGCTCACATCTTACCATTACTGTAACTACTGTGCCCTAAAGGCCTGTGCACTGCAACCACAATTCTGCTTTTTTTTAAACAAATGCCTGCCCTCCATCACGACGATTACCACATTACATCCTCCCACTGCTACTTTAAACACTTTCTATTCATAGCATTGAGATCAGGCCATTTCACAAGGAGGGCAAAAGCAAGGCAGTCGTGTTCAGTCTGGAACAGACAAATTAACTGTAAATGGCTGTGTTCATGCTGTTAGGAGTTTCCACCAAGGAGTTCAGCACTGCCAGTGGCCCGAGGTACTGCAGAGCGAGCCCTGTCAAGAGCTGGAAATCCAGTTTCCTTCCCTTCTGTACAAGCTGCCAGCATCCTACAGGTTCCAAAAGGAAAACACACCTGAAATATCAACGCTTTTCTTTTTTATCGGCTCACAAACACTCCTTCTTATCTAGCTGGCACAGTGCACCAAGAACAGATGAGAGGTGCTTCAGCACTTGATGTAACACAGTGGCCGCCTCACAGTGAGCTGCATCCCTTGGCCTGGGCCACCCAGACCAGTCTCCTGTCAACAGGCAACCAAAACATACACGGCTCTAACACCTATCAAACCACATCTTAAAACCAGGAAGGTTTTAAATTGAGGAGGAGCTGGGGAGGTAGATGAAGACAAGGTAAGGTATGGCCAACTACAAGACTGAAGCCATTGCATATGCATCTAAGCAGCATTTTGGTTCTATGCTACTAACAGAACATCTGAGCTGGCTTTTGGAAAAGAAGAATCCATCTTTCTGCAGAGGCTGTTTGGCTCAAACACAGATAAGACACAAGGTGTAGTACAGCTTCATTCTGAACACAAACACCAGCTGATTTCATCACTGACTCCTAGATAAAATATTCAAATAAGTGATGTGACAAAGAAGATTGAAAATCTCTTGCATTCTGATAACAGCATGTGTCACGCATGGTTACTAAGGGCATTATTAACACACAACTCATACACCCGGCAATGAAGATTTGAGGTTTTGCTATGTGTGATATGCAAGTTCCAAATTTTTCATATAAAAGAGTCATTAAAGACATTTGCTATGGAATTTTGCTGACTATAATATTTTATATGACTCCTTATGCAGAGTGTGAAGGGTTTTTCCCAAATTGCTTCCTAATTGAACCTCATCAAATACAACAAAATCCTTCTAACAGTGAAGTGATGTCTGCTACCATGTGATTTTCACACAAACCGTTTTATGTCAGATTTATAGAAATTCTGACTGAGAGCAAGAATTCAGGTTCCTGGTCTGGGGCTTCTGGATTTGTCTGACATGTAAGCAGGCACCAGTAGAACTATAAAAATAGGGAAATCTCAGCCTGCAATGTTTCCTAGTAACACTGAAAGCCTTCACATTCGCATTAATCACAAGAAGAACAGCACTTAGAGGCACTGCCTAAACAAGCCAAACAATCCCTGCACTGTGCTGCTAGTGGTAAATATTCACTGGCTACCATTTAAGAGCCCTAGATGACAAAAAGAGACTGTTCTTAAAATAATGACTCCAAACTCACTCAGATACAAGTTTATATCTCTATATTTCTGATCAATAACTTAGGAAGCAATTGGGAATACACAGCACAGTAGATTTGTCCTACAAAAGCTTATACCAGGAAAGGAATTGCAATCATATTTTGAGCAGAAATTATGAAAGAGGAAAAACAAAGAGCAAAATATAGACAACAATTGCTAACGTCAATCCGTTCAGACAGTATTATCTTTTATCAGCAGACTGCTTGTAATGTTCACAGTAATGACTCGGTAGGCAAGGCAACAAGCAATATCCTTTCCTACTTGGTTCTTAGTTAAAGAGGAGCCCTTCCTACATACTGCATCACTTACATTGTTCATACTCCTGTTGATACCAAGTGTGCTACGCTGCCAAGCATGCTAAGGAATTCAGCATCTGTTATGTATCGTTTCCATATGTAGGGTAAACAGTATGTATTTATCAGGAACCCCGTCTCTGCTGATTAACAACCCTGTTTCTCCCTCCCCATTTGCAATTCTCCTCCATAAAATTTCTGTCTGGGCTAAGTCTCTGCCTGCACACACACCATATGGCACAATGATACAAATGAGATGAGACTGAGTTAATTGGTCATATTAGACCACGTGAAATAGATTAAGTCCAATTATGAACATTTTCGCACCTATGCAGAACAGAGGCATTGCTCGAACAACATAGGAAGTCTCTTGTGCATGTAAGTTGTTTGCCCACAGAAAAGTGGAATTTTTTTTCCTCCACAAGTT
This sequence comes from Penelope pileata, assembly GCA_013396635.1. Taxonomy (NCBI): domain Eukaryota; kingdom Metazoa; phylum Chordata; class Aves; order Galliformes; family Cracidae; genus Penelope; species Penelope pileata. The sequence goes on from WBMW01005184.1 coordinate 756,646, forward strand.
CACCCATCCAGCTTGCCAGTTCCTTTTCATCTGGAGATGAAAAACTGCAGACTTCACTTCTGGTTTTGCTCCATGAGAACTTATTTGTACCACTGGAGCACGCATAGCTGTGATCATACACAGCAGTTTCCAGAGCTCAGAAAGTAAATGAAGGTGGTTCCCAAGCAAAGAAATGTAAATATTGAGTCCAGCAAGCACACTGCATTAACTTTACTTGCAGAGATATTAGAACTAGGCTGAGAGATACTCTCCAAACATGACTGCTTTTCTCTGCTTCTTCTGCTGTTTTTTTTTTTTTTCAAACCACTTGAGTCCCTTGGGATACAGGGGTACACAAAAGCCCCATGCAGCTTTGCTGTCTCTTAAATCCAGTCCCCTGCCCAAATTGAGTAGAGCATTTCCAGTAATGAAATCTGAGGAAAGAGAAATCCATCACTTTTATACAGTTGCCAAGTCGCAGTAGTGCTAACAAAATATTTTAGATAAGAAGATTTTATACCTATTCAAAAAGCAAATATAAAGTACTTTTCTAGACAAATACAAAAAATCATAACAACCCTAATGATACAGTAATGAGTAAGAGAAATATAATGCTCTTCTTGAGCATGGACATAAATCAGATGCTGGTGTGGTCCCTGCTGCTTATATGTGGTGTTGCTCATCACTATCATAATTCACACTCAAAAAAAAAAAAAAAA